>CM043119.1:33524195-34023766 GCA_023701765.1 Hylyphantes graminicola | reverse complement strand
ATATTTCATTGTGGGGATTATATTTTTAGAGCTTTTCAGTTAAAGAAAACTATTACAAGTCTACTAGTGTTCTTCAAGAAATATACCTTTTCCTTTTAGATAAATATCAACTTCCATGCACAAACATTGACATTCTAGCCTCAATTCTGCATTTTCATCTCTCAGCCTCTGCATGTCTTTACTCTACATTCAAAAGAAAAACACAATTAAATTTTATTTGACAAAAAATAAGTCAAGTATAACTTTTAAAAAAACTTTGTTAGTGATGAAGAACAATAAATTGTTGATATGCTTTTTTATAATGATTTAAATTTCCAAATTTATGATTGTTCAAATTTCTTTTCAAATGACATTCAAGGGCCTTATTTTTAAAAAATATTAACTGTTTAAAAAAAATATTAACTGCTTAAAAAATATTAACTGTTTAAAAAAAAAGGGGGATTTAAAATTGTTTTGTAAAAGTTATATTACATTGAGTGGTATTCAAAAATTAAAGATTTTTTTTTCATCTAAGATTTTACTTAATAACGTAGTTGTCCAATTTTGAAGGTATATTACACATTTAAACACTAGGAATCAACAGCTTTCGAATTTGATAACCGATTCTTGAAGCCCCTCTTCTCTTTTGAAAATATGTTACAACTAAATAATGACTGAACAAAACCTACATTTTGGAAAAGTAGCTTTTCTTCCAATTCACATGCCAATTTTGCAACAGTGGCTTGACTTTCGTGCAATCTCCTTTTAGCATTAATGATTTCATATTTAAGGCCGTTCAGCTGAGTTCTTTGAGACTGCAAGTGATCTTTAAAAAAATAATAATAAGCAAAAATTAAAAATGCAATTTGGAAACTTGATAGAAAGGTAGCAAAGTTTAATAAAGTTGATAGGTATTTCTATAGACATATCTCTTTGTATTCTAACACAAGGAAGTGTCGGAAATGGTTTTACAGAATTCTTTGCCGACAGTCAACCACAGATTGAGTATGCAGTTGCTTGCGCATCCGCGGAGGAAACGTCGTGAGTAAATAAACATCACTATCCAATCAGAGCAGGTGACGAAATTTCGCCTGCTCTGATTGGCTGCCCCTTTGAGATGCTCTGATATTGGTGCGCCTTTTTACGTTGAAATTGAAAGAAAAAATAATTAATATTACACTCTAACTGAAAAAACTAGTTCAAATGTTTTGAAATAACGAATAAAGTGGTTCATTGAGTGTGAAATACCTTTTTTGTTCGATTCTTGCACTCGGAAATGAGAACTATTTACCCCTTTTTCTGTAGAACATTTACATACTGCAAACTTAATGCGAGTTTTACTGTATGTTCTATAAGAATACAGAATTCAAACACATTTACATATTTTCAAAATATTAAACTATTTATTAAAACGCAACCTTTCTTTGCAGTGCACTTGATGTAGGCAAAAAAATTTCAACACATTTTTTGGAGTATTATTTAAATTGAAAGGAATGTAATGTGCATCATGTCAATGACAAGTGAAATAGTTTACTACTCATAGTATTCAAATTAACTCACTTTGTACATCAATTCGAGGATAGCTTCCAACAGCTTCCATATGTGAATTCCTTGTCACTTGCTGGGAATCATTGATAGAGATGGTAGGATTTTCTTTTAATTGAGAATCCCATAAAAATAGTTCAGGAGGATGGAATTGTTTGGAACGATCTTCCATATCAGGTTGTGGAAGAAAAAAATCGGAACTTAACGAGTTCGTCAAGTTAGGTCTCCAGCTATGCATCCCGCCTTCGTCAGTATCAATGTTAATTGATAACTGTTCTTCAGGAATAGCACTATCTCTCATATTCATCTGTCCAAAAGGATTAGATATGTTTTCATTGTCCCATTTCAATATATTTTGATTTATACCCAAAATGTTGTTTAAAGGCTCCGAAAGCAAATCCACATTAGGATTGTTATTCAGCAGCATATTTGGAATGTCAGTGGGGCTTTGATTATCAAACACGTCGATAGTCAATTCTTGAGTGAATGATTTGTCGTTGCTAGCTTTAGGTTGCATGTTTATGATCCCAGATCCTATGTTTTGTACTAGAGGAGAAGGACTAGAGTTGAAGTTGTATGATGGGGATAAGTCTGGATTTCTTCCCAGAAGCGGGCAGTTAATATTTCCTGTAGCCATGATACTCATGAAGTGCATCAATGGGCATTTTTTACTCTATGATCTCCTAAAAAAGAAGTTGCAGTGTAATGTTTACATGCAAAAATGTCACACACATAAAAAAACTTTTTGACAAATTTTACAAGCAAATATTAGTTATTTATTTTCAATAAGGAAGTTCTTTAACATTTAATACTTATAGCTGTTTCTTCAAAATCGGTAACTTTTAAGGCAATTTAAATACAGATCGAAGAAAATTCAGTTGTTGTTAGAACATAAAGTAAACATCATTGTAGCATTAAAAATCATACATCATATAAATATTCAAATAGGTAGAAGAATATAACTATAAACATTTTTATAAATTAAACACTTGATTTTACACTTACTGTTGTTGTGTGTGAGACAGGACGTCAATTTACAAATTTACGTGTTTACAAATTACGTCAGACTTCAAGCAAAAGTTTTCATCTTCTTGAATTGCCAAAATGATATCTTAAATTGCCAAAATAATAATAATGTGAAATGCAAGAATATCAATACATACTCAAATCAGAGTTTAAAAAAACAAAACTAATTTTTTCTTACAAAATACAAGTAGTATATCTGGATAGTAAATAGCACCAAATAGTGAACTGATTTGAAATGCTAATGTCCAGAAGGCACTTACTTTTGGTAGTTTTGGTTTTGTTTTCACGTTCTGCAATAATAAAATATCGTGCTACTGTTAAAAGTAAAAAAAAAAAAGGTGCACGGAAATGAAGTTAATTCGACTATCAATTAGCCAGTTTACTTTTCCATTAAAATATATGATTTTTAGCTTTTAAAGAGGCATCAAAAAGTTCAATTAAAGAAACAGAAACCCATAAAAACCTTTCGCCAATAGCAAGAAACAGCAATACGAAAAGCCGAATTATAATGGACGCTCCCAGAAATTATTGTATTGGTGTCAATGGTCTCATCTACAAGTTACCTAAACCTCATAGATCACGACGAAAAACTTAAATCAATGGAGTCAATTCCGTAAACAGCCTTTTTCCAAATAAAGGTTAAGGATATTTTTAAAAATTATTTACAGATATGTGTATGTTGGTGTAATAAACATGTGTTTCTTTTTTAGACCCAATACCGTCTACTCCTGGCTAAGAAAAGTTCTGTCCCACGGAACGGAAGCCCGAAAAGGCGCTCCATCTGTACAGAAGTTTTGCCTCATCCAAACCGACCGTTGAACGTCCGACTACCAGTTTGCCTGCCGCATCAAATGCTTCCCCCTCCTGTGGAATTTCACCCCAGCCCCAGAGCCCCTCGCCACTTGATCAGAACTTAAAAAATTCAGAAAACCTCCGCAATGTCGGCAATCAGACGCTTTTCCAACAGAGCAGTCCCAATTCCTGAGGATATGCGATATGTACTCTACCAGGGCCTTCTACCTACCGCAAGGTTACGTCACTTGAATCAAGTCAATCCAAAGTTGAGGTGGGCGCCAACTTATACATGAACGAAAACCAGGGTGTTTGTGCAGGAGAAGAGCACATCATTTTTTTTTTTTAAATTTAATATATTATGAAATGAAGTGAGGATCTGATTGATAACAAAAACAAAACCCAAGACAATCCGGCGGTGCAGTGGGTAAAATGTTAGCCTTTGGAGCTGCTAGGTCCGGGCTCGAATCCCGTTGAGGAATTGATGTTTGTGTTTGTCGAGTATATGCGAAGTACGTGCTCGTTAAATCTGTTGGGTCCTTAAGTCCTGTGGGTGGTCATTGCGCAGTTTACCACGGGTACAGGTCCCTGGAGAAAATTTCCTTCCCCTTCAGGGACATGTCTAAATTATTGAGGTGGCGACAGATGGCAGCATCTGTCTTTTGTGTATGATATCTTGTGTTGTCCAACTTGATGATGGTTTATAAGTGGGTCCTTGCGACCAAGCACATAAGCCTGAAAATATATGTCTTCCAACCAACCAACAAAAGCCAAAGGGGAACGAAAAAAAAAATAATAATAGCAAAAATCTATCTTTCAAAGTTTAAAAATGTGTTAATATTTATGTGAATGGGTGTCGATTGTGAAGTATCTTTCGTAAAAAATATCCATGTTTTGCTACCGGAATATGTTTACTATCACACGTTATCGTCTACATACTATTATATTCCTTTCGATGGTTGTGACTACATTTTATATTGGATTGACAAGACTTCAGGGTAAATCTATTTATTAACCATTAATTGACAATTTTGTTTTAAAAATCAATTTATATAATTGCTTCACTAATTAAAAAACCTGTGCCAAATGATGTACCAAATTTTTTTTTGTAGGACTTTCATCTGAACTTGTAAGATGTCAAAATCTCTTTTAGTTATGCTGTCCTATTTTTAGGACACTAAACAATCCCGAGGTCTACTTAGAATATCCTTACTACAGGAAAAACTATGCTTTTATTTTTACTCATTACCTACAATGGTCGTCATAATAGAGAGTAGATAATAGAATTTGTTTACTTACACGTATAATAAAAAATTTGTTACCATATCTAGTGATTTCAATAATAGGCTGAAAAATTCTGTACTGCTATGAAGGGTGGGGAGCCCAGTTGGTTAGGCACTCGCCTAGCATGAGAAAGGTCCCAGGTTCGGGTCCGGGCATCCCCAAAAAATCTGCCGACATATTAACGGCCCGTGCAGCCAAAAGTTTCCGACAAATAATACCCTGTGTAAGGGAGTGCACGTTAAATATCCTTCAAAGGCCTAGCGCTGCGTACGATGTCGCCCTTAACGGTTGTGTTGGGTGCCTATTCAGGTGTCGGCTCGTCGCTTGACTGTGGTTCTAAAATATGACCTCCGTTGCCAATAGCCCTCGTGTAGCTGTAGTGCGACAATAATTCAAATCAAACCAGATCCGTACTGTTATGATGTAATGGATGGTCTGTCCATTGGCGACTTATAGTGATCTGGGTGAGTTGTAGGAAATATGAAGGGGAATGTTTTGACCGCGTTTGTATTTCTGTTGCTTGGCACTATAATCGTGACTGGTCATTTTATCATAGCTGTTTTGCCAATTCTATTAATACTGAGACTTGGTAGCCCTTATTTGCATAATTAATGTTTTACTGCATGTTCTATAATTCTATTTTTATATCCTTGTTTCTGAATTTAAACTATTGATCTTAGAAATTTTCAATCAGAGCCATATTGTATTAATTAAATTGTATACTTATTTTATTACAGGTGATCTGAATCATGCCAAAGAACAAAAGCTTCTTGTAAGTATGTTTATATACTTTGATCATGAGAAATGTTCCAAGGTCAGTATTTTCAGAAAATTATCCCATAACGACTGTAGTGTGGCTATGGAAATGAACATCGAAAATACTGGCCTTCAAGTGTCTTATTCTGTGACCCCCTATGCTTATTTCACGTGTAATGATTATTTTTAAAATTTATAATCAAATTTGCTGGACTAACTTTCTAATACAAATAATATTTTTTTTTAGCTTTACAAGACTGAAACTGAACAAAACAGACGCAAGAAACTCATTGAAAGCACCTGTCAATTTTTAAAAATTAACAAAAGTATCGAAGGTATTGCTCCTGCTTACTTGGACCATTTTATTGTAGATGACACCCACAAACTGATTTATTGCTTTGTGCCAAAGGTAAGACATTGTAACTGTTTAATTATAATCCAGGAGATGCTGTCAAAAATATTATTTTTTTCCCTGTTTAGATCTCTAAACCAATCATCAATACAGGCTGGGCAGTGGTATTTAAGGTTAATGAATAAAGCAAATTTCAGATATCTGCAATTTTGCATTGAAAAGTGTTGATGTTGCTTTTTCGGAAATGCCTACCTTACTTAAGCCCATTGAACATGTGACAAAGTTCATTGGCCATATTTCCTTTATGTTTATAAATTGTGTTGATTCTAATTAGTCCTTAAATTTTAGTTGTGTAGATAACTTTATTTACTTTTGTAGGTAGCCTGTACTAATTGGAAAAGGGTGCTGTTATCCCTTCGAAATCCGGAAACCAAAGACCCGTTATCAATCGCTGGTAATGACACCCACCAAGCCAACCTTTTCAAGACTTTAAACCAGTACTCCCCAGAAGAAATAAAAACAAGGTTGAGAGATTACTGGAAGTTCATGTTTGCCCGACATCCTTATGAAAGGATCCTTTCGGCATACAGAAACAAACTAGAAGAAAGTTATGTGGACTATTTCAGAACTCGTTTCGGAGTTGACATAATAAAAAAATTCCGAAAGAAGCCGTCAAAAGAATCATTAGAAAAGGGCCATGATGTTACGTTTTTGGAGTTTTTACAATACATTTCTAGTCTTGAAATTGACGATTGGAAGAAGTCCTTCAATGAACACTGGCGACCTGTTTTTGACCTCTGCTTTCCCTGCCATGTGAATTATGATTTTGTGGGGAAATATGAGACTTTAGAAACAGATGCTAATTATGTTTTAGAAAAAACTGGTCTTTCAAGTTACATCAAGTTCCCAGAAAGGGTTTTGAGTTATAAAAAGCAACCTACAAGAGATGTGATGGAATCGTACTATAGGAATATATCCACTCTAATGCATCGAAAATTGTTTGAAATTTATAAGGAAGACTTTACCCTTTTTGAGTATGAGTTGATGTATCTATGACACACTTGTTGGTTTTTGGTGGTTATGTTTTTAAACAATTTACATTGTTTTGTGAAGATTATTTTTGCTCTTGCTTGTTTATGGGTTTGACTAGGTGCTAATGCATTTATTTACTTTTATTACATTGACAATCTTCATTTTTTAATATGAACTTGCTTTAATAAAAAATAGTATAGTTTATAAAACAGTATTAGGTACAGTTGCAGAAAAAACTGATACAACTCTGGTTTTTGGCTGCTATTGAGTAGGAGATTCGTAAGACGTCATTTTTCAAGAAGAAAATGAAGAATTGAGACTTGGTATTAAAATTTCCCTATAAGGGGCCATCTACATATTAAAATAAGCACCACAACTCTTAAAAAATCCCAATGGTAATGCCCAAATTTTATAACAAGACATTTAATGTTTATAAGTTAGAAAATATTGAAAGAAAGTTAACAAAAATTGATATTTGAGATATTTTTGTGGGTGCTTGCTGATTTATCTTTTTATGTAAAAAAATGGGTCTAGAATTTTGAATTTCTAAAGTTGGTGCCTATTTTAAAATGTAAACAACCCTCATGCAAAGTTTAGTACCAAAAATTAATTCTACACTAAAAGTGTACCTTAAAATATGATGTTTCTTAAAAACTTGTTTATTAGCCGCCAGGAAACGAAGCTGATCAGGATTTTTGTCCGCAGCTTTTTGTATAGATTTTAAAATGTTTCCCTTGTAGCTGTGGTTAATGTGGCCGTTATGGAGAATGAAGTATTTTTTATTTTTTTAAATTGGTTGATTGTAAAAAAGTCTGAATCTCAATCTTTCCTTGTGTTTTAATTTTTCTCTAACTACTTTTTTATTTGCATTTTCCTCTCTTTTCCATGACCTAGAAAATAGCAGCAAAGTATTTACATTATGTGCCAAATCTGTTAAGGGTTTACTTCGTGAAAACTTCGCACAATTAATTTTTTTGGAAAAATAAATAACCTAATTTAATCTGCACCTGTGATGAATTTTTGAGGGTTTTATGTGATGGTTTCAATTCAAAACTCGTTTATTTGTATATGAGATTTTTTTTTACCATGTTCATAAACTACTGAAATTTAATGTTAAAATGTTTAGTATTTGTAATTTATTACGACCTTTGTGAATTAAATTGAATATTTATTTGAAATTTTAAAACCATAATTTGCTAAAACCTGTTGCTTTTCATGATCATAATTTTTAACTGCTATTTTTTTTTAAATAGCATAATAAGAAATAAGTTTTATCTTTATGTATAACAATGGTGGCAATTCTATTTTGGTTGCTATATTTATGAATGTTTTGTAATTGTTTTTCATGTTTAATCTAAAGTATTTATTATCATTTATACTTGTATCATAATTTGTGTGCTGAGTTATATCTTGTAATTTTCAACCTTTTAGGTCATATGATTTGACTCTACTTAAATTAATTCAAAGTATTTTATGGAGGTTACAATTGTTTGTGTTACTGTAGGACTTATTTTATTTAAAAAAAATTGTACATTATGTATATTTTGTACATGAGCTCAATTTTCCCATTTAGATTCCAATACGATATATATATTTTTTAAGTTATGCTAGGTTTAGAATGTATGCATTTTATCCAATTATTCATGATCCCACAACACACAAATCCAATCAAAAATCCTTGTCAATATGCTATATAATTGTTTCACACGTGTTACTTGACTTCCAACCCTCATGGGTGCTCAAAGCCTTGTGCCAATTTAAGCTACTTCACCCCATTTGCCTTTTAGGCTATGCCCCGAGGCACACGTCAACTACAACCTACGTTACTTAACCTTACAGGGGAAAAAGTCATGATGTTCAGTGTTTTTATGTAACATCTAAAGCAGAATATAATTGAGTTTTTAAGATACATATAAACGATAATTTGTCAAGTTATCATTGAACCCTTTTTTTATGTTAAACATTAAATTAAGGGTAATTTTTGTTGTCTTACCTTAATTTTAAAATTTTTAGCCCAATTTTCTGGAGGAATAATACAAAAAATTAACACATGTTCCTAGGTCCCAGATCATTTTAGCTTAAAAATTTCATTTATTGAAAAAAGATAGAAGTTGAACTTAAAAATGAACTTTCATTAGATTGCTAACTCAGTTCTATATTTTTTCAATTAAAAAAGTATTAGTTACAGTATTAGTATTATCAGGTCTTGTACTTAGTATAGGTTCTAAAGCAATAGTCAGTATGTCCTTCATTAACAAATTAGTTATCAGTACTTAGTTTTTGTGCAAATATAAAGAAAAACATTGGTTAGAATTTTGTGGCACTAGTGCTACATATGTTATTTGTGTAGGGTCTTATAATTTTAAACAAGGTTCAAGCAATGAAGCTAACATAGACGTTGGCTTCCAAAGAAAATGTGTGCTTATTAGAAAATGTGAGATTTGACCATGCAGATCTGACACATACACTAGATTCAGCTACATATAGATATTTTACCAATTACACAATTTGTTTATACACTGCTCAAAACAATTTTTAGGGGAGTGCATGGTTTAAACCCTTTCACCCTCAATGTTTACCATTCGGAATCATCATTTTGCTAATTTTTCTCGCTAAGCTCGTACTTATGTATCGTTAGATGGAAGAATCATGTATTTTGAAGAATTAGTGTTTGGTTTAATTAAATTAAAATGTGTGAAAATCATAAAATAAAATTTACTCTGAAACAATTTTATATACTAAATTTATATACTATTAATTTATATACTCATAGTACGTGCAATTTATATACTAAATAATTTTATATACTATTAAGTATACTAAATTCTTCATGCTTGCATTTTCAGATGTTTCAAATATAGTTTTTTGTATATTTTTTAACAAATTATGAAAAAGTGTTTTAATTTAGACAAAAGTTTTAATTCCAATTTTCTTCCCCTCCTAAATTTTAGTTAAAAATTAATTTTTTTTTTCATTCTGGTTTCTTAATAAATATATTTTTTAAAAAATAGAAAATTGGGACTGAAAGGGTCTCAAAAATACGCAAAGTGCTCACCCAATTGTTTTGAGCAGTGTAGTAGTATAAGCATGTGTTTTAGACTTTATTCTACTTGAAGGTTTTAAATCCAACTGGGTTCTTACATCCCAGATTGGTTTGCAGCTGTTTCATTATAGTATTGTTGTTCTCATACCAACTGAACAAAGATTAAAACATTTACGAACTTCAAATGCTACAATAAGATGTTTTTCTTTATGTGTATATTTATTGTATGTATATTTATATAAAAAAAATTCATAAAATTCTACAGATTTATAAAATTATTTACTTGAATTTTCGTAGAATATCAGTTATTTAATCAGGGTGGTTTGTGGAAAGTCAAAATAAAGATTTTCCCAGTAGCTTCATGAATATTCACTACAGTGGGTAGTAGTGTAAATTCAGTATAAGCTTGCACACCATTTGAAAAAAAATATCTGTAGAAAAACTCATAGTATGTGCAAGCAGCCTCAAGCTTGGATGAATATTATTACAAAAAGTTTCTTTATCGAAATGTTTGACTGCTGGCAGATATGAAGACAAAAAGAGTTATGTGTTTTTATTTCTATGTCAATGTGTCCCATAATACTAAGATATAGTATATTTTTGCAAAAATTCTTAGTTTCTTTTATTTCATTGTGCAAGTTGTAAAATATCTTATAACAATGTGTTTTTTTATACAAAACATTAAAAAAATTCTTACATTTTGTTTGCAAATAATGAACCTGCATTTGTTCGAATGTTACTTTTTGGCAAACTTAAGACTAGATACATTTCCATGAGCTATTTTCATATGTTTTTGTAATAAACTAGAATAAATTTATTTTATAAAATAGTTTTGTATTCTCCTAGTAATTGAAACATACAAAAAATAAAACTATTTTATATATTAGGAATAGTCTAAGTCGGTGCATCCCAAACTTTAGAACAAGAGCCACAAATTTTAAAACATTTTAAAATTAATTTTAGTTTTTCAATAATCTTGAAAAGATTAAACAAATGCTCGAAAATTAAATATAGTTTATGCATTTCACCACAGATATAGTTATACCACCAAATATAATTTATGCATTTCACCAGTTACACAATATTTAAAATAATATTTTAAGTGCATTTATAAAAACAAATGCGATCAAATCACACAGCAATACAAACAATTGAGAAATAATACTTGAAAAATATCTTATTTTTAATAAGTAGTACATAGTGCATAAATTTTGCTTTGAAACTTATGAATTTGAATACTTTGTAGAAATATATTTAAAAACATGTCTTTATTGCTTCACAGTTAAAATAACCTTTTCTTTCTACAACAATTCAAGCATGGAGATTATAAATAAAATAAATTAGTCTTGTGGATACAAAGTTCTTAGCCAAGGTCTTGGAATGTATTGAGTTCCATCATATTTCTCAAAGTGGTTCTCCAATAATGGATGAATAATCTAAAAATAGTTTGGAAGTTTTAAACAATAATATTAGTACATGTACAGCTCTTGTTAAGTTATACTTTTTATGCATGATTGTTTTATGAAAAAATGATTGCATGTTAATGATTGTTTTATTAAAAAAAAACAATCACTTTCATGTCCTTCCATAGCAAATAGCAAGTGATTGCCATCAGCATTTGCTATTTTAAACACGAGGCAGAAGTAACTGACCATTACACAAAGTAATATTTATATAGAATATTGAAAATATAGAAAATTTGGTAATGTAGTATATGTGTTACGTACTAAATAAGAAATACATTTACACCGGAAAAGTAATGAAAAGGCAACATTGTAATCTGGAAGAAAATTTCCAAGATTGTACAATTATACATAAATTTCTTTAACTATTTTCACAATTTTCAGTATAAAACAAGTTATTGAATAGATATAAATTAGTGGTTATAAATTCATCAACACATTTAGATTTTGTAAGTTTTATTTAAGTTGTACTCGTGAAACATCGAACTTACTATTTTATTTTTTATAACTTCAAGGTTGACTTGAGGCACATATGTTAACTGGGGGCTCATTCTATCCCTCGTATCCACTAGAATTGAGTAGTTAGGCATATCTCTCCATTCCTAGACAAAAAGTGTTTCAGATATTAATTTAAACAACCTTATTCTCTACAATCTCGAATTTTTTATGTATATAATAAATAACTGAAAGATATAAAATAATTTCACTAAAATCCCAAAGATGCTGTTAATGTTTTAATGCTTGTAGTTTTTGTAAGCCCTAAACAAGGAACCCCCCCCCCCCCCGCATCCCGCTGCAACTGAAACCCCTAAATTCTGCATCACAGTTTTTAAAACAAAATCGACAAATATATATATATATATATATATATATATATATATATATATATATTTAGTCTGCTTTCCTTTTCTTGAAAAAAAAATGACAGGTTTGGAGGACTGTTTTTCAGGAATGTTATCAAGTCACGAAATATTTTTAATATATGCTAAAGTTTATTTCTAGCTCAAAATGGGAAATTTGCTCATCAGATGTAAAGATCTACTTTAACTAGAACTCCTCTTACAATGTTTTAAACATTAAACTAAAATCATACTACAATGCTTCAAAATAGAAATGACATTAAAGGGAATTTTTATACAAAATGTTATTTTTTAAAGAAAGTTTAGGTTCCACCCTTTGACAGTCAACACATGATGAATTCAAAGAAAATGCAAATTGCTATTTTTAAAAAGATAGTGGTAGCAACATAGAATGATAGCAATAAGCATCTTTCTACTGCAAAACAAATGAAAAATGATAAATAAATACCCGATTGTTCTTTCCATACATTTCATCAAGCCACTCTGGTGGGGCCTAGAAAAAAAAATTTACAAGCACTTTGTCTATTTCTTCAAATAAAACAAATTCACATGTCTCAAAATCAAACATTATATTCATTAGTTTAGGTCTTTTAATTGACTCTAACATAGCATAGTATTTATTTTAAACTAATTCTTTGTCATTTTTTAAAATGCATTATAAAATTGTTTCAGAACAGCACAAGATCAGAATTCATGCTTAATATGAAAGGTTAAAGAACACAAATTTTAATAGAGCCTTGCAAAATTATATGGGTTGACAATTTAAAAAAAATCACATTCTTTTAATAAGCTTTCAATTCTAAGACATTTTTTTTTTTAAAAAATCTCAAATTTGTGTCAAATTTAAAGAAAAAAAAGTTCAACCAATTAAATAAAAAAAAAAAGTGTGATACTCTCAATAAACACTATGAATAATTTGATAGTTCTAGTCATCTAAATATTAGTTCAGATTCACAGAGAGTTTTTAATTATCATCAGAAGTATTTTTTCCTACCAATTTTTAACCTAGTGTCCCACTAATGTAACCCTTTTTAGAGAATATTACACTAGTAAATTAATAAATTTGATAAAAAAAAATTTTTTAAGAATATACTAACTAAAAACAATAAACTGAATAGCAGTTAGTGGATGTACTTACTTTTGCAACTTCATCCCATCCCACAATGACGCCTCTGTATTTCCAGTTCTTATGCATTACCACTTGTCCAATGCGAAATTGAACATTGGGGGGTCGGTGGATTCTCGGCTCAGGTGAAACTAAAGGAGTAGTAGAATATTGTTATGTATGCATTTAAAAAAATCAAGTTTTTGTTAAGAGTTTAAAAAGTTATGCATATGTTATGAGTTTAAAAAAAACAAGGTTTTTAAAAATTAAGTTAAGTCAAATAAAAATAAATTAAGTTTTGGATTTAGCACATTAATAAACAAAAAAATTTTATCTTTAAACTATGTTCATTTAAATTTTGATAATTATTGCTGTTTAAGTTTATTTATAAGGAACTTATATAGCAAAATAATTCTATGCAAAGAAAACTTATTTTATGAATCACTGTAGCATTATATTAAATTTTAACAAACTAATGAAGACCCGATATAGTATATATGCACAGTCTGGAATAAAATATACCTCAAGTTTGTTTTTGGTTGAATCAACATTTAACAAGGGCTATTGAAGATACACCTTGGAATTTTGAACAGTGGTAAGTGACGAGTTGGCACTTAAAACAACTTATATAACATATTGTACATGTGCCTACAAGGAGGAACAACGACATACCTTGTGTGTTTGAAATATAAGAAAGAGGGAACAAATTTCAAAAAAGTAATAAGTAAATGGCAAATTTTAAAATTTTAAATACAAAAAAAAAAGCCCAAGTTTAAGAAGGTCAATGATGCAGGCTAAGTAGTAGAGAACTTAGAGTGAAGATTTAAAAAAATTAAGAAAAGTAATAAGTAGTAAATGGTATATTTTAACTGCACAAAAAAACCCCTCTCAATAAACTCTTCTAATCAAGCACCCTCCCTTCAGAAATTCTCTCTGAGCAGGGACGATATTTAACCAATTTTCCTCTACCTTCAAATTTGAAAGATCTTTTGAAAAAAAATAAGTTATTCATATGGTGGGAGGATGTTTCCCTCCGTCTGTCTTCCTAAACTCAACATTTGAATTAAAATTTAATTCTAACTATTCACCAAAATCATAGATGCCTAGATATTTTTTTCTAAAACATTTTGTTCCTCTGGCTGTATGTCCAGTCTTTTTTTCATTCAATTCCAATTCTAAATGCCTGAATTTTAAAATTATTTCTTTGTTTGAAAGATAATGACATCAGAGGCCAATCTTATAAATTTTTTTCTGTTGGACTCTTTCCGTTATATTAGAATTTCTGTGAGTATTTAAGTCAAACAACAGTAGATTATTTTAGTTCTAGCAGAATTTTTTTTATATAAGAAACAACAAAATATAAATTTTTAATACAACTTTTTTACAACCCTTGCTTTTCTCTCTCATAACTTTAAAAAAATCACATAAAAAGAAAATACGTAACATAATCAAAATCATTAACTATCTTAAAAATTTGAACTTTTCCAGCCTGTGCCATTATCTTTAATATCCACATTATCACCATTTTTAACATTAATATCTTTATTATTATCAGTACCAATGCGAATACAAGATTGGTGCATGTCAAATAAGCTTTGGTCTATAGCTCCTAGTCTTGACATTGTTTTTTATGTTGCTGTCATGTGGCGTTGGGTAACAGTATCTAGAATAACTTCCCAATTTTGATTCACAGTATATATGGTACAGTTATAATATAAGGGCCAGTATGTTCATGGTGACTTTTGACTATCTTGAAATTTTACATAGGGTTGCTATTTCTACACAGTTGTATGAAATATGAGTAGTAATAGTAATGTTTACCAGATTTAGACATTTTTGTTGCTTAGCAATGTAGGAATGGAGGTAGGCCATTTTATCATAGCTGTACCACATAAATAAAGTACTATGTAAACTTACAGCTGAAATATCCATGCTGATGCTTGTAGCGCAATACTTCAATAGCCAGTGATTCCCCTTCATCTGGGTCATCTTCTGATTGAACTATTGGAAATATATGTTCCAGGCGTAGAAGAGCTACAAGCCATTGTGCCCAGGAATTGAGATTCAAATATGCATCCCGAAAATTAACAACTTTGTTTATAAATCTGAAAATATGTGTGTAATAAATGTCAGTTTACTTAGAACTTAAATAGAACTGAATTTTAATTTACAACAGAGGTAGAAATATCGAAGAAAATACCCACTTGTTTAAAACATACGGGCGATTGGCTTCTGCAGTACCCCAATTTTGTACTAAAAAATATTGAAGAGGCACACAAGTAAACAAAGCTACGGTGATTAAAACATCGGTAAAAGTTAACGTCATCTAACTAACTAATAGAATTAGTTCTCGAAAATAAGACAGCTGGCAAAAGGCGGCTTTGTGTCTTTTAAAACATTTAAGCCTCAAGTAAAATCCTTTAAGACAATATTAATCATTAAATAAAAGAAATACACGTCATTACAAACATGAGATTTAGTTTTGTTTTTAAACTTGACGGAATAGAAATACCAGTGTTTACTTCGTTACGCTGCAATTTTAAAATGTTAATTGGTTAAACAAAATATTATCATTTAATATTAAAACTCTTAAAATTGTATAGTATAAACGTGAAAATTTAATAATTTCCAAAAAGAGAAAATTACAAAGAGCCTTTTCAGTATTTTTATTGCCGTTGGTGGCAATAGAAATAGTAAATGAAAATAAATACTTTTTCGATTACCAATGGGAATATTTCTTATGACTTCAAGCTCTAGATACTGCAATTTCATTGGTTGTTTTGTCTTCTTTTACAAAGTATTGGAACAAGAATATTGGTGAATCAATGCCAACTAGGGAACAAACAGAAAAAAAAAGCATCGATCGGTGCACCGATCAAAGGGACGGCAGGATTGAAAGTTAAAAAAAAAACGTCACTTGAAAGTTGATACAATTCATTTTCTAAATGGGCATGATTGAGTGTAGTAATGAGTTTTAACAGAATAGCTCCACAAGAGTGAAAATAAAGTCTCCATCAGTTTATCAATGAAAACCTCAAAAGAGAGCAAGGTACGTCACGAAAAAAATCTTTTGTAAAATATAATTTATCTTCAACTGTAACCGACTTTTTTTTTTTAGAAAAATAACAATGGCAAACCTAAAAGCGACCCCCACATGGTCACGTGATGTGGGTCATATTTGACCGTCACACGTGATTGTTTGGCGATTCGTTCACGACTCGAACACATGAGGCCTACATTCTACAATCAAATGTTTAGTACATCCATTGTTATACATAGAGCATTAAATAGAATGGACAAAATAATTCCGATTTCTGCTGTGGGCAAGTAAACCGGTGTAACCCCTTCGATGAGTTATACCGTTTTTACTGTTAAAAAAACTCAAGTCAAAAAAAAGTTTTTTTACTAAAGTTATTATTATTATATTCTTATGGTTAAGACGAATTAAGAGCTTTAAACTATTATAGTTCAAGTTGAATAGACTAGAAACTGCAGTTTACCTGCTGACAGTAGATTTGTTTAATAATGTCGAATGTTTTATTAGATAAAACACTATGAGAAGGCAAGCATTTTTATGCCTTAAATTTAAGAATTGAGGGAAGTTCAATATATATGGCTTAAAAATTAAACAAAATTTAATCAAAGATTTTAATCTTTATGTGTAAAAAATGTCTACTAACTATTTTTAAAGAATGATTTGGCAATATAATAAAATTTAATACATCATTAGAGACTACAATTATATGATTTATTTTTCATAATTACAATAAATAACAGTAAATAAAACTCCACATCTTTTTGATCATACTGTGAAGCCCAACTTCTTCATGCATTCTCTGTGGGCTTCAATAACAGGACTACAAAGCTCTTCCCCTTTTTCGATTAGGCTGCAAAATTAAAACAATAACTTAGTATCTTAAAAATAATTTTGTAATTGATTATTAATAAATGTAGCTGACCTCGGTCCCGCAACAAAAAACGATAACATCCCTCTTGTATGAATATGAAACAGGTACTAAAACTATTTAAAATCAAAAACACTTTGTAATAGTTCTTGAAAATATTAAATGAAACAACTGGTTCTAGAATTATCAAGAAAAAAAACCTCCGATGGTTGGTTAAGGGGGTTCGGATGCGTGCTTGGGTCAAAAATGTCGATTTGCTGTTTATTTTGCTTATCTTTAGCTTTAATTTACGACCATATCGATTTCTGGTTTTTGGTTTTCTTTTTATCAGAATGTTAAGAACTTCAATATCAGTTCTTACCTAAACCTTACTTTTCTTTAGCATTTCCTGAAGTATAAGGTTTCTCAACAGTTACGAAATTTTTCTCAGGAACTATTAAATATATCAATATATTTTGTTTTGTTATTTCTTCCCCATTGACAGGATTTAAACAGAGGAATTTTAAATATCTGTTAAATCTGATATTTTTTGTGTGTTTTTCGATACATATTTGAAAAAAATTACTGTATATAAGTATTTTATAATATCTTGAAATATCCTCAGTTTAAATCAAAAACAGTTTGCACAAGTCCTGGAGTCTTCAGTAAATTTCAATAGTAGCAGTAGTCGCAGGCATACTTGAAAAATACAGTAAGTTGCTCACGAACTATGTTCATGTTTACAAATATACCTAAAAGAGACTTGTTGATGGTGTAACAGTGTATATCACTATCTGTCTGTTTAAAATCCATCTCCCCCTGAACTACAAATGGGATACATGGGCAATGCGTTAATATACACAAAATGGAAGGGGAAAGTTTTTCTGCTACTCTAAAAGTTCCTGTGTTTTTTTTCATTCGAAAGTTGTTGTTTTTTTGAAGTCAATTTGTTCTACTTAATATTGGATTCAAACTTTTTAAATAACTTTCAGATCTTGTGAAATAACAAATTAAAATTAAGTAAAAGTACCTGGAAAAAATGACAGAATTGAATTTGAGTTGATTGATTAGATTTTAATAGTGATTTGAATGCGAGTGTTTATAAATTTTAGTTTCAAACGTTCGACTTGTGCAGAAAGAATTTGTGTAAGAGATAGATGAAGTTTAGCAAGAGTTTTGTGGAGTACATTTTATTTGTAATGATAATACACCGAGTTGAATTCAGTTGGAAATTAGAAATTTTCTATTGGTTTAAAAACCCATTTGCATTTCTTTCAGACATCATTATGATCCAATTTTCATTTGACGAGTTTGATAGTTGTAGTACAGCAGGGCTAGAAAAATCTCAAAATTTTTACATGCCCTGTCGGGCATGTTAGTCTTAGAATACATGCACGAATAAAACTTTTACATGCCCAAGCACAGGCCGAGCGAAAGGGGGAAAAGAAACTGTACCCAGGCATGAGTTTGGCAAAAATAACAAAAGCTGAAACTAAAATGCGTAATTGGAAGTATAAATTTTTTTTTAAGCAGTATACTTAATTCACGAAATAAACTGTTACATTATGTAAGTTGGAAAACCAAATTCTCTGACTTTTCCAGGTTTTCCCAGAGAATTTACAGAAAATTCCAAGTTTTATAAATGTTAATTAAAAATATATCAAACTATTATACCTTAAGAAACCTTGCCAAAATAACAAGGAATTCGAAAATTGTAGAAAGTGGTGAAATTTCCCCACCAGAATTTTATTGTTGAAGAATTTCTGTTTGATACCATAATAACAACATTGTGAAGTAACTAATTTCTTAAGATTAAAATTATAAATTTTTTCAAGAAGCAATGAATGATTATGCTGGGGATTTATTAAAATGCAAAATATTTTGTTAAATTTAAGGTAGGTATTTTTGATGAAATGTTTACATGCCCGGTCGGGCATGTGAGGCGAAAAAATACATGCCCGATTGGAATTTTTACATGCCCCGGGCATGTCGGGCAATATAATTTTCGAGCCCTGTAGTACAGCTATGATATAATGGCTGGTCTCTTCATGAACGATTTTAGGGAGCTTGAAAATCAACGTAGGGTTTCTATATCAGGAATATTGAGTTTAACATTTGAGTTGCATGAAATATGAAGTGTCTACAATCTACAATTGTTGCTAGGCAACAAAACTCTAATCGAGATAGGCCACTATTTCATAGCTGTTCCAAATTTCTTCCCCTTTTTTTAGATATAGCTAAGATACAAGCTGTGGTGTGTATCAGATCTGTTATTGACGAACTAGGCGATTATAAATAATTAATGTTAGCTTGTTTTATGTTTTAAAGTGGAATAGCAACTTTGTTAGAATAGAATGTGTATCCCATATATCAGGTTTCATTAAGCAAAGCAAATCATCAGCTAGCGGCTATATCACAGCTTGAAGGATAATGTTCATCATCTACGTAAAACAAAACATTTGAGTTGGAGCAAAATTAAGGGTATCAGTGCAACGCTGGGTATAAAGCTAGACAAAATAACAGTTGGGTACTTTTCAATAAAAACATAACGTAATTATAAAATTATAGCTTTAGCTGAAATTACTGTCAAGTGAATATAAACAACCTTCGATATTTAAGATAAAAAAGTTTTTTAAAAGCTTCTCTCTCTCTCTTGCATATAAAGATTAAATTTTGATTATTACATTGATGAAACATTTTTAACAATATAAATAATTTAACTAGATAACAAACCATTGACGGGAATAATTTAATTAAGTTATTACTTAGAGATACTTACCAAGCATCTCTAGCTTTCCTGGTCTCTGGGCAAGCACAGCATGGCTTTAGCTTTTTGGGTTGGTCAGTATCTTCAGGCATTGTGATAATTTGTCAAATAAATGAGCTAATGATTAGTAAAACAAGATTTGAATTGAAGAAGATCGGTGAGCTTTAGCGGTCATTTAAGACGACATACTATTTTTCAATTCAAGACCGACTCGACTTCAAAAGACCAAAACAAAACAATTCAGCTCAACGACATTAATATTGCTCATTCATTCAATACAATGTCAAGCAGCTTCCAAAAACGTCCTCATGAAAATCGCCAAAAGGAGAAAGGTTGCTACATATGGTAACTTTTCACTACAATTTCATTTGCTAATTGTCGCTAGACCAGAAAATCAGATAAACCCGGCCAACCGAAATGGTGACTTACATCTCGCTTACATATGCTCCCAAGTCACGTGGGTTTCCAACAATCACCTGACCGAATCCAGTCAATCACAGCCTGCCATCAATCGCGCCACGAGACGCGTAAAAGTTGCGCTCTTTTCTCGCCTTCTCCGGTTTCAGATTACGGCGAATAACAAAGCAAATTTGTAATCGTTAGCCACAATGTAGCTACACATATCTTAAATCCATACTTAAATCAATCATTTAGTTGAGAGAAAAAAACGATTTCATATTCAATTTCCGGCAAATTTAAAAGATTAGGAAGATACATAAGTAAAAGTGGGTATGAGGACATTTCAAACAAAAAATGGGTTGTTAGGAAACCCATTCCTCATGGACAGGAAGATGGCAAGTATTTTTTTGTTTAAATTTTTTTAATGTTTATGTAATTGCAACTATTTTGTTGCAAGTCTAAATTTGCCAAGTGATGTTTTTATTCATCAAAGAGGTTTTTTTAGTATTTTAATTAAAAATGTACTTTATATTTGTATCCGAAGTTAGATAATGTATACAAATTGAAAATTGTACTTCAGGAAAAAATGTTTGCCATCATGTTACTTGGGAAAAGTACTAGCCCAAGAAAATAAAATAGGCAGTTAAGATAACCTTGTAGCACAGCCTCAATTCGCATTCAAATTAAATTGGATACTCCTTACTTACACTGAGAGATTTTTTTTTTAAAGTTTGTATTTATTAAATTGTTTTTTGGAGCACATGTAGGGCATCTAAATTCAGCTGAAGTGCTATATTTTAGAAAAAGTAATTAAAAACCGCAAGAAAAAAAATGAAAAAGCTTTTAATTGTTCAAGTATTTAGCAAAGTCACCAGGTTGAAAACTTCAAATAAATGTAAAATACATTGTAATTAGCATTTTTTTTATGTTTTAGGTGTTCAGTTTAGAATGTAATAAAAAAAATAAGTTTAAGTATTTAAAATATACTATTTCTTCAATTTATTAATTGTGATAGATAGTGCTGTGAAAGGGCGACTTAAATTATAATTAAAAACATATATATTATACATATGCATGGAATATTTGTTTCATAGTTAGATTTTATTTTGAATACAATATTTTACATGATTTTGGTATATATACATGACATGTAGAAAACATAAATAGCATATATGAAACAGTGTGTAAAGTAGGGTCTATAAAGAACTTTATAGCACAGTTTTGTTAAAAGCTTTAGTTGAAAAGTTATTTTTTGGCATGGAAATTAAAAAACCTACTGGTGCACATTTATATGCAATACAATTTATCATGCAATACATTTTATTTTAGGAGGAATTGTTCTGATCAATTAAACTAAAAAAAAGTCAAAAAGATTCCCCCTGGTAGCCTCAGTTGGGACATCCATTGGAGTCACAGCGCTTTGAAATGCAGGGGGTAAAACTTCCAGGTTCTTGGCTTGAAGTTGAAGCGATGGAAATGTTGACAGAAGAAGAGGTTGATAAAAAGAAACATCTGGTACTCTGTCGCCTAATGCCACGCATGCAATTTGATATTTCTCTTCAGCTAGAAGAAGGGGTTCATTTTGTAGGGCCTCCTCACAGGTAGAACATACAACATATTAAGCCTACTGGGCAAGAGCAGCATGCACTTAGCATATTAACTTCCCATTCTTTGACACTGTATACATCATCACCAAGTGGAAAGATCTCATCGGCTTTAATGTCAAGCAGGGTTTTTTTTTCATGGACATCAAGAAAAGACATTTCTTGGCATTGTGGTTGTTAGCATATTCAGTCAATTTCTTTACATATAGAACTGTTCATGCACAGTCGAGCAAAAATCTAACAAAGTGATGACGTTAGAAGCTTTCACTCGGATATTGTCCTTGAAGACAGACACTTACTTCCGAAAAGTTATTAGTGTGATGGCCACACACACGCTCATCACGATATGCTAGGCACTAGCTTTCCTTAGAGTCCCACATACCAATGATGTATTTAGACCAATTAGGATATGTGAGCAAATAAGACCATACATATCCACGAACTCCTGTTTGGCATCCGATATGCTCTTTGCATAAAGTATTACTTGAAAGAACTTCATGAGAATTGAGTGATGCTCCTTGGCAATGTTGTGCTTTCCATCCCACAACCATCTCCAAACTTGCTGAGCTGCAGAGTAAACAATTCACAAACAGGCCAAACAGCTTGCAGAGCATTGATTTCAACTGATGAGTTATGGCCATGAATATATCGTAAGAGCACCATTTATGTTAAAGGGATTTTTTAGGCTTGCCTTCAAGAGAAAATCCAAGTGTGTATGGCTGCTGACTCTGTCATTTGGTGATGACGATTCCAAGTGGGAAGCTCCAGCAGCACATGGACACAAGAAAAAGGTGATGACATGATTTTCGGCGTCACACAAGTTTGTTGAATCCACAAAAACAATGTTAGCTGCATGTGGTAATACACTGGCTTGCTTATCAATGGAGTTACAATTACCATTGCAAAAGGATTTTTATAGAACTAAACTGTGATTCCTTCCTGATGATAAAATTCCATCCTCTCCTTAAGTTCCTAAAAATAAAAGGCAACTGAACAATTAAAGCTATTTATACAAATTTTAAGCATTATTTTACAAAAAAAAAAAGTTAGCATACATAAGTATTATGCACTTTTTTGAAGTTAACATTGTAAGAGTAGTCATAGAGAAAATACTATTTTAATGTGTAATAAGTAGGCTTTTGTGCAGGTAGGTCCCAATATATTGACCATGATCAAATTATGTAGCTTATGTCATCTGTATGAAAAAGAACTCAACATTGTCTAGGGCGATACATTTGGATGTAATATGCACGCATGATTTTGCACAATTTCACTAGAGATTTCCCCCCTAGGATTTTTAACTGCACAAATCATTTATGGGTGTCAGAATCGAAGGCTGTATTTTTAGGTAAAACCTGAAGTTCTCGTTACATTCAGCATAGGGAACTTGGCTCTCACACTCTTCATTCTAGCCTTAAGTTCATTTGTATCCTCAGATTAATAGGTACTAAAGGGGATGCTAATGGTATAAATTGGGATTTCATTTTAAGCCAACCAATAATTGGTAAATAGAATGGGTTAAAAAAACAGCTTTTTAGTTTTCAAAAATGTTGACCAGCTGACTTACCCTCACAAAATCATCTACTTTTCTTGTTTTGCGTGCGTCCAATATCACTTTGATAAAATGCTTGAATGGCAATTAGCATTCTTTGAAATGCCCTTTTTGTTTTGATCTCTGGGGACTTTTTGGAACCCACTATGATGGCAAAAAAAAAAAAAAAAAATTGTTACTGGAAAAGACTTTCATATTTTTACAACTCTTGTCCAAATGATACAGGTTTTTTTTTAAAAATTATTATCTTTATTTTACATTTTACTTGCCCTTTACCTAGAAAATAATAAATATGTAGTATGGAAATTACAGGGCTGCCAGTGCCAGAAAGCTTTGAAAATAGTTGCTTTAGTAGCCTCAGATGTTAAAAAATAGTAGCCAAAATAGCATCCTCTTTTACCTAACTAAATAAACAACTTTTAATTGTTCGATAACACAAATGTATTTTTTTTAATATTTGCATTGAATGTTATCCGAAATTAAATAAAATTTCCAAAAAAAAAGTGATAAATTAGTTTAATATGCTTAGATGCAAAAATTTAAAAACTAAAACTTAAGACTTATATCAGTGCAGATCTTAGAATTGTAGCACCAACACTCGGTTAAAAGGATTGATAAAACTGCCAATAGTTTTTCGGATGTATTGCAACAGAAAATTTCATGTTAAATTATTAAACCAATTTATATATAACTGTTAGAGAACATAAATTAGCAGAAAACATTTTAAATCTACTTATTTGCATTGGAATTTAATTAGCGATTGCATAAAAATTTTCAAAAAACAAAAACATTCCATTAACGATTGGATAAAAAACAGCCATAAAAGTGCCTTTTTTATTCTTCAAAAATATGTATGGCATATAAATTTATCCATTTTCAATTTTTGATAAGTATTTAGCTAAAAAATTTAAGTAAAACCAACATTCATCTATAAAAAGCCTGTCATTTCACAGTAGCGAGTAGGAAGAAGTTAAAATGCTAAATTGTGCAAAAAAAATATAAGACCACAACTTAAATTTACAAATTGCAACACCAACTTTCAAATGAAAGGATTAATAGTGCCGATAAAATTAACTTGAAAATAAATTTATTAAAAAATATAATATATAATAAAAACAAGTTTATTTTAAATAGTTATCAGTTATTTAAGAAACATAAGGATCAATACTAATCCATGTAAATATGTTTCACTGAAATATCTCGCAGCTTTAAAATACAAGGATGGCTGAATTAAAACTATTAAATGTAAATATTCTTATTTAACACGATCCAGAATCATCGAAATTCACAAGTAAAATATAACTTTTTTTTAAATATTTAAAAAATGTATTGCGATACGATTCTTTTAGATACCGCCAGATTACTTAATAAAAACTTCAAATTAAAGCAAATTAATAACAAACAGACAGATGTCAATCCTATCCCCAAATGCAGTTTAAAAAAAAATCTTAAACTTTGATTTTGTATGCATTGTTGTAGTTTCAAAAAACTTTATATAGGTTGCTAAAAAAAATCGTAAGTTAAGTACTAATTCAAAAACACATGGTTTTGCTTTTGTTTTGTGCAAAACGAAGGCAAAACTTGTTGACAACTTTTGACTAGATCTATGTGAGAACCAAACAAAAACTATAGGCATCATCTGCATTTCACGTTTTGCGTATCGGCAGTATCCTGGTGGCGCCATCTATGGAAAAATTATATAACTAAAAATAGTCGCCCAAGACTGAAAATAGTTGAAGGTTTTGCTTAAAATAGTCGTTTTAGGCCCTTTTTGGTCTTAAATAGTTGCCATAGTCGCCTAGACGCTAAAATAGTCGCTTTAGTAGCCTTTTAAGTCGCCACTGGCAGCCCTGAAATTAATATTCAAAAAAGATCAAAGTGTTACAAGAAACAAAACTATAATTTAGTGTTCAATAAAAATGAACAAAACAAAAAAAAACATCTTATAAATACAAGGGACAGAACAAATAATTTTACACTGACCTGCAGATCGTTCTTTGTCTTGAAGGATGTGAATCTCGAGTTCCACTTTGTATTAGTTGGTTCACCAAACTTGGCTACCCAGTCATTAATTTCTTCCATGTATGTTATATTGCTTCAAATAATAACGTTGTCTTGATTAGTTTCAAATATTTGATTCTTAAATTTTATTGGCAAGACTTTGTTTGACACTAATAAGCGTGAACTTGCCTTACTGCTGTTAAAAAAAGATTGTGTTAAAGCGTTTCAAAATTTTTACTTTGGCCTAATGCTGGTTTTTCGGATTTTATACAGGTTTTAGTTTGAACACACAAAAAAACCTATTCCGATTTTTATGATTTTAGTAATTTCTATTCCTTGATTTTTTCTGGAAAACTATTTAAAGAGTGCCTGATTTTTGTTCTAAAGTGTATGAACCATGTGAAACTTAAAAATTAACTATGCTGTAAAATTGGGACATACAGCAATACAATTCAGTAATTTTAAAAGGCTTTTCATGTGGATCAGTTAAAAATATCCTATATTTATTTAAAATAAAACCTATGTAGTCTTAATTTGTCGTTTTGATTCCTGAACCCCATAATTTAAAAATTGTACGGTTTTCGAAATCTTAATGTTGGCTAGTATGCAAATAAATGGCTGTGATTGGCAATTTTCTTCTGAGGTGTATATATTTTGGTGGAAGCATTTCCAAAATGCCAATTACTGATACAATTATACTTTTTTTTCGGTAATTTTAGTTGTGTATTTAAGTAACAGGAATGTAAGCAATTTTATTTTTTTTTAGAACTTATTATAGATAGAAAAAATATTTTTGCATGAATTAACATCTAAGACGGTATAATTTTTAATAGTTATAGAATTTATTTGTGTACAGAATTTGGTTTACCTCTTTGAAATGAGCTTTTTCCCCAAAACTTAGACATTTTAACCATTAACACATACTTATTCAATGGTTGTTGTTTTTGTACTTTGGCAAGACTTTCCATGTGCCCAAACCATTAAGATGTAGTACCAATAATCAACTTTTATTTTTAAAATGAAGATTTATACTAAAATAAAATTGAGAATGCGTTAATATTTTAAGAATAACAAAAAGTTCTGCAATAATTATAATAGCATCTCTTGTTAAAAAAAAGTATAAAAGATAGTATCCGAATCAATTCTTTCAGAAACTCGTGTCAAAATTTTAACAGAATGGAGCTGATGCTAAGGAATTCATCCTATGTAAACACAAAAAAGCATTTCAGGGAGAAATCCTATAAGACACAAATAATTGTTAGGCTTTTTCCGAAACCCCATAAGTCGAATATACTTAATATTAATTTTTAAAAACCCTTTTAGCCTAAAATTGTTTCGAGTTGAATAAACGCAATTTTAGCTACAAAATATACTTTAGTATTTTTCTTTACTTGAAACACAAATAATTGTTTTTTCAGTAACCCTTAAGTTCAGCAACTTCAAATTTAAATATTAAAAAAATGCTTTTTATGCTCTTTTAAGTTGTAATAAAACATCCCACTCAAAAGAGTGTTCAGAAATTGCGATGCAGAGTCAAATGGAGACTTGGAGAGAGACGGCCTTGGCCTGCAGTATCAATGAAGAAGAATTCCAATGTAAGGTTGCTGTTAAGTTTTTTTTTCAATTTCTCGAAAACTATGATTTGTGGACATATGGGGTTTCTAAAATACTTGATTCATCTGAGGTTTCCTAATTTTCCAAAAATGTGATACATGGACAGGAATACTTGCAGAACTTAACCTTAAACACAAAGTACAAAAGATTGGTCCGTAATGTCATACTTTTTAACAAAAAGTTTAAAAAAGAAATAAGATAAGAAAATTAAAAATAACATTTAATTCCAGAGAAACTTAACAAGAGAAACTAAATTATTGAAGAAAAGGTTTTATTAGAAAAAAGGAAAAAAGTTTTACATGTGCAATATACAGTATTCCTAGACAATAACTGATGAAGTAATGATTTACAATGTGGTAATAATGGCAGAAAACAAGAAATCTAAACAGTTCATTTCAAAAATTTGTTTCCTTGTTCTTTCAGCATCTTGGCTGATGATTTAGCATCATGAAATAAAGTGCTAATTTCTTCAATATCTTGCTTCTTGACAGTAGTTCTTCCATTGACTTTAGCCAATAAACTTGCAGGGCTAATTAGTTGGACACCATACCTTAAACCATAATGGTTAAGTCCATTAGAAATATAACAAATTAAATCTTAGTTAAACTTAACACAAGAACAGTGCAATGAAATTAAAGTCATACACAGACATTGTAAATATATACTAATGTTAAATATTTTGATAAATTACTGTTTTCACAAGTCATATCAGCCGTTAAGTAGGAATGTCTAAAAAGTGAATATTTGAATGAAATGTAAATGATGCTCACCTTAAAGTAGTCTTCAATGCTATTTCACCCAAAGCCAAAAGTGCATCTTCTTCCATGTTCACACCTTCAGTGGTAACTCTAATTTTCAAAATCTAAAAAAACCCAACAAAAATATGATATGCAATATTAAATAAGATACCCACAAGTAGAATATAAAAATCAGTTATATATAATTTATATATATTACACTACAGAAGAAAACCAGAATATATTGGATAAAGATTTAACGGTGTAAATATTTTGTATTAAAGTTTTGCAGTTGAAGAACTTTTATTTTTAATTTAAGTTATTTGTTTACTACTTACTTGAACTTGAACTTTTAGATTACTTGAAACAGCATATGTTTATTTTTTAATTGAATTAACGTCATACTAAGGGCTATTGGCAACGGCTGTAAAAATTTAGAACCACAATCAAGCAACAAGCTGAATTCTGAATGGGTACACAACTTAATTTTTAAGGGATACATTGCATGCAGCGTCGGAACTTTGTAGCATATTTATCGTGTAGTGTACTTCCTGTATATGAAGTATTATTCGCCAGACATTTGGCTGCAAAAATAGTTTATAGGTCGGCAGTTAGTTTGGCAATGCCCGGACCTGGGACCTCTTGCATGCAAGGCCAGTGCCTTATTGACTGGGTTCCCAAACCCAGTTTATTTTTGACCAAGCAGATTCATAGTGCTTTTCCTATGCCTTTTCCTCATTTTACTTCATTCATTGACAAAGAGGGTAATAATAAGTTAATGAAAATTAAAATATAATAAATTATTTTTAAATTTGGATGTTCTACAATAATTTATAAACCCAGTGTTTAAACATTTTTAAGTTTTTGTAAATCTACAAGATTGGTAATTAGTATGGCAGAAAAATAAGGGCAATGGCTTCCTTTCAGAACTGCAAATCATCAATCTGAACTATGATGAAATGAGAAGGGGAAAAAAAGCAAAATTCTGCAGAAAAGTAGCACATCTAATAATCAAGAATACTTTTTTAAAGTTTTTGAAGAATAAAAAAATATTTTTTAACCTGGACAATTTCAGCAGTGGTGTAAGTTAAGGTACGAATAATAAGCAGCCTGTCCAGCAAATCTACGGGTATCCCATGGTTTGACACTATATCTTCAGCACCCCTGCAAAAAAATATCATTATAAATATTAGCTTGAATAAATATAACTGATATAGTCAAACCTGACACATAATTACAGATTCTAGAAAATAATTGAAACAAATATAGTTGAACTTCAATAATGCAAGTTCCACATTAACAAGTATAGTCATCTGTTAATTATTCTCAACAGGCTAAAATATCATTACTTAGAATTTATCAAGTTTTCCCATCCAGTTAATGATAATTATATTATATGATGGTGTTGTAAAAAATAAATCAAGAATACCTGATAGCAGTTAGACCACGGTTACTTGCGAATATAACAATGGGCGCAATGGACGATTCCAATGCTCTATGCAGATATGTAAAGCATTCAATATCCAGCATATGAACCTCATCAATAAAGAGGACACCAGGTACTAACTCTGCAATTCCTTGGTCAATATACTTGTTTACAACTTTGTTGATTTCTTTCCGCAGTTTGTCTGAAACATGATTTGAAATTATCAAAAATTTACAAGGAATACCTAAAAATGATGTTTTTTTAAAACTACAGTAAACTCCCGATTATCCGCGGGTGGATTATCCGCTTTGCGGTTTATCCGCGGGCCACTATTCACCTCATTTTCCTTTTTTCAGTGCAAATATAAAAATTTCATAAAACGCGATAAAATAAGTTTGTTTCAAAACTTTTTAGAGGAATGCATTCCAAGAACAAAGAATTCCTTTCTAGAACGACGAACACATTCAAAGAACAACGAATACATTTGACAAAAAGAACAACAATTGCATTAAAATAATCAAGTGACAGGTGTGTGCCAAAATGGGTTCAGCCAGGTGCACATCACGAACAGATTTTTGTCAAAAAACGTCATTTTAAAAATAAATTGCCCGCAATTTTAATTGAACTGCTTTACCTGATTTTGATAGTAGCGACATGCGTGACAAACGAAAAAAAATTGTTTTGACAATTCAAGACAAACTACAACTCATTAAAAAGATGGAAAAAGGTTCCTCTAAGAATCAAATGTGTTTGCAGTATATCATAAGAAAAACGACAGTAAGAGACATTTTGAAGCAAGTAAACTGGTACATACTATACGATTACTGTAATTTACTTTTATAACACCCAGAAGGAATTTTGTGGATATTTTCCTCACTTTTGCGGATTATCCGCGAATTCGCTTGTCCGCGGATGCCGCGCCACCCAATTCCGCGGATAATCGGGAGTTTACTGTAGTTAAAATTTTAGATACTAGGAGATATATTGAGTGTGAGCCATAACATTTAATCCTACATCAGTACGTAAAGGCTTCACATTCACGCTCCAGAGGTACACATATCGGCGGTCAAATGACAAAACCACGAATGTGCAGATTCTAGGGATTTGCAGTTTGTTCGTTTTTGAAAAATAAAACAGCTTCTCAGTTCTTTTTTTAACCGGTACCAGCTAAAAGTAACTAAAAACTGTCATTAGAAAAACCGGCTCTAGTTGCTCGGTTGGTTGAACGATTCCGGCTGTCTATTTAGGTTAGGTTTGATTTATTGTTGCACTAGAGCTACAAGAAAACTATTGGCGATGGGCCAAATTTTGAACCATAATCATGTGACGATTCAACACCTAAATGCAGGTGTCGACCAACGCAGCGTCGGGACTTTGGAACATTAAGTATACTAACTGTACTGTAACGTGTGTACCAAGGAGTACTATATTAGGATTTTGGAGGCAAAAGTCGCAATTTAGAACGCTAACCATGAATAGAAACTATCAATTTCTACTTAAAAAATATCTCGAAGGTATGATTCGCAAATACTTCCTGAAAAACATTAAAATCACAAAAACAAAACTTTTCAGAAAACTAATCTGTATTAATATGCATTTTACATGTATAAACAATGAAATTAAAATTTTTTAAATAAAAAAATAGCACTTCCTCCCTTTATTGTGAAGATTTTTGTTGCCGTGTAATGTATCATTGTAGGAATAGCCATTACTGGTGGCGTAATTCCTGTTGCCTTAGGGCATTATCTGCAGAGTGAGTGTTAACAAATAATGAACCCATAACACAGAAATCAATCATGATATATTTTATAGATGCCACAATCCATAGGTTATCGAACTGCATGAAATTTTTCCTTTAGTTTAGGGTTTAGTTCAGCTCGTCACGCGACTGGTTCTGAATACGACGCCCGTCACCAACTGTTGTTGTGTAGCTCTGGTGCAACGATAATGTAAACTAACTATAAACTTCAGTTCAGCTGGTTAAAATGTTTATTCATACCGGTTCTCCAATTTTAACCGGCTCAGCTAAAGAAATATTTTATCTCATTGAATTGAAGCCAAAAATCGGTTTAACAGTTTTCGATTTTCTATCCCTTTGTACATTCATGGTTTTGTCATTTCACCGATGATAGGTGAACCTTTGTAGAATTCACTTCACAGCTTTAAACTAGAAAGTTCAAAGTTTGACAAAAATATGGATATCGAAGCAACTTATTTGCTTTTAAAAATGAAGTAAGAAGGGGGCAGAGATATTTAAAAAAACATTTATATTTTATTTTTAAAAAAAATTTGCAGCAGTTAAGTTAAGTTAGACTGACCTGTGAGTGAACAGGCCCCAGTGAATAAACATTATAAACGTCATATAATTAAAAAATAAGGATTGAAAATCATTCCACTTGATGGATTGGCAACACTGACTCCCTCCCATCTAGTAGGAAGCTATCTGACTTATGGTTGGTTGTCCTGGTCATTATGTACTGATGTTTATTCACTGGCGAACGCAGCGCCTTAAACGTTCATTCACTGGTTATTCTACCCTACCAGGGCTTTATCCTTGGATAAAGTACCCCATTCCACTGTAGTGCACCACACTAGAATGTTCATACCTGTGATTTCTGTCTTTTTGGGTTTGATAAGCATACTCATGATAGATAGAATGTCTTGACCCCCCTGAGGTCGTGCATTGGCAACATCCAAATCGTGGAGGGTGACATCTTGGACAATTTCTTTTTTCTTGTGGACATCTCCTTTTGGTAAGGGAACATATTCCTCAGCCTACAGTAAGCAAAGGATGTTATCACTCAGAAGTTTAATGGATAGAAAATAGGATAGATAAATTGATTTTAATGTGTTGTAGCAACACTTTTAAAGCTGTTTTGTATTTTCTCCAGATTAATCTGGATATAACTAAAGGTATTACAAAAAACATTGAATTTTCAATACAATGTGCGCTAAATAAGCACACATTGTATTTAAAATTCACCATTTAATAAAAATAACATTGATATTATATAGAATGCTCCGCATGAAGATGGTAATGCCAAAATTCAATTATCTATGTGATGAATGTAATTAGCTTCTCAAGAATATATCTTCAGAGTAGGTCCTGTGTTCATGTTGTTCACAATTAAGTATTTGTCTGCCACTTTAATGTTTTCTGTTTTTAATTAGCTTTACTTAACTTTAATCATATTTTAGTATTATTAATATGCCATTTTTTTTGTGCAATTGAATAATATATTTTTTAAATTTCACATGATTTTCTTTTAATGTGCAAGCTGGTCTTAAAAGAACTTAAATTGTTTTCCATTAACCTATGTTAAAGGAGTTGTAAACTTAGTTCTAATACAGCAAAATCTTTTTGACACTTAAAAATTCAAATTTAGCCTTTTCTAAAAACCACGTAAAATATTTGCAAAATAATAATGTTCCAATTATAAGGAAAACTTTTGTGATTGCAGAATTAAGCTAAAAGTAAGAAAAAGCTTTACCTCTAGATCAAATTCAGTAGCATAGTTGTCACATCTTCCTTGTCTCTATAAATGAGATATTTTAATTAATATATACATTTCTATTTTATAGGATATAATAAGAAGAAAAACCTTATATTTCAAATTTACATGTCATGACTAACACACTTTAAATGATAGCCAAATTTTAAAAATAGTAACGAACCTTTTTTGGATCTAAAATTGCTGAACTTCAACCAAAATAAAAACTTGAGGATTAAAGAATATTAACTAAAAGTCTGATGATCAAAAAGTCAGTAAACTCTGGCATGCTTAAAATCCATTATCACCAGATGGAGGCAGATAAAAGTTAATTGGTCACACTAAAGTAGGTCTATTTAGAATGAAAGCTTGGAAAGCATTTCCTTCCCCATCCACGAGTGCGGTTTTCTTGGAAGCGGGGTGATTTATAGCTGTTTCAGTTTTTTCCCCACCCTACATGGGGAAATACTAACTGTTTTGATTGTAAACCTCAAGTGCACTTTTCGTAGAAAACCCAGTGAAGGGATGGGGGGAAGAGAGTCTTTTTGAAGCTTACATTCTGGCTAGAAATGATATAAGCGATCTTGAATTTTTACCAACATAACTTGTCCCAACACTAAGTACCCAAATTTGCACAAATACAGATTAAAGTATGGTAATATTTATGAATGTTTTATTGTACCTTGACAGCTCCACTGTTGGCTTCAATGTATATCACATCTCCTACAGTCACTTTTTCCTTTTGGATGCTTTCGAATATTGTAGGATCGAGTTTGAGTTTTTTTGAACCTTTGGCTGTTTTTAATCCAACAGCAACATGAGTAGTTGTTTTGCCATATCCTAAAAGAATTATTCAGATGAAATATTTGTCACTGAAAGTTTTTAAAAAATACTTTATAATTTATGGAATATCTCAGTGCAATGTTTAAAACATGCAATAGTATTTTAATATAAAGCACAAACTTTAAGAATTTTTTTCTAAAAATAAAATGTAGTTTTTCTTCAAATACAAAGTTACTTTAGATTAAAAAAAAGTAACTTAAAAAAATTTAATTTAATGAAATAGATTTTTTTTTTAGTTTTCTTCTAATTCTAATAATAGCAAGACTTTTTTTTTAAAAACCATTTAACAACTAGTGCCAGCCTTGTACACAGGAACAAGGTTTATGCAACAATGCAACCCAGTCCTTAACAATATAAACAAAAATCACTAGACTGAGGCAATGTCTAATGCTACACTTTCTAAGAAATAATCAATATTTTTAACTCGCAATGTAACATTTTCACAAAAATAAATATTTTGAATTGAATATCAGAAATACAGAAAACAAGGTTAAAAATAAATAAGGTTGGAGTAATAAATTTAACTTAAAAAAAAAGCAACACCCTCTTACAATAACAAAAAAAAAACCTCAACTTTTATAATAAGATAAGGTTGAAGAAAGTTTAGAGAAACTTTTATATGCATTCTGTCCTTTTTCTGCAAAAACCAAAACAATGATTTCAAGACTGTAAAATTCTAAAACTGACAATATGTTGCAGGCAAATAACGTAACTCTACAAACTTACCACCCATTGGATTTTCACTTTCAACTGGAGTAATTTCAGTAACTTCACCCTCATAAATCTCTTTAACTTCTTTGATTCTTAAACCTGTAATTAAATATGCCACATCAATTTATGTCAGATTGCAATTACATCTTAGGCAAACAATTAACAACCACATAGCTATATACATATATAACATAGCACATAACCACGTAGCCATTAGCTATACATATAAATATATAGCTAATATAATCAGTGCTAGAAATTGAATAAAGAAATTTCGGAGCAATTTTCAAAAAGAAAAAAGGTTTCATTTTTAAAAATTTAACCACAAAATCTGGGAGCCTACAATGCTGATTGTGGTTGATTTAAGAATAAAGAATCACTTAAGGTTTGCAATTTTAAGGATAGCTGGAGTTTCTAGACATTAACTAACTGATTGTTAATTTTTTTGATTGCCAGAGCTTCTGAATTCTAAGAAAATCAAAATTTTGTGATTTCAGGATCGCTGGAATAGTTCAATTTCAGGTAGCCCGATTTTTGTGATTTAAGGATCACAGCAGAGGGATTCACCAATTGGGGATCAATGAAAGAGGATCATTTATGGTGGGATCATAGGAAACCATAATAAAAAGTAAGCAATATCGATTTTGAAAAACTAATTGAGACAACTGCCATCTAAATTTATTTTGAGGTCCCAAAAGTGAAGGATTTTGTCCCATTTGGGGCATTTAGAAATGTCAATTTCAAACCCTGGTCCTGGTTACAAATGATGACAGCCACAAGCAAAATAGAAGACGTATGCAAACCACCATTACATTGAGTTCTCTAAAAATCATTTTATACATACAACACTTACAGAAGCTTGTGAAACTATGTATGTATTTGCTGGCCGATTTCAATAATAGCATATTAAGGAAAAATTCACTTTACCAATAGCCCTTCGGAAGTTTTCCATCAAAACTTCAGTCTTCTTTATTTCAGAGGAATATACTTCACTTCCAACCATAGGACAGAAGGGAACTTTTGATCCGATTTCGGAAGCAATGGCCAGAGCAAGTGCAGTCTACAAAAATAAATATTCTTTTATACTAAACAAACACACTAAGCAAAAACATGTAACTAAAGTGCGTCATTGTGCAATCATTTCCAAATTCAACATTTATGCAAAATAAATTATGCACCACTTAATTATCTTTTTTTACCTATTTTTCATTAATTTGAAAGAATAAAAAAAAAATAAGTTGTTTATTGACAAGGTGGAGATTTACCTCTGTTTGTAACCTTGCATATTTTGTCCACCACTCGATTTTAAAGTTTCGTTTTTTTTTAGGATGTATGACATCCCTGACCTATCTCTTGAAAAATTAACAGATGTAAAATGTGCAGCCATTTATCTATATGGGGAAAATATTGTTGTAAACTAGGGATCACTGCAATGGCGAATTTCGGCAGATTTTACCGCTGCCGATTGTTCAAAAGTTACATCGGCCGATGGACCGATGTTTTCCGCCTTCCATCCGCCGATGCAGATGGAAAAATCAAAGTACAAAATTCGGTAAATCCATGTGTAATCCATACAAAAATAGGAAATAACGCAATCCCTCTGATTTCCATATTTTTTAGAATTGTATGTCTGCGTTCGATTTAGTCTTTAAAAAAAAATACAATTACAATTTTAAGGTATACAATAATAATGACCAAAGCGATATTTGAAAAAAAAAAAACAGATTCAACAGTTGTTTAATAAACATAAGATAATATATTTGATAAACGTAACGTAAGGAAATAGGAAAAAGTTATCAACAAAACCACGTTAAAGGGGAAAAAACGTGGGTCAAAATGCATAAAGTGTAAGGAAAAGAATTAATATAGAAATAAACATTAAAAATATTTAAGAAAATAATTAAAATTAGATCCCAAAGAAAACAGTAAATTCCTGTTCATCCGGAATGCACGGTAAATTGTTGGTTGAATAAATTTACATTGCACTAGAGTTGCAGGAGGGATATTGACGAATTGCAACATAATTTTAAACGGCGGTTGAAACCGAAATTAATCAGTCTGGCATCCAACGCAAACTTATAGTGACAATTGTAATCTTATTTCTATTTGAAAAATTTGTTTTGAAAGGCAAATTTAATTATCGATCAATTAAGAAGCAGTTAATATTTTTTAATAATTTATTTTATTTTGACACATCTTATAATGAAATTTTTTTAAACTAAGAAATATATTTTTTAGAATTCATTAAAGTTATACGTATTTTGAGTAGATTACATAAATAATAATTTTTTTTTGAAAATTTAATGACAACTTAAGTCATTGTAAAATAATAAAACTAAACACGAAAAGAGCAAATTTAGTGTGGGTCAAAATAACGCAAGCACTTTAAAATTAAAAGGCAAAAAAAATAAACTACAGAAAAACATCCTATTCAAAATCGCAACACGACTCAATGTTGTTGTGTCAGAATATTATAATTAGCTGTCGTTAGCATCATTAAGGCAAATTTAAAAAATGCAAATTCTATCGGGCGACGGATAAAAGAGCTTTTACTATACACTATTACACACACACTATACAAAATAAAATTACTATAACTATTCAAATTTTATAAGTCTTGAAAAGGTACAAAAAATTAACTTTGTTTTTAGTGAAATAAGTATTATTGTTTATAACATTGCTAAGAAGAATACAAAATGCACAGACACAAAAAGCTCACACTATAATTCTTTTTTTTTTATTATACTATAATAGTTCAATGAAAAATAAAAATAAATATGCATGACATATGCAATAGATAATAAAGAAAAAGTCAACTTACAAAGAATTCAAAAGTTAATTAACACCAAGTAAAGAGATTAAATCATAAATTTATATTAATTTAGGAATTCACAGAATTTAATTGAATGTACTGATATATAACTGAAATAAAACATAAACATTATCATAAAAACAAGAAAATACACAATGGAAAATTTTAAAGAAAAATGACACTAAAAAAATTCGGCCATTTTACTACTGTACAAACAGCATTTTTATTCTGACAAAAAGAATGTTGAATGTCAAATTAATTATCCTTGTACTAAAAGCAATTGAACCAGAACCTTAATTAATAATTTTCAAAAGTTAATTGAACGGAACATGTGCATCAATACCTAAAATTTAAAAGACGCAAGTTTTTATTTAAAACGAAGTTTTTCGGCATTTTCCCCCAATAGGTGGTAGCGAATATCGTCGTAAATTTTTCCCGCAGTGGAAAATAATGTTCCACTTGGGACGCTTGTCACTGGTGCCGAAGGGTATTTCTGCGCTGCTAACTTTGAGCTTATTTAATTACGAACTAGCCCACCATTCGTTGATATTGCTGTGTTGAGGAACTTTTGGAAGTTCTAAGAACACTTTAATTTCTTGACTAATGTCATTGTTGTCCTTGAGGAGGATTAATAAGTTGCTCTTTATCACCGTCTTGGAATTTGGTTTCTAAGTCCCAAATTGACATCCTTTTTCGTTTTTGGCTGCTTGATTTCTTCTTCCTCTGCTGGGACCGACGGTTGATGGGATTGTGTTAGTTGCACTGGCTCGAACTCTTTGATCAAAAAATTTCTTATCTGCTGAATTTCAGCTTCTGCAAAGTATTTTTGTTTGAACCTTGGATCTAACAAAGTTGCTATCATTAGGTTTTTATCACACACAGCTGCTTGAAAGCGTCACTCTTAACTTTCTTTCAGAGTCTCTTTCATGGTGCCCACTCCATGAAATTTTTCGTCCTCCTTAAAAAGTGCATTAATCAGGGTTTTGACGAAAGGAATTGTCACGGAACTTGGGGCATCATCCTCACTAATAACCTTCGTAAGATCACAGAATGGATACAAAAGGTTGCAAACACTCTCAGCTATCTTCCAATGATTTGCAGAGAGTGATGCAGGCTTGTCATATCTGGCTTCATATAGTGCCAGAGCATCTTTTTGCTCAAGGAGCCTTTCCAACATAGAGTAGATGGAATTCCATCGTGTTGGAACTCTCTGCACCATTTGCAGGATCCTAAATCCATGGTGCTCTTGGATCTCTTTCAGTCGACGTCTTGCCTGCTCGGATCGAGCAAAGCGTCCCTCTATTTTCCGAGCAAGAGCTAGAAGATCAATGACACTCCTTTGTGAATTTATCGAGTCCTGAATTGCCAGTTGCAACGTATGCGCAAGGCACCAAAAGTCCTGGAAGAAAATTGACATCGCAATGGCACTCACGACGTTGGGGCCATTGTCATGAACGATGCCATGGATTTTTTTTATTGGAATTTGCCAAACTCCAATAATTTCCTCCAATATTCTTTTGATTTCTTCGCCTGTATGGTCACTGACCATAGGTTTGGCGGCCAGAATGACTTTCGGTCGAGTTTTGGATACTAAGTCGATATAATGAGCAGTTAGGCTTATCAGGGACTCGGTTTTGGCTTTATTTGTCCAAATGTCCGTCGTAAAACTCAGGCGCTCAGCCGTACTTATTAAGGCCATTACCTATCTAACGACAGCGTCATATGTTGAATGTACGTATCTTTTCTCTATAAAACTTATCTGACCTCAAATTGACCTGAGGACTTAAATATTGGACTAGGCACAAAAACCCTCTTGCACGATACTGAATGGGTAATTTCCTATGGCTATCATCTCTAAAACTTTTTTATCAAGCTCTGCTTTGGGGGCTGTCTGGAAGCCATTTTTGTTATTGCTTTAACATATCAGCCAAGATCTATTAATAGCTTGCTGTAGCTGAAAAGCTTGACGCTGATACCTTCTTTAACTGTCGCATCCAAGAAAGTCTTTTTCTTCAAATAATCACAATGTAAATGAGAGTGTGGGCGTACTTTGAGATGATTTATTAAATTATATGTATTTGCTGTCCTTCCTTTATCACTGTCTGTAAAAGGTAAGTTTATTCGTAATTAGAACTACTACCGATAATCAATTAAAAAAAACAAAAAGTCGCTACTGTGCTAGTAATACTGCACCTATTTAATAGAATTTTAATGCCCTCCCCTCCGAGATTATATACATAAATTTCACACCAAGCTTGTATACTTTAGACAAGTGTGGCGTGCAGTGGACAAAACTTAAGGAAGTGGCTTTTTATTTGAGAAGTTTAGTGAGTATTTTAAGAACTGATTTCCAAAATAAGTTAAGTCAAAATTTTGGAAAATTGACTTTTTGATGGAAAAATGTACCAACTCATGCAATAAGTAGAAGTTCCAAGCGGGGTTTGGTCGTATTAAAAACAGAGGGGAAATTCAACTAATTGCGAAGTGATAAAATTATTTTATACTCGAAAATAAAAAATACACAATATGCGTTTTTAGTTAGGAACATTTACTATTGCTTAAAAAATGGGAAAATCTTACCTCTTGAAATCTCTTTTTTGAAGAAGTTGCATATTTCAGTTGCAACCTTCTTATTTCCCACCACAGGCGAAAAGAAGCTGTATATTGGATCTTTTTTAGTAGATTTTATTATTCAGGTTTTATGATTAACCAATTTTATTTCTATAGCGTTATGTTAGTGTGATTCGCCCTGATTTTTCCATAATTTTTCTGCAATTTCGTACATAATTCTTAATAACCACCACACCGCGATAAAGTCATAGCATACAAACTTTTAAATTTCAAGTGATGTACTGTAGTACGTTCCAGCTTTCATTCCTGCATTTCCTTCGATCGGTACTTTGTTCTCACATATGATTCGCCAATCGTGGCTGGAGAAATAATTTATTTTTATTCAACAATTCTGTTGCCACTCAAGTAATGAAACAAGTCTGACCACAAAAAACTGTTATACTAGTGGCTTGCTTCAAAAGACGTATTGCCTTCCAGCTTTCATTCCTGCATTTCCTTTGATCAGTACTTTATACTTCTCAGACGATATGATTCGCCAATCGTGGCTTAAGAAATAATTTACGTAATGTAATCGATTCCGGCTGCCTATTTCTAGCCTCCTTTAGGAGCTTTAACACAGCCAATAACGCCCCCTAATTTAGAACCCTAGTCAAGTGACGAGGTCATCATCTGAGCGGGCATCCAAGTGAAGCAAGACAAGGGGAAATGGGACCCGGGGCGAATTCCTCTGGCTTCCGGTCTCCCCTCAGGGTTGATGGATGTGTTTGAAACATGCTCCAGTCCCTGTGCATTGCTTTGAAACCAGGAATTGGAAGAACTAGGGTTTTAGTGTAGGACTTAAAAAAACATTGGCAGTTCAATGTTTTTTGAGGCCGATGGTCGATTTTTTTTCCACTAAATTACCATCTGCCGCCGATGGCAACATTTTCAAACAATTGTCGCTGATACATCAGTCCATCCCTATTGTAAACTGTACCCAACATAAAAAAAATCTGCAACTTATTATTATTCCATGACATTCTCACAAAAAAGTCCGATTTTGGAAAATTTTCATAAAATTATTTAATTCTTTACAAAAAATAAGGCTGAGGTAAGAAACCTAGATAGACACCTGCATAACTTATCCAGCTTTACAGTTCACACATACTAAGTGATAGTTTCTTACAGATTCCATTTGATCGAGTTTAAAATATTGCTTTGCCCCCTCTTAAAAGGCAAATTTTCTATAAAACCAGATTCATACCCAGGGGTCTGTCCAGGAAATTTTTACAGGGTCCCTTTTTTGTGAATTTTTTTTTCAGAATTTTGAACATATGCTAATTTTGTGAAATTTTTTAAATACTATAGGGTAATTTTGTGAAAATTAAGAACAAAAGCTCTCGTTCAACAAGAAACCTTTAAAATACAAAAAGAATTTGATTTTCTTATTTTTTTTTATCATACTTGCTTTCCCTATAAAAATTTGCATATTTTGAAAGTTTCCTGTTAAACAGGACTCTTTAGTAGACAAAACAGTTTTTCAAAATGCCAAATTACATTTTATTATAGTATTTAATTATCTGAATACAAATTTCCACAATATTAGAGTACACATTTACTTTAAGTTGGGTAGCTAAAATACAAATGAAACATTTGCAACTTTATCCTTCTGGCACCATTAGATTTAAAAATATCAATAATGCAAGAACATTGGGCCATTCAAAACGATTCTCAAATGTCTAACTTAAGTGTCTTGTTTCAATTTACTTCTCAATTCAGAACAAATGAGGTTCATTCGATAAAAAAGCCTCAACAGAAGCTGTACTTGAAGGCATAATAGTTGCCAAAGTTAGTAATTTCAAAAAATTTGTTCTTGTAACGTTCTACTGGGTTTTTTTTTTGTTTTGTTTAGGGCGGGAATTTTGTGAAAAATCCGTTTTCACTTATTTTAATTTTGTGAAGGGTCCCTTTTCCCCCTTTTGAATTTTGTGAAGGGTCCGTTTTTGCAGAATTGAATTTTGTGAAGGGTCCCAAAACGGACCCAATTTTCTTCTGGACAGACCCCTGATACCATCTAAATGGATGATTATTTCTGTTTTAAATTTATTAAATAAATTTAGCAAATGTACTTAATAGTACATTTGCTACCTATATAATGTTTAGAAAGAGCAAACAAATTAAATATAACTTGATTTACCTTTCCTGTCCCAGAAGGTCCAGCAATTAGCAAAGCTCTACCAGCCATTCTTTTGGAGTTGATAAGGTCTACAACGATTCCTGCCGCCTTAAAAATAAAGATTAATTGGAAATTAACATAATGTGCCAATACTGGATAACAAGTTATCTCTGTGAATAATGCCTTGCTTATTAAAAACCAGTCAAAACTGATTGGCATAACTAAAAGAGTCGCACGCAACCATAACTTCCTTTTTAGGATTCAGGTTACATTTAATTTCATTAAAGATTTTGAACAATGTTGTAGTTTAATAAATATGTTTAATTGATATAGAAAGAACAATAATATTTTGTGGTTTTAAATAAATATTTAAACGTGTATGAAATATATAATCAAGGAATCCGAATCACACGGGTTGCCATAAAAAATTATTTATTGCCAAATCCGAAAAAAACAAGCCAATGGTTACGGTCACAGTAAATCTGATCCCCTTCCAAAAAAAAATTAATTTTAATATTTCCCGTTGAAGTTTCTTAAATTTGAAAAAAAAAAACATTTATACAATAAAACAAGTTGGTTTGTTACAGAACCTGTCACTAAAACCGCTTCCACACCATATTTATGCTCACAGGAAACACACTTATTATACACATCAGAAAGAAATTCGCCTAACAGAGACTTCTAATTTAGAATTGTAAACGCCAAAATTAACTATTTTCATTTATATACTTTGTCAAATTAAAAATTACTCATTATCGTTTGCTAAATTTGTTTGGAATTCGTGGAATAATGATGAATATTTTTAATAAATATAATTCCTTTCGTCGCCGGAATTTAATTTACAGTTTGAAAAATATATAATTAGTAAAAATGATACTTTAAAAATAAAAGACAAACTTTGCATATATTTTATGCAAAATTAGAATTCTTTATACATCTTTCTTCATACATATATAATGAACCATCAAAAGAAGTCTATTGTGATATTTCAACAATCCAAACCAAATTATATCACAAAAATAAATTTTCTTTCAAAGGTTTTATTTTTATTTTAAATAAAGTTTCTCATACGTTTGACGAAATGGCAACAGTGAAAATATTGAGTGAAAATGGAATTTGCATGTTATTTCAATGTAGATTAAATTTTTAGTTATTTAAATTTTAAATATACTTCCAATTTAAATTTTTTAATGAAATTTGGGATGTAACCTAGCCCGATTTTTTGCTTTAAAATGACGTATTCCAATTGTTTGTGCGACTTTTGGTTCACTCATTGAATGAAAATGGAATTTGCATGTTATTTCAATGCAGATTAAAATTTTAGTTATTTAAATTTTAAATATACTTCTAATTTAAATTTTTTAGTGAAATTTGGGATGTAACCTAGCCCGATTTTTTGCTTTAAAATGACGTATCCCAATTGTTTGTGCGACTTTTGGTTCGCTCTGTGAAAGTGGGTGACGGACAGACGGACTGAACGATTATAAAACCTTCCACTTTTTACGTTATAAACGTAATGTGGAAGCTAAAAAGGAGTACAATTTATCTTTGTTAAATAATGTATTATGACCTACATTGTATTTACATTTCCGTTGTCCAAGGACTAACTAGCCATTCACCTAATGTCTTCTAAAAAATAAAGAGGGTCTGGGTGCAATCCGATCTGTCTAGTTCAGGGTCTTTTGGTGTTCGTCTCGGTCATCTGATTGGTCAATATAGTGTCCCAATTTAGCGTGTTACAAAGTACCGTTACAAATATGGGAGACTAATAATAATATTGTGGCACATATAATAATAATCCCCCATCCTGTTTCTGAAATAAAGTGCTTCTTTTATGACAGACTATTCAAGCAAAAGTGATCTTTTCCAAATCGTTACGTCCTGCAAGCGATTACCCCTCCATTTCACGATCCATTGAGCGACATGTAAAGAAAATATGAAGCTTACCCCCCCTCTGTACGTGACGTTACTTTGTACATCCCCATAACATGCTTAAACATGTCCCCAGACATGCTTAAACATGTCCCCTAACTTGTGGTTGTTGTATACAAGAATCGCTAAGCTCTCAAAGGACTTTCTTTACTGCAAGAACAAGATAGTCAGAGACATATTGTTTGTAAACTAACCAAAAACTACTCAATACCAAAACTAAAGTATACCTCACGTGCTTCTTTTTGACCAACAAAACCGGCAGAAACTGCAATGGCATATCCTTTGTCATCTAGACCCAAACCTTTTACATGGCTATGGGCAGCTATACGCTGGGCTTTAGTTGTGCTTCGTACTTCTTCAATCTTCATTTTAAAGTAAATATTTAAATTGATAAATAATTTTTACAAGTGCGAACCATTGAGCTGCGAACAGCTTCCAATTCGAAAAGACAACACAAGAGTTTAGTAGTACATATCCTGCTTATTGATTGATAAAGACAACTCAACTGTCTTAGTTTTGGCCATAGAGATATCAAATAATTGAAACCGTAATAATTACAAATGCAGTAAAATTGAGGTTTTTAAATGAAAATTTGAAAGTTTAAATTTACATAACTTAATTATTATTATTTTAGCCGCTAACATTTAATTATGGGTCATTTGAAAGTGGTTATTAATAAATATGAGATTGAGAATGGACTTGTTTCAACACTTTGCTACAAAGCACACACACACACAATTAAAACGCAGGTCGAAGAGCGTGATGTTTTAAATAACCAATGAGCTTGTTTCAATACTTTGTCAAAGAAAACAAATCAACCAATGGCATCGCAGCATGAAGAGCTTGACGTCTTAAGAAATATTCCCATATTTCTTATCAGGCGCGCAACCACGGGGGGGGTTTTTAGGGTCAGAACCCCCCCCAGAACCCGTATTATAGTAAAATTTATTGCATTAAAGATAAAAAAAATCTTAAGTGAAAAAAAATCCATAAGGAATGGTCGTTTTTTAAATCTGCGTAAAACAAAAACGAAACTCGTTTAATCTTCGTAGTGGGATTAAAAAAAAGCTTGTCAAATCTGATGATTTGATGTCTGGAGCCGATTTTTTTTACTTTTATTTTTGACGCTTTTGTATGGGTTAGCAAATCTGTAAAGGTTATTGTATTGTGGCAATGTTTTAAAAAAGAAAGAACAAAAACTAGTCAATAAAAAAAATACCGTGCATAAGATCTCGGAAATAATTTTTTCATTTTTATTTATTTGGTGAGATGTGCCGCTTATGTTCCACACATGCTATAGGATGAATGTTTCTGTAAACGGTTTATTTTTAAGTTTTTTAGTTATCTTATATTATCTAAGTTTAAATTAGTGTACTTCAACTTAGGGGAGTTTTTCGAGCCTTTTCAAAAAAAAAAAAAAAAGATGAGATAAGTAAGTTATTTATAAAACTTTCTTGCAATTACCTCGGCTGGGGAGCCCAATCGGTTAGGCGTTCACCTAGCATGCGAAAGGTCCCAAGTTCGGGTTCGGGCAACGCCAAAATAACTGCCGACCTATAAACGGCCCGTTCAAGCAAAAATGTCCGACGAATAATATCCCGTGTAGAGGGAGTGCACGTTAATTATGCCCCATCGCTGCTACGATGTCTCCCTTAACGATAGCGTTGGATGCCGCCTACTCAAGTGTCGGATCGTCACTCGACTGTGGTTCTAAAATGCGACGCCCGTCTTAAATTGCCCTCTTGTCATAAATACTTGTAATAATTCTATCTAAACTAAACTTGCAATTACCTCAATGACAAAAAAAAAATAGGTTAAAATTTTTGTTGACTGACTTATAATATTTGTGCAGGTGGCATTTTAAACGTTTTTTTATTATTTATGTGGTTAGTTTAGATTACATTATCATCTCACTAAAGCTACACCAAAACCGAGCTATGGTATGGTATGGTATGGTATAATACATATATATTCCAGCTTGTGTGCTTGTTCAGAGAACCGCTTATAAGCTTTCGTCAAGTGGGACAGACACAGAAAGAATTTTACAGTCACAAAGAAATGAATGACAAATAACAACATTTATTGACTGTCACAAACATCCATGCCTGACCGGGATTCGAACCCGACCCCAGCAGCTCCAAAGGCTAGTACACTAACCATTCAGCCACCGGGGCGGCAAACCGAGCTTAAGTTTGCAGCAGAGAAATGTTTGGTTTGGTTTGAATTAACGTCGCACTAGAGCTATACGAGGCAGAGAAATGTACTAGGCGGAGGAATCTGCGTATACAACGCTGCTGCCGCCGAAATTTCGCCTGCTGCTATTGGCTGCTCCTTCGACCCTGATATTCGTGCGCCGTGTTACGTCAAAATCGAAGGAAAAAAAAATAATAAAAAAAATTCTAACTGAAGCTAAACCAATAATAATAATAAATTTATGTCTTGAAATAACAAATAAATTTGTTTATTGAATGTGAAATGCCTGTTTGTATTCGATTCTCGCACTCAAAAATGAGAACTATTTACCCTTTTTCTCGTAGAACATTTGTATACTGCAAACTTAAGGTCGGTTTTGGTGTACATAATGGACTTGGCGACTTAACTTACGTCGCCCGTCGGGGCGACGTAAGTTAAGTGACCAGTCATAATAGGTCGGATCGGCAGTTATTTTTGCGATGTTTGAATCGAAAGTGGCTATGGCGTCTACTGGACTTGACAGTTATTTTCCCCATAAACAATCCCGTCCTATACTAAAAAACGATTGCAGCTTGTTGAATCATAGACATAAGTATCATGCAGTTTATACATTTCGATACATTAATGACCTTCGGAAAGTATTTCTGGCTTTTCCCCGCCAAATTCGAGACTGGCGAAATAACTCAAGACAATTGCTTCAGCACTAGGGATAACAAATATGCTTGTGTGATTGAAAGAAGTTCGCAATTGCAAGTTTTTGGTAAGAATCTTGTTTCATTTTAATATATATAAAAAAGTAACTGTTTAAGTGGAACAATCGCTGTAAACATTGCAAAATGACGGTAAAGTTTAAAATATTAAAGTAATTAATTGTTTTATTGGTGAGCTTTAGCATGTTGTATTTAATTTATTAGTTTCTGCAAAATACTTTTCAAAATATAAATCATTGTTTGCCTTGTTTATATGTGAGCTACTTTGCATCTTCAAAAGTGGTCCTTTCCTTTAATAATTTTTGTTGTACTTGTAGTTTCCATGGGGATATTAGAAATTGCAAAAGTAATGTACTTATAAAAATAAGTGAGTTTCATGACCATTTAGTTTCCATGGAGATATTCATGACCTTATTTTGTTTTTCTACCAATCAGATATTACTTTCTTATTTACTTATTTACTTTCACCGCACTAGTACCAAAAGTCTTACTTACGGCACTGTCTGTGACGTAAGCACGTTAAGTGTCATTTTCATAACGATTTATGAATGAATATGATATAAAAAAAAGTGAACTTTTTTGCACGTTGTTATAAAAACATTACTATGTTAAATAAAAGGTAATGTTTGTTCGAAAATAGTAACTAGTAAAAAATAATAATAGTAAAAATATGTATTTCTTTGGAGAATGTTAAAATTAAGAAATAATTTTACTTAAAAATATTTGTAATTAAAATAATTTTAATGGAAACAATGTTAATTAAAAAATAACTTTAATTAAACATTTTAACTAATTTTCTTTAAATTAAATATTTTCAATTAAAAATAATTTTAATTAAACATTTTAATTAATTTTCTTGAAATTAAATATTTTCAATTAAAAATTATTTTGATTAAATATTTTTTTAATTAAAAATTATTTTAATTAAAAAATAGTATTTAAAAAAATCGAAACCCCCCCCAGAATTTTTTTCTAGTTGCGCCCCAGTTTCTTATTATGTCACGCTCTCCATATGGCGATTTCACTGGTTGTTTTCTTTGACAAAGTGTTGAGACAAGCCCATTGTCTGCGACATTAAAAAGTAATCCCCGAAGATAAATTAAACTACCCAAAATATTATAATTGATCATGAATCTCAAAAGTGTAATTGACTAAGCTCTACTATCTACATTGATTAGATGTGACGTGGACGCAGAGAGATAATCAAAGAAATTACCAATGGTTTTAAGACAACAAAAATTTAGAAAAACATTATTTTCAATCCGTGAAACTGTCGGAACTCAAGACGTAAACATCCTGTAATGAAAAGATAGATCCTTTATTATAAAATAGATGGCAGCACCACCACTAATTTTTCAGAAACTTTAAGGAATAGGAGTCTTAAAAACGTGCAAAGAAGGTACTACAAAGCATAGTTTAATCTTTCTTGTAATTTTTTAACTACTCAATATGTAAGTATAATTTTTTATATGTAATTCTATGAGATTTATTTAATATAAAACAAATTTTAAAACTTATGAAACTTTAGCCAAAACTAAATTAAATGACAGGCGCGCAACCACGGGGGGGGGTTTTTAGGGTCAGAACCCCCCCCAGAACCCGTATTATAGTAAAATTTATTGCATTAAAGATAAAAAAAATCTTAAGTGAAAAAAAATCCATAAGGAATGGTCGTTTTTTAAATCTGCGTAAAACAAAAACGAAACTCGTTTAATCTTCGTAGTGGGATTAAAAAAAAGCTTGTCAAATCTGATGATTTGATGTCTGGAGCCGATTTTTTTTACTTTTATTTTTGACGCTTTTGTATGGGTTAGCAAATCTGTAAAGGTTATTGTATTGTGGCAATGTTTTAAAAAAGAAAGAACAAAAACTAGTCAATAAAAAAAATACCGTGCATAAGATCTCGGAAATAATTTTTTCATTTTTATTTATTTGGTGAGATGTGCCGCTTATGTTCCACACATGCTATAGGATGAATGTTTCTGTAAACGGTTTATTTTTAAGTTTTTTAGTTATCTTATATTATCTAAGTTTAAATTAGTGTACTTCAACTTAGGGGAGTTTTTCGAGCCTTTTCAAAAAAAAAAAAAAAAGATGAGATAAGTAAGTTATTTATAAAACTTTCTTGCAATTACCTCGGCTGGGGAGCCCAATCGGTTAGGCGTTCACCTAGCATGCGAAAGGTCCCAAGTTCGGGTTCGGGCAACGCCAAAATAACTGCCGACCTATAAACGGCCCGTTCAAGCAAAAATGTCCGACGAATAATATCCCGTGTAGAGGGAGTGCACGTTAATTATGCCCCATCGCTGCTACGATGTCTCCCTTAACGATAGCGTTGGATGCCGCCTACTCAAGTGTCGGATCGTCACTCGACTGTGGTTCTAAAATGCGACGCCCGTCTTAAATTGCCCTCTTGTCATAAATACTTGTAATAATTCTATCTAAACTAAACTTGCAATTACCTCAATGACAAAAAAAAAATAGGTTAAAATTTTTGTTGACTGACTTATAATATTTGTGCAGGTGGCATTTTAAACGTTTTTTTATTATTTATGTGGTTAGTTTAGATTACATTATCATCTCACTAAAGCTACACCAAAACCGAGCTATGGTATGGTAAGGTATGGTATAATACATATATATTCCAGCTTGTGTGCTTGTTCAGAGAACCGCTTATAAGCTTTCGTCAAGTGGGACAGACACAGAAAGAATTTTACAGTCACAAAGAAATGAATGACAAATAACAACATTTATTGACTGTCACAAACATCCATGCCTGACCGGGATTCGAACCCGACCCCAGCAGCTCCAAAGGCTAGTACACTAACCATTCAGCCACCGGGGCGGCAAACCGAGCTTAAGTTTGCAGCAGAGAAATGTTTGGTTTGGTTTGAATTAACGTCGCACTAGAGCTATACGAGGCAGAGAAATGTACTAGGCGGAGGAATCTGCGTATACAACGCTGCTGCCGCCGAAATTTCGCCTGCTGCTATTGGCTGCTCCTTCGACCCTGATATTCGTGCGCCGTGTTACGTCAAAATCGAAGGAAAAAAAAATAATAAAAAAAATTCTAACTGAAGCTAAACCAATAATAATAATAAATTTATGTCTTGAAATAACAAATAAATTTGTTTATTGAATGTGAAATGCCTGTTTGTATTCGATTCTCGCACTCAAAAATGAGAACTATTTACCCTTTTTCTCGTAGAACATTTGTATACTGCAAACTTAAGGTCGGTTTTGGTGTACATAATGGACTTGGCGACTTAACTTACGTCGCCCGTCGGGGCGACGTAAGTTAAGTGACCAGTCATAATAGGTCGGATCGGCAGTTATTTTTGCGATGTTTGAATCGAAAGTGGCTATGGCGTCTACTGGACTTGACAGTTATTTTCCCCATAAACAATCCCGTCCTATACTAAAAAACGATTGCAGCTTGTTGAATCATAGACATAAGTATCATGCAGTTTATACATTTCGATACATTAATGACCTTCGGAAAGTATTTCTGGCTTTTCCCCGCCAAATTCGAGACTGGCGAAATAACTCAAGACAATTGCTTCAGCACTAGGGATAACAAATATGCTTGTGTGATTGAAAGAAGTTCGCAATTGCAAGTTTTTGGTAAGAATCTTGTTTCATTTTAATATATATAAAAAAGTAACTGTTTAAGTGGAACAATCGCTGTAAACATTGCAAAATGACGGTAAAGTTTAAAATATTAAAGTAATTAATTGTTTTATTGGTGAGCTTTAGCATGTTGTATTTAATTTATTAGTTTCTGCAAAATACTTTTCAAAATATAAATCATTGTTTGCCTTGTTTATATGTGAGCTACTTTGCATCTTCAAAAGTGGTCCTTTCCTTTAATAATTTTTGTTGTACTTGTAGTTTCCATGGGGATATTAGAAATTGCAAAAGTAATGTACTTATAAAAATAAGTGAGTTTCATGACCATTTAGTTTCCATGGAGATATTCATGACCTTATTTTGTTTTTCTACCAATCAGATATTACTTTCTTATTTACTTATTTACTTTCACCGCACTAGTACCAAAAGTCTTACTTACGGCACTGTCTGTGACGTAAGCACGTTAAGTGTCATTTTCATAACGATTTATGAATGAATATGATATAAAAAAAAGTGAACTTTTTTGCACGTTGTTATAAAAACATTACTATGTTAAATAAAAGGTAATGTTTGTTCGAAAATAGTAACTAGTAAAAAATAATAATAGTAAAAATATGTATTTCTTTGGAGAATGTTAAAATTAAGAAATAATTTTACTTAAAAATATTTGTAATTAAAATAATTTTAATGGAAACAATGTTAATTAAAAAATAACTTTAATTAAACATTTTAACTAATTTTCTTTAAATTAAATATTTTCAATTAAAAATAATTTTAATTAAACATTTTAATTAATTTTCTTGAAATTAAATATTTTCAATTAAAAATTATTTTGATTAAATATTTTTTTAATTAAAAATTATTTTAATTAAAAAATAGTATTTAAAAAAATCGAAACCCCCCCCCAGAATTTTTTTCTAGTTGCGCCCCAGTTAAATGATATTAAACATAAAGCCATTTGAACACATTGTGATTAGGCTTGCGCGGCAAATTTTGACGTCAAAGTTGAAAAAATGACCAAGAAAATGACTTTATATTGTACAAATATGTACAAAAAAAGACTTATACCTAAATTCTCAGCTCAATTTTAATTAGAAATTATTTTTTAAAAAAAATTTAAAATCAAAGTTTTAAAATTTTTATTATTTTTTTCAGAAAAAAGTTCTTAAAATAATTTTTAATTAACATTGAGCTGAGAATTTAGGTATAAGTCTTTGCTTGTTCAATATTTGTACAATATAAAGTCAATTTGTACAATATAAAGTCAATTTGTACAATATAAAGTCATTTTCTTGGTCATTTTTTCAATTTTGACCGCAAAATATGCCGCGCAAGCCTAATCACAATGTGTTCAAATAGCTTTATGTTTAATATCATTTATTTTAGTTTTGGCTAAAGCTTCATAAATTTAAAAATTTGTTTTATAATAAATAAATCTTGTAGAATTAGGGGAGAGAAGGGGAATGGCGCCACCTTAAGGGAAATTGAATTTTCATGCAGAATTGTGTTGCAATTAATGTAAATTGTAATGAGCATATCATACTACAGTTCATAACCTATCTTGTAGTGATTTTTTAAAATTTAAATCTTTAATAGAAACTGAATAAAATTGTATTTTTCTAATACTCGCACAGTGGCGGGATTACCCCGGTATCTGGGGTAATGCCGCCACACCACTGGGGATATGCCGCCACACCAATAAACAAAGCAAATAATCTATAAATAATGGAAAATTACATAAAAAAGCAATACATATAGAACTAAAATAGGTTTAATTAACTTTGGAATGATAAATTGTACAGGATACAGCTCTTTTATTAACTTTCTATGTGCAACTAACTATACAGTTTTTTTTTTAAAGTTTCGTTGGTCTATTTGACCAGTTCAGTTATTCTTTTTCGGATATGTGGCATCTCTAACGAAAACTAATAGGTTGTAGGGCCAAGATATGAAATTTCTATTTTACTGATTATGCCGCCATCCTTTTGCATGTGGCGGCATAACCCCATAGTGATGTGGCGGCATTACCCCAGAAGACAAAATGGCATAGACGGCTTGTTTAAAGAAAGGTAGTTAGCCCAGCGTCCAAACTAACGACGTGATTAAATAGACAAATAATTACTCTTTTAAATGATGTATAACTGATTTATCTAACTTAGAGATAGCAGTCACTTATCGCTTAATTTCAGAAGGCTCGAGATTAGATGAAAATCACTAAAAACTGTATTTTTTAAATAACTTTACACCAACTCACCGCACGGCCATTAGCGTCTATACTACAAATTACTTTGTTTCCTGCTACAGGTCAGCGCTCACAGCCCCCCTCCCACACACACCGTTGGCGAGATACAACGGGTGGCGGCATTACCCGAGGGGGCGGGATTCCCCCTTCTTCTAAGTCATTTTAAATGTGTGTAAAAACGCTTATATAGGTTCTAAAATACAAAAAAAAGTTATGCAAGGCTCATTTGAACTATTTTTTTAAAAAAATTAGGAATGGCAGATTTTTTAGTGAAACCGAAGTCAGGAAATACTGGTTAGTCTTTAAAACCAGTTGCGGTGTTCCATCCCTAGATTATGGGGATGGTAAGGAAAGGACGATTTGGATCTTCATTATGCTTCCCGTTCTCTTTGGAGTTGGACTTGGAAATTAATTAAGCCAGTTTAGCGGAAATTGATTTTTTAAAACATGTTTTACTCTCTTAAAATTATTTATTGAAAAAAAAATCCAATTATTTAGCAAAAATTAACCTTTACCCTGAGAGATTGAAGCAATTTTTTCAAAAATTCTTCAGATGTTTTGATGGGATATTTTTTTTTCATTTTATTTATATTTTTTGTGTGAGGAAATTTCGTTGCCGTTTCATATCTACAATCCCATTTGAGGAGTATTCAAATAAAATTCGTCTCGAACTGTAATTTCTTAAAGAGTCTAGTTTTCAACATCTCTGAAAATTATCTAAATGTATGACGCAATCCCAGTGTTAAATATAGAAGTGGCCTAACAGATATCTGATAAAGGAAAATGCAACCGCAAGGATAATTAAGGATTAGCCTACAAAGCAGTTCAGCAGTTTGAGAGAAAGTAGGAAATAAAACGTTAAATATACATTTATTTTTTTAATTAAATATTCAATTTAGATCATGGTTATCTTACGGAATAGATAAGAAACTTAGAAGATTACGCTGTAGGACTTAGAACCTTTTTTTTTTTACCATATGACATGACGTTCACCACCGACACGTGTAAGGATTTAATAAACAGTAGTAGTTGAAAGTTGTTATATATGACACCAGGCATCAAATCTACATAATCAAAGTTTTTAATAAGAATTATCTACATCAGCATTCGTTCTCTAAGAATTCCAGCAGCAGTATCTAAAGAAAACATTTTTTCCCTTGAGATAATTGAAAGATACGAGTTTTTTATTTATCACAAACACCTTTAAAATACTTAAATTTGAGGGTAGATAAAATTCTTTTCATATATATCTATAAAGGAAGAAGTCCTGAATGACTTACGTATCAACGCATAATCAAAGCTATTTGAGGTACACATATTAAATTTTAGGAGCTTATTCCTATTGTACTGAAGGCTTCTTTTCAGAAGCGATTCGTCAAAAGGCCACAGGTTGCCTATGGTGATCGTATCATATATGATATAGGAAACATTTTTTTAAATTTTAGTTTTTGTTATTTGAAAGATCGTCTTTCACGATATGTCATTTTTTAAATTCAGAGGACATAAGGTTACACTTTTTTTTTTTTTGCCTGATACCACTAGTGGCCGTTGGCATTTCATATTACAAAGAAAACCATGCTTCATAAAACGAAAGTATAGAATTGTTTCTAAGTAAAACTGATTTTCTTACCAAAACAATCAATACCTGGATTACATTTCTGAAAAAAGTACAAGAGGACGCAGGGGAATGAAAATTGTTACTGTGGAAACTGTTATTGTGGTGATAAAAACTATAGTAAACTCGTTTTGCGTGTTTTTTGGACCGCCAACCGCGGGCCATTCACATAATTTACTAGGCAATTCAGTTTTGTTCTTAGCCTCTTCACTCCTGATTACAATCCTACACACATATTCTTCCGATAAATATATTTTTCAAACATTCATACATTTAAATTTTTTATTAAAAGTCCGTCATTTTGAAAAAAAGACCCTTAAGAGAAAGTCGTTAATTAGTGTAATTTCATGTTTTGGACGGTGAAATCACATAATCTTAGTGTTCTATGAATAAAAAAAACTATCTCTGTCATTTATTTTGTAATTAATAGTATTTATACTTAATGCCATTCTAGCATTTATTTCGGGCAAAAAATTTTGTAAATTTACCACTGAAAAAATAGGGGTTTTTTTGTGCAAAACCTCTGTTCTGCGTGACCTTTTCTTGCTACATCATTTTTTTATGCAATTAATAAATCAAGCTACTTCAAGATTGAAGTTTTTTTTAACATATAGCTGTACACAAACGTTTCCAAATCTTGCAAATCTATGTATTTATCATGCAATCAATCATTCGAATCAATTGATTGCTGTAAAAAATTATATTCTGATAGAAGAGAGAAGGACATCAATAATTTTTAGTCCCTCCGAAGAATGGCATTTATACTCTGAAATTTATTAAGATACACAATAATCAAATTTGTGCAAAAGAAATCAAAGTATTTTTTTTTTACGCTACTCATATATGAATCCACGGAATCGTTTTCGTGCACAGTGAAAATACTATTTTTTTTTTTGCAAGCATCATTTTCTAATATAAAAAACAAAGCCCGTAAATTTAAAAATCTCTAAATTATCCATCAAAGTTTTGTCTTCCCTTTCTCTGCTGTCCTCGAACAAGATAAAGTCGAGACCAAACAATAAATCTTCTCTGTTGCGTGAAAATAAAATGCTTGGGCGAAAGGACGCCAAGAGCAAGACCATGAAAGTGTTTTTCTGCATGGGACATCAGGAAAAGAAATGTCACCCTTGTTGGTTTACCTGCACTAATTCAATTACACACTTGAGTTGCTGAGGTTAATGCGGCTTTAGGGGGAAGATGACAACTTTGAAGATGGTTTGTTGTTGGAAACGGAGAAAATGTTTATTTGGAAATGAAGGTTAATCGTACTGCTTAGAGATGTTTCACGAAGGTGATTAAGATTCTTCAGAAGAAAAGAAGAAGAAACACAGTCGTCTGTTGAATAATTAAGAAAATATATGACATTCCATAGTTCAACATAAGTTAATTTATCCTAACGTCGAATGGAACAACTTTGACCCTTAACTTTAGAACTACAAACCGGAGTAGATATTTTCCCCTGGTAGGTTAGTATATTCAGAAGTAAACTGGCTAATGACATTGGTCAACTGTTATTTAAATCTATTTTTCACAAACCAGATTACATAACTTCGATAAAATTGAATTTGCTCCTCAAATTTTCGTAAAAAAAATCATATACTTAATGCGGCAAATTGCTGCTTTAAGAAAGATTTTATTATCGAAAAGTTCTAAAGGGTAAATATTTACCCCTGTTGGTTGTTTAACGGTAAAAAATATAGGTTTGCATTTCTAAAGGTTTAGGGTAACTTTGACTCAAATATAAAACCTTTTGCCAAATTTCTGTTTGACAAATTTTGTATTTCTAAGTAGGGTCGTAATTACCGCCGATTCGAAAAACCAAAACAAATTAAATAGTTAAATGAAGTTTTTCATGCCATTGATAACGTGGCAACAACGATTCAAATGGCTTAAAATTAAAATTTCAATGTTAATTGAATGGAAAAGTTCCATTATACGGAACTGATGTTAAAGCCACCGTGACTGAAAAAGATTGATGCGTAATCGACATTTTTCAATAGTAAATTCGAAAATAACTATTTCAAAAACACTCCCATTACTTTTAATAGCCATGTACAAACAATTTGTGTGTAATTTTAGAACTAGAAATAAAGCTTAAAGATTATGATCCTGTTTACCACGGGAAGAGCCTCTAGATTCATTTCAAAATAGAACAATAAATAAGCACTAAAATAACCAGTTATGTTTAAAGGAAATGATAGTAGTCGTTATGGGTAATAATTTCTCATTTTGGGGAGGGGGGAGAGTACCTATGTCGTAAATTCCAAGAAACAAGAAATAATGTAAACAAAAGCAAGCAGATCCAACCTTCAAGAGATTTTAAAAGTTATTTTCTTCAAATGAACATGTTTTTTAGTATTAGTGTTCCGTATTTAGGCTGAATCAGAGGTTCCCAAACTTTGATTTTATTTACGTCATATACACTCTGAAAAGAGTGAAAATTAACTCAGACTGAGTTAAATTCACTCGTTTGTTTTAAGTGTCATAAATGTACTTTTCCTATTGGAGTGGATTTCACTCCTTTGTTTAGTTAAAACTCCGACAGGATCACTCCAAACGAGTGATTTTAACTCAGTCTGAGTTAATTTTCACTCCTTTTTAGTGTCGAAAATGCCTTTCTCCTGTATGAGTGGATTTCACTCTTTTGTTTTAAGAGTGTAGTACTTGTTAAGCATAAATGTATTTTTCTTTTGGCTCACAGAATGGGAAAGAAGTCGTTAGGGTTCATTGACTCCTTAGAAAATAATTAAAAAATATTATTATTATTATTATTAACACCTGTTAAATGATTTATTTGAACCTATCATCAGATTTAGAACCATATCTAGGACAAGGTCTTTAGTGTTGAGGATTTTTTAAATTATAATAATCCTATATTCTACTAGCCGCTATTAATTGACAATTTCTAGCACATTTTCTTTTATTTTTAATTTGACAAAATGTATTTAAAAAAATAGAAAAGTAGGTACCCAGGAGACGTTCGTCTATACTATATGTAAGTCCATATCCTCTTCCAAATGCGGTTCGATTCTATGCGTTTGTTTTTAAAAATTCGGGTTTTTTTTGTTAGAAAGGATGTATAATAGACCTATCATTTATATTTTTTGTCCGTCTGTCTGTTCGTCCGCGCAAATATATGTCAACTTGCCCGTAGATAGTAGGTTTATTTAAATAGCATTACAGATTAAATTTTATTCATTTAAGTTACTGTTGCCACATTGAATATGACATGAAAAACTCACGTACTATAAGAACTTAAATGAGTATTAAAATTACACGAAAGTAAGCTGCTCTAGTTTTTTCCAGAACTTCTTGTTTTCTAATATATTAGTAGAAATTATTTTCTTTTGCGTGAATTCTTTTACAGCTATTTTTAAATGCGTAAAAAGAACAAGCCACTTATAAAAGGACGAAAGAAGTAATTTAATTAAACTGAAATTTAAAAAAATTGACACTCATAACAAAAGTTACGTATATGTGTGTATACATACTTAAATCGAGTTTAAACGGAAAGCCCATGCAGTATATTTTTAAAAGTATAGAATGACGTTGCAAAAACTATATATGAAACATAAGGAAATAAAAATTAAGTGTTGCATTTTCAAATTTATAAATTTCCCCCGTGATTCCCTTTTTTCGAACTTCACAACACTATTCAAAACGTCAATCATTACTTTACCATCAACTAACAGCGTTTCAAAAAGTAAATTTTTTTATGAATAACCTTGACGTGACAAGCAATAACCGTTGTCACCTGTCTCATAAAAAATATATAGTGTTCTCCATTGATGCGTCAAAAACAAATCAACTCTATGAAGAAACCTCGTTGTAGGTTTTAAATAAGATGTGTCTCTTTAAAGCCCATCTGGAGTAGTTTCACCCGAATTGAAGAAGATGTGCTCGGCTGCACACCAGACACGCACAAGAGGTTTCCGACACGACCCATAAAGTACCGCTATGACACTTCAATGTTAAAGCCGTGGTACATAAAAACGGCAGGCTGGCATTAATGATACGTGAAAAGCTGCCTCTTATCTTTGTCGTGCCAAGTAGACAAGTCGAAGAATATGCACCTTGATATTGTTTACCTGTTTCTTTAACAGAAAACAGTATCAAGATAATAGTAATAACAAAATTATGCTCAACTTCTTATATTATATGTTATATTAATCTGTTTCATTAACATTATTAGTCATTATCTGTTTCTTTAACATGTAACATAAGAAGAAGTTGAGCATATTTTTGGCCCCTATTATTTTTTTTATTCAACTGAAATTGGGTAGTTAATTTTGTTTAAAGAGCTCCAAATATAGAAAAAAACTATAACGTTGAAAGAAAAGTTAGTAAGAAACCCATAAATAGATATGCAGTTGATTAGTCATACTAGTTATCTTAACTACTTTAAAAACTGGTAGTTGATAATTATATAGGCATCTATATAAAAAATCAATTAAGAAAATCAAAATAATCAAATAATAAATCACATAAGAATTGTTTTATGAAGGGTTTCTTGGTCCAAAGTCACTTTAAATGATGATTGTCAGTCTTTTTCTTCCCCATAGTGCTGTAATTCTAAACATTACCGAACACAAGTTGGTGCAAACTTGCTTCAAAAATATAAAATTTTTAACGAGAGAAATGCGTGTTATTGGAATTGAATTAGAAATTTTTATGCGAAATATTATTTTTAAACAACATCTTAATGTTGTTTGGTTGGTAGACATATATTTTCAGGCTTGTGTGCTTGGTCGCAAGGACCCGCTTATAAACCAATCGTCAAGTAGGACAACACAAGACACACACAAACACATATGACAGATGTTGCCATCTGTTGCCACCTCCGCAATTTAGACATGTCCCTGAAGGGGAGGGATCTTAATGTTTTTATATGACGACTTTTTGGCGACACATTTTGAAAACTACACTCTTAAAACGAACTAGCGATTTAAATTCAGTCTGATTAATTTTCACTCCTCCAGTCTGGAAAATGCACTACTCCTTTTGGAGTGGATCCTTTGTGTGTTAAACCTCTGACAGGATCACTCCAAACGAGTGATTTTAACTCTGTTTGAGTTAATATTCATTCCTTTCCAGTATCGAAAATGCACTTCTCCAACTGGAGTGGATTGTTTTAAGAGTGTATTAAAAAATCCTTATTTTAAATAATATAACTGCAGGTTACTTCGCAGTCAAATGTCAAATCAATGTACAACTAAATCGACCATGCCTTCCTTTAAGTCACAGTTAGCCCAAACATTGTCTTCTATCCCACAAACAAACCTCCCTCCACCTCGTTCAAATTGTCCATTCCAAATCAAACTTATTATCTCCAGATAAAAATTTCATGTTTTAAAATCTGTCTACAGAATGTTATATTCGGTGGACGAGAACTGTTCTGTATAACTCACCTACGTTTCCTATCCCTTACCTGAAGTGGTCTATCTATGTGTTATGTTCCAAAACTTGAGCCGGAAGAGACAAGGGGGATCAAGAGAAAACCGAAGATTAATCATTTAGAATTTTCATGTCCTTGCATCACGAACGCAGCATTATGAAATGAAGATGGCGACCAGCTTCTGAAAGTGCACTTATGCGAAATTGTTTATGCATTTTAGATATTTTTTTTTGCAAAGGGGACAACACATTTATAAAAAGTTCTTAATATTTCAGAGGAGGAATTTAAAATTATTGTTCGTTATGGGTCTATGCAACTGTCTTATTAAAATTGAAGAGTATTTTGTAATGCTTGTGTTCATAAAGTGGCTTTTATAGACAGAGTAGAAATTTTAATTATTTTGCAATTAATTTAGAACAGTGGTCTAGGTATATAGTATTTTATCAGTTTTTATGTGGCATTATAATAACATTTTCGGACTACTCCCTATAATGTTTAAGTTAGAATCTAGTAGAACCATACTTGACGTTTTCAGAAACTCAATAAATTGCCATCTACTTGCGGTTGAAACCATGTTATTGTTTCAGTTATTTTTTCAACAAATAAAAGATATTGTAGTGTTATTAGGACAATTTTATAGTGAAAAGATGTCTATAGTTGATGGTTAAAAGTTACAATTTTGTATTTAGACGATTGAAAGAAAAAAAATCAAATAAAAAAAAACTATTTTTTTCCTAAACCGACCTTAAGTTTGCAGCATACAAATGTTCTTGAGAAAAAGGGTAAATAGTTATCATTTTTGAGTGCGAGAATCGAAAACAAAAAGGTATTTCACATTCAATAAACAAATTTATTTGTTATTTCAAGACATAAATTTATTATCTTTATTATTTTAGCTTCAGTTAGAGTGTTATTTTAATTATTTTTTTCCTTCGATTTTGACGCAACAGGGCGCACGAATATCAGGGTCGAAGGAGCAGCCAATAGGAGCAGGCGAAATTTCGGCACCAGCAGCGTTTTTACGCAGATTCTCCTAGTACATTTCTCTGCTGCAAACTTAAGCTCGGTTTTGGTGTAGAGGAATTCATTCTATATAAATTGAGTACGCACCTACTACTTTTATTCCAAAGTACTTAAATTTATTACTGAGAATGTTTTCTTTTAAACTTCTTTTGTATATATTGCAGCCCTCTAACATCATGGAAATAGTATATAATTTAAAATATTTAAAAGATTTAGGAAAAGTAGATAACATTAAAAAGAAGGATTATTTTTAGTTTTTTTCTTTTCTTTAATAATAATTGTCAATGTAGACAAGAATATTAAGAGTTTATTTGAATCGAAACTAATTTAGGAAAATAGATCCAGTATATCCTTATAAGTAGTACACAAAAACATTTAAATATTTTGTTTACCTTTTATATCAGAAAATAATTCATAAGAATTTCATTTCATGAAACATAATAAATAGTTTTTATAACACTAGATATAATTTATGTATACAACAACAAATCAAACTATAACAGCTCCTTTTCCACAGAAAAACAACGGCAAATAAACTATTATTTGAATAAAAATATCGTAGTATTAGTTATGGTTCTTTGGGATATCTTACAGGAAAAAAACCAATTAAGAAGTATTACTTATCCAGGATATTTTGTTACAGGATATAGCTTCGAACTACTCTCTCTCAATTAATCGATTCGTTGTTATTTTGAGAAATAACCTTTTGAGAACGAAAAAGCTATGGTGAATCTAATCAATTTAATGTCTCTGTAATTTAAAAATTTTCCGCCTCGGTGGCTGAATGGTTAGTGTACTAGCCTTTGGAGCTGCTGAGGTCGGGTTCGAATCCCGGTGAGGCATGGATATTTGTATTTGTCAATAAATGTTGTTATTTGTCTATGTGTTTGTGTCGTCCTTTCTTTGTGTGTCTCCTGTGACTGTCCCTTCTGGCGAGCTGGGTAATGGGCTATAAAGCCTACACTCTCCCTTCTAGAGGGCGCATTTGCATTCCATTCCAATTTAAAAAGTTACCGTTAGCGATATAAGTTACAATTCAACTTTTTTCAACCAAATAAGATGCGATTATTTATTATTAACATCTAATCGATATTCATTTTAAAAGTCGTTTGAACGGCAGGATACGAACTTTTTCGATGCATATAAATTGCAATGAATGAATTGAATTATTGTCTATTAGCATTTAAACTATACAATAAGTTTTCACTGTTTTTAACACATTAAGAAACGCCTGAGAAAAATTGCAAATATTCTCTCATTTCAGGGTCACAGAATCCCATTTCTCGAAGACAAGCGGAGACGTTAATTAAGCTCCGACGTTTTTCACGTGCCGAAAAGCAGTTCTCCGAAGTTGCTGTGCCAAATGTAATGGATTAATGGAGAAAAATGGTGACCACCCGTGGTGCAAGAACGAGTTTGACACCGTGAGGCGTTCGCGTCGAAATTTTTTCGAGTAGTGTGCACGTGCTTCGCTGAACGGAATTTTCTGCCATTGCGTGACAAAATAAGCATTGCTAAGTTGTGAGAATCGAAAATGTCGAACAAGACACAGTAGGGAAAACATCGACCTTTTGACATTGTTTCCGCTTCTTTATTCTCAGCTATATCTTGTTACAAAAACTTTTTAGTGTTTCTTTATCATATTCTTTTATTGTATTCTTTGTTATCGAAGCTTAGGATAAGTATTTGCACATTTAGCCACACAATATGATACGTTGAATTTGAATACAATTATTTGACATTTAACATTTGAACTCTCAAGATAAAAAGTAGAAGTAAAAAATATCATGAAATGATTTTCTGTCGGGTTGCCGGTGAGCTTTTGATATTGGATTGGCGCTTTTATCTTATTGGGTGTTCTTGTAGAATCTATTTCCGAAATAAATGTCTTCTAGTATCTCGAAATAAAAAAAATTCTAGTTCTCTAAGTGGAAAGTTGGCAAATAAATAATTGTAAATCAATGTATAGCTCGTTAAAGGAAACTGTTTAATTGAACAATTGGATCAACAAGGATTTCGACGCATTATTTCAATTGATTTGGACAAATAACTTTGCACTAGAGCTACGATATTTGTTATAATCTAGATGATTTCTAGTAATCCTTAGGAAATGAGCACCATCTAATGTTCGATGTTATTTGAGTGTTATATGTTTGAGTGTTATATGTTATTAAGCATTATATGCTAGTATCATTAATTCATTACTGAATATCTCAAAGCACAAATACAATTTACAATTAATTCATTTCCGAAAAGTCAAATTTCATTGTTTTATAGATTGCCAAATGAATTAATTGCCATACAGAAGATAATTCCTGATACCATCTGTACATCTGCTTACAAAAGAGATTTAATGTACAAAAGCAACAACAAAGCTCTGTTTAAGTAACTGTCAAAGAGTAAATCATCTTTTGTAGAAATCGCATAAAATGAATATAATAATCACCACAATGACTTTTGACCTATTGGCAATGACAGCTGTATAAGACTTTAACCCTGTTTGATAATAACAGCTGTCTTTTGACGTGGTTTCGAATGCTGTCTTATGGCATAATACGTGACATATAACGACGAGCTGAATTGTTTGGGAAATGGAAGCGTAACTTTTCGTTGAATTCGAATTTAAAGGGCAAAGTTAAGTTGTCTTGAAGCAGAAATGAGTCAAGTGTTAAGTAATTGATGTAAATAATTGTTTTACCATTTATTTCCTGGACATGTTAAATTTGGGAGAATGACATAAAATGCTAGTTCGTTTAATTCGAAGTAGGCAGCAGAGACACATATAAAAAATATGTTTAGGTTTTTAAAATATAAAACCAGAAACAAGATTATATAAACGTCTGAATATTCATTACACAAGGATTTATAAATAGAAAAGTAGACAATTCTATAGTTCTTTCAGAGCTTCTTATTTTTATTCTTTCGAATGAAAAAAAAACTGCGCTAAAATGAATAAAAAAATATATAATTATCTGATTTCAATCAAATTTGGTTTGATTAAGATATTTAAATTTTTTCTGGAGTTTTTTTTTACTGAAAAGTTACCCCTTTTCTTAGTAACGACTGCACTCATCATATGAGGAAGTATAAACTTCTCTTGGACGCTTGCACAAAACTGTCAGTCAGTGTCTTTTCAAATCAAAATAGCAAAATGTTTATTTGAAAGTACAAAAGTTCATTTATTTTTTCATAAGTCAACGTTTCCTTATCCTGTGCATCTGTTGAATCCAGTAGGAAGGCGAATGACTCATTGAGTGCGCATTGGATTAACCCTATCATTTCAAATCTATAAAGCGTGAACAAATATTTAGTCTAAAATTTCTTCACGTGTTCCAGAAATGTCCAATAAATACAAAAACTGTCATATAAGAATGAAAAATGTTAAAGAGTTGTAAATGATATCTTTAACAACAGGATAAAGTATTTGTTAAACTAACTTCACCACCAGTTTTACACACACGCCCATAAATTTCAAGCAACTCTTTCAAGTACCAAGCTCTAGATAATACCTGTCATCACTATCGGAAAACAAACTTTCCCTTGAAGTTTCTTTTTATCTAAATCCCCCATTTAATGTATTTCAATATCTGGATGTTTTAGTTCAGTTAGTTGCACAAAATTTTTAAAGACATTGAATCGAAAAAAGTAGTTTTACAATTAACATAAATATTCTACAATTATATGTACACAAAAACGCTAAATACATTTCGAGTTTTACATCCCTATGAGCTAAAAGCTATGGCGAAGGTTGCATCAACGTATTGTTTACGGTTGACCATCGGTATGAGTTGGAACGCTTTAACTCGAAGGTGAATCCACTTTTTAAATGTTGGAAATACCAAATATACCCTTTTATTTTATTGTCCAAACACTAAACCATCTACCAACTCTTTGTGACCATTACTTAAGTTGGAATATTGTAGTCTAAATATCACACCATTTACCAATATTTTGCCTCATTGAGATGGGGGACCGTTGACCAAACAACAATATAGTAACATTTGTCAATAATGGTGACAATTCCTCACTAGAGTTAGATAAAAGAACATCGATGATTCAGATTTCTTTTATATATCTTCATATCATGGGACTAAACTAATTTATTTTTCGAAACCTTTTTTTGTAAGTCCAACGTTTCTTCCACCTTTCTCAAACTATTGCAGAGATCTCCCTGATGACAGCTCTTGGAATGCCTTGACAATCGTTGCACAACAATTGACGCACACGGACCTAATCTCCCAAAATTTAAAACTGGATTGTTTATTGATGGTTCTAAGTTGTGTTGTCGAGGGAGCAGGCTTTTGACGAGGGATTCGCCGGCTGTTGTGCCGAATTTGAGCTTATATGGAAGTAGAGGATGATGTGTGACGTTACGTTGGGGGCTCGTTTCGTTATCAGCATTTTGATAAAGATCGAAAGAGTTTTTGATTGCATACTTTACATTGTTTGTGATGTCTAATGAAGCTGTTAAGACAAATATGTTTTTAAAATGAAGACGCTTTTGAAATTTTGTTGAAATATACAGGAGTAGTTTCGTCACAAATTTTCAAGCCAGAGTAAAAAAAAGTAGCAAAATCAAAGTTAAATTCCAACTTTTTACACTAAAAATGATTTTGGTTAACTTTTTTTCGTTTTCAATAATTAATTAAAATATTTGTAATTTTATAACTATTAGAATAGCATATAAATGTTAAGTAATGGTTAAAGTTAAAATGTTATAATCTTAAAATGCATGCTATATGAACAAAGTTTTGGAAAAAATGTTTTTTTATTTGATACTATTTTGAAAATCTAGTAATATAGAAACTAATTAATTGTTATTGGTTAATAAAAAAGGATAAGAATTGATAGTTAAAAAAAATGTTGTTTGTAAGACAGATCTTATTAGTAATATCACAGTGTTTTATCGTTGAATGTTTTCATTTGCTTTTTGACAAATGATTCATTTTCAGTTATCACACATCTGACATATGTTGTTTAGCTCTCCCAATGCATCTGTTTGAAATCTGTATTTATGTAAAGCAGCTGTCTCCAGAAAGTTCGATTAGGGAAGAGAAAAGTGTTCCAACTTCTCCTAACTCAATCAACTGTTCGAAAATATGACTTTTTTAACGGCACCAGGTGCACTTGACGCATATACTTTATCTTTTTTTATGACATTTGATAAATTTAACTTCATATAAACAATATCATTTGAGTCGAATGGCCGAAAACATATTTATAATGTAATATTACAAGAACTGTGCATGATTTGCTTGTCTGCACATTTCTTCAAAACATCAACACTAACAAATGTAAGGTACAAAACAGAAAAAACTAAATTAAAATTGTATATGTGGTCTTGTGTATAGATTATAAACTCATTTAAAGCTTTCAGTCCCAGTGATGACATTTGGCATCCATCATGTTTCTGATCATAATTTAAAAAAAATAAAAGGGCTGATATCTATTGGGATTAATAAAACATATTTTTTAATGGAAAAATTTGTGAAGAATTGAATGATGTGCTTTTTGATATCATAAATGGCTATAGACCATCAGAAAAAAATGATGATACGAAATAGTCATTGGGACTGGAAGGGTTCAATTAAAACAGCTTAGTTTAGTTTAGCTTAGCCAATGCGTGGCGGTTGAGCCATTAGATGGCGAGCCTTCCAGTAGCGAGAAGTCAAGCCAGGAGAGAGGTTTTGAAGTCCAATGCACGACAACAGGTGGCCCGCAACCATCCTTTCAGACGTGCAGAGCGGGCAAATGTCCGTGTTGGTCATATCAATGCGGTGGAGATGGGCCTGCAGATAATCGTGTCCGGTGGCCATGCGAAAGCGGGCGACTGCAGCACTCCTGGTTCCATTAAAACAGGAATATACTTTAACGTTTACGTTACAAATGAACGCATCTTATACAAATATCTGGAAATTTACCATACTTACTCTATTCATTAAATAAATATTTTAAAGCAATAAAGTGTAAATAGCTTTCTAAACTTTGAGTTTACAAAAATAGTTCCATATAAATCTGTTTAAATAGTTCGTTTATACGAATCTCCGTTTATGTCATCCGGCTCCGGCGTGTGAAACCGGGTGTATGAGCTAATTGAACAAAAAATCAAACATAAGAATTAGGTCAAATTCTTTTAGGAGTCTTTTTTATGTATCAATGAATTCATAGGGATGCATCATGAAAATAATATCACACCTATTTTGTCGTATTTGATTTTTTTTCCTTTTGTTGTATTTACTCAACCTTTAAAGGAATGATTCGTGCCTTTCTCCCTCAACCTCCCTATCTTGTGCTTGGTGGAAAATCGGAGGGGAATTTCAGAAATGTCAAAAAAATCTCAAAAAACTTCATTCGTGGGCTAAAAGTTTATGACTGAGTATAGTAAATATCAAAGTTCAGATATAGCTATAAAACATATAAAAATATTTCGATGATGACTTTGATATGGGTTATGCATCGTACTGTGACTACACATCGAAAAACAGTTTCAATATTATATGTGTAATAAAGTAAAGTTATGGGAATACAAAAGTTTAATTACTATGTTTATTTGCTTGGACTTCAAATAGTTTCGAATTTGTCGTTATTTTGTGTACACTGTAAAAATTTGGTATACTGTAACACGAATAGTTGCTTTACATTTCTTTATTTTTATAGGTAAAAAGTGGATCACTCATCCTTACTAGAAGCATTTACGTTGTCGTAGAATAATGTATACATGACTAGCCTAGAAAATGTATGCTATAAAAAAGGGTTCTACAACTGTTTTTCAAAAGGTGTTTTTTCCATACTTATCAAACATTTCAACAAATCAAGTTACTCTTCAATTTTCCAGAATAACTTTTTATACAGATAAATTATTCATAAAAAAAATCCCTATGCCAACTATGTTTAAGTAGAAATTATTTAATTAAACGTTATTTTTACACACAAATCTTAATTTAGAAAGAAACAGGCTATAATTTATGCATTGCTTTTTTAAGTTTTTCCAGAAACTAGATATTAAAAATTAGCGTTTCTTTCTATCAAAAAAAAATGCTTCGTTGCGATTTACAAAACGTATTAAACGTAAATTGCAGTACGAAAGGTTTGAATTGGTCGTATCGGTTAGTATTATGCCCTTATATGCGTATCGTATACTAATAAAACAAAATGAGTAAAAAAGTCAAAAGAGTTTTGAATGAACTTGTCAGAGCGTTTTAATGCCTCTATGAAAATAGGAAGTAAAAGTGTAAAACAACATGATGTTCTTTTATTTCAGGAACTTCTTCGTTTTATCTTTTCTGATAAAATAAGGAAATCAAAAAGCTTCCTCCAATTTACTAATTATGCAAAAATGTCTAAAATAAGAAATATTCTGTCTGGGCCACTCGAAAAAAACTGGTAGGTAACCTTCAATTTTGATGCAGTTTGACTGCTGCCTTTCGGTTTTTTTTTTAATAAGTCTAGTTGCAAAATATGCTAGATTGGTATTGAGCGACCCAAAAGCCTTAGAGAAAACTTATTATTGAGGTTCTTAAAACAAAATCTTAAGAAAATACCTTATTTTGCTTTAAAATTGATTAAACTATAAATATTAAAAACAGTCTTTTGGAAGTATCATTTCTTATAGAAAGAAACAACAGATATAAAATTACTGGATATTTTTCCCTTCTTAATTTGATCTGAAAATACTGAAGCATTGTGAATTTAATTAATAGTTATTTAAGCAACTAGTTCCGAAAATGATACTTTATTAAGCGAGTGGCTTTTATTTCACGAGCGAGGTACGAGCGAGTGAAATTATGACACGAGCTTAATAAAGTATTATTTGGAACGTGCTTGCTTACAATATTTTTTATAATGGCGTGCAAAAAGGTATTTCTACCAATGAGTGATTTTCATAACATCCTTTAGTTTCCATGGAGATATTCGAAAATGCAAAGTAGTGAAAGAAAAGTGGTAAAATACTTTTCTATTTTGAATCAAAATAGTATTTAGATTAATTAGTGCTACCGAACATAGGTGAAAATGAATTTGAAATGATGTTCGATCAACTTCCAGATTAAATTAACAAAGCAGCTAAGGAAGTTTGGTCGAATCTTCTTCCAGAAAAGTACTGTTTGGAGTGAAATTTGTGTTCTTACTTTTATCTTATTTCATTTCCTTTAATAATTTTTGTAATACTTTTAGTTTCCATGGAGATTAGAAAATGCAAAAGTAATGAACCAATAGAATTAACTGAGTTTCGTGACCATTTAGTTTCCATGGAGATATTCATGACATCATTTTGCTTTTCTACCAATCAGATACTCTTATTTACTTTACCACACTAGTGCCGAAAGCCAACTTTTCGAAGACTGTCTGTGACGCAAGCACGTAAAGTGTCATTTTCGCAACGATTTATGAATGAATATGATATAAAAAAGTGAACTGTTTTGCACGTTGTTATAAAATAGATATTTATGCAACTAGTGCGAAAAGTAATGCTTTTTAAAACAAGTGGATTTTATTTCACGAGCGAGGTACGAGCGAGTGAAATAAAGACACGTGTTTTAAAAAGTTTACTTTTCGCACGTGTTTCATACACTATTTTTTATAATTGCGTGAAAAAAATCAAATCTCATTGGTTCAAAAATAATTCACGTGCTAATTAGACTAAAATAGACTAAGAGATGTCAAGGAAAACAACCAATGAACTCGCAGTTCGGAGCGCGTGACGCTATAAAAAACCAATAAGCGTGTTTCAACATTTTGTCAAAGAAAGCAACCAATGAACTCGCAGTTCGAAGGGCGTGACTTAAGAAATATTCCCATCGCGAGAAAAAAAATTCATTGATTCAAAAATAATTCACGCGCATAATATTTTTAAATACAGCAGATCGATAAATCTTTGGATTTTATGAGTATTATCAAATCGAAATTTTGCTTGAAATGTTGGCATCTTATAAAAAGAGTGCGACAAAGTCTTTTTTTCACTGCTTTTGGGTGAAAAAAAGTACTTTTTTTCACTGTTTCAAAAAGTCTAGCTTTGTGCACGCGTCTGATATTGAAATTATAATGTAAAAGTGGGCTTTTTTTCACGCAATTATAAAAAATATGTTTGCATCTAAGTATACCATTACTTAAAATAAGCGCGTTTAACTTTTTTGATGATATGGTACTTGATATTTCAATATCGTTACTGAAATTAAAATGTTTATCGAAGTCAATGCACTGTAAGAAAAAACCTGTTGTTTTTACAGTTAAAAACTGTCAACTTTAACGCCAGTTAATAACTGTTTATTTTACAGTTTGAAACTGTATTTTTTTACAGTTTAAAACTGTAATTTTTTTACAGTTTAAAACTGTAATTTTAACAGGGAGAAACTGCTAATTTAACAGGGAAAAACTGTTAAATTAAAAAAAACTGTTAAATTAACAGTTTTTCTGTTAGATTAACAGTTACTATAAAATTAACAGTTTCAACTGTTAATTTAACAGTTTTTCCCTGCTAAAATAAAATACCATGTACTAGCTTTAGTGACAAAGTGATTACCTTATCGCAGGCGGCACAGTATTGGATTCGCACACAGGAGTTATAGATATGGCCCGGTTTTGATCCAGGAACCTCTTGTGTACGAGTCCAATACTGATCCGCCTGCGACGAAGTAATTACTGGTCGTGAGGGCTAGTATTGGGTATTTGTGCGTAACGATGATCTCAATCACGTGACTCTTTGCATGTCTAATTTAACAGTTTTTCCCTGCTATAAAAACAGTTTCTCCCTGTTAAAATTACAGTATTCCTGTAAAAAAATGACAGTTTTAAACTGTAAAAAATTACAGTTTTAAACTGTAAAATAAACAGTTATTAACTGGCGTCAAAGTTGACAGTTTTTAACTGTAAAAACAACAGGTTTTTTTTGCAGTGTGTCATCAAATTCTCTTCTGCTTCATGTTCTTTTCTGCTTCAATTCTGTCTCTGCTTCATGTTACAACAATGTGTTTAAATCCATGGACAGAACACAATATTTCCTTCGAAAGATTTATCATAAATGTAAAACATTACATGTATAATTCTACCATCATTAGTCCTATTTTTTTAATGATGAAAGCAGTATCAGATAAATTTAATGGGTGTGCCGTTTTATATTCAGATCTGTAAAGATAGTGTTTTTATACAGTTCTTCATACATAAATACTTAGAATTCACCAAAGGCATATGATCATTTTGTGTTCTGCATTCGAACTTTCTGTCTATATTGCTATAGAAACCAAAAGGAAATTTTCGGTTTCTTTTTCTTTTCGAAGAACAATTATAATTAGATTGTTTTAGGCCTTCCCTTTCCCATATTTTCGTGCGAAAATGTCCCAGAAAAAATATATTAGAGATGGTTTTTACATGGATTTGCTGAATTACTTAGAAAAACCAATATTACTTCATCTTATTACGTTTTACAATTTTGTAAAAAGTTTTTTTTGCTTATCTTGAGAAAGTGTTAGGAATTCGGAGAAAAATTGCAAAAGAGGTAAAAATAACAAAACAAGCTAAAACTAATATCTAATTGCATTTCACTTGCTTATTAGTTTCTTTGGTTTGCATTGAAATGATTATAATATATAACTAATTTAATAGTATGTACACGTGTATATAATGGATTCACGGAAGAATTTAATCGAAGCTATGTTGTTGAGAAGCTGTTATGTTGTAGGAGTATTTAATTTATAATTTTGCAACTTTGAGTAAATCTCAGTTCTTTTTTACTAGTTTCTTAAACATGCTTACTAGTTTTAAATTTACTGTTCAGCTTTATATGTACCTTATACTAAAGTTGGGGTTCTTCTTTAATGTAGGGAAGTACACTTTTTTGTAGAGAACTGTTCAACATATTTTATCTTTGTTATTAAGTTTTAAAGTTAAAATCAAATTCTAAAATACATTTATGAACTTTAAATACATAAACGTTAGTTGTGTTTATAGTACACCTCCAAAATGCAGGACTATTACAATACATGAAGTTTAATAAATCAATAATATGAATATTGTGTAAAAATACACAACTTTTAAGAAAACAATTTTTTTCGTATTTTTTTTCATGATTGATTTATCATTGATTTTTGCTATCACTTTTAAGAAAAATCTCTTCTAGGAATGGCAACATACACCACCTGCAGATGTCTCTGAAATATTATGTTGTCAGGGCAACCATTCCGTCATATCACACTTCTTGACGTAGATAAAGATGCTTAATTCATTTGACTTTCTACTGAGAATAAAAAGTATACAATTTTCTCTTCTTTCACACAGTAAAAAAATAAAGATTTAACGACACCAGATAAAAACATCTAAATTTAGAAACTCGTGAAGTCCGCTGCCTTCTTTGTGTGCATATAAGAAAAGTTCTTTTACAGTTCTTTTTTCTTTCGAGAAAAAAAAGATCTAAAATATTCTACACTAAATTTAATACATAGAAGGCTTGTATGGTTATTTTTATAGATCCAATTTAGTACATGGACATTTTAAATCCTTGTTCGAACAAAAGCTCCATGGTTAATTGAATTTGTGTTCTACGTAACACGGTGTCCTCTATACGTAGGAGGTTTCTGTAAACATCTTCCCGCCCTTTCTCTGAAATATAATTTGATAATTACAAGATTTAGGAAATTTATCGTTGAAGACGTGGAGCAACATGTGTTGTCTGTGGGTTCAATTACATTTTAGACGCTTTTCCAGGATATGTGATGTAATCCCGCTTGCGGTTTTTCTTTAACAATAAGTATAGTTTACCAGTTGATTACGGATTTTAAAAAATATGTAGGCGTCGTTTTTCTTGAAAAAAATTATAGCAAAAAATGAACTTAATCTAATCCTCATCAAGCTCAAAAGATTAGAAATTTTATTCTTATTCTTATTAAATATCTAATTTTCTCCTTAACTTGATTATCAGCTTCCGTTATGGTTTAATAAAATATAAATTTAAAATGCTAACATAAAAAGAATGGGCATGTTGGACGTCTTGAGTGGAAACAGTTCCATAGGATTGAAAATACGGTCACGTTTGGTGCTCTGTGCTCATGTGATGCCTAATCAATGTAGTGGGCGGAGTTTATTACCATGTCATACCACCAATCACCGAAACCAACAATGAAATTCTGTAATGAAAGGTGGAAAAGGTTACGTCACATGAAACATGAAGATTGAATTAAAAAAAAAGAAATCGCTTGCTTAACTTATTGATCCACGATTAATTTACTATCCTCGGGTTAGTCTAAATGTCCTCAATAAATTAATATTAAAATCAAAATAAAAATTCTATAAAACTAATATTCAATAGTACAGTTTCTTCTTTATGCTAAAAACAAATGTTTCTGAAACATAAAGTAAAGGATATAAATGATCCGACTTTTTGCATAAATGTTTTAACTCTACTTGCAGTTCAGGCAAATTACTTATCGCATGTGAATAATAACCGAACAACGCTTGTTAACTTATTTCAAATTTGTTTAAAAAAAAAACTTCTCACCACCGCAAAAAAGAAAGATTAAAAAAAAACCAAGTCCATTTACATTGTCAATGTCAGTCAAACTAATGTCTTTTTTTTGTCTTAAATGTCCTAAAAAAAGGCTTTCCGCAATAGTTTACGTATGTAAAAAAGCCTTCCGTTATAACCAAACGTTTCCCAAATTTGTCTCTTTTAATCGTCATTGAACGCTACGCAATGGCAAAGGAAAACTCACCTAATCAAGTAGGATTTGTTCAGGATGTTCTACTACTACGTACGCGTTGTTTCAGAGAAGAATAAAATCGTTCTAGTTCCAACGTAGTACTATTCAGTGACGTGCACGAAAGGTAAAAGGCTAGTGATAAGGAACCTCTTCCTCTAGGCAACAAAGAAAGGAAGTTGCTAATGCTTTTTAATTTTTCCACACATTGTACTTTTATTACTTTTAATGGCTTAAAATTAAATAAAAGGTAATGAAAGTGGGGATCGAAAATCGGAGGTTCGAATTGCGATAGGCTCGAAAATCGGAAAGAGAGAAATTGTGTTTCCTAGGATGCTTTGGAGGGGTCTTGATTCTAAAAAAAAAGCGAATTTTGAATATAGGGTGGACTGACCAGTAAGTGAACAGGCCACAGTGAATGAACATTTAGTAAATATAATTAAAAAAATAAGGATTGAAAATCATTCCACTATATGGATTGGCAACACTGACTTCCTCCCATGTAGTAGGAAGCTATCTGACAAAGGTTGGTTGTCCTGAACATTATATCCTGGTGTTCATTCACTGGCGAATGTGACGTCTAAAGCGTTCATTCACTGGTTAGTATACCCTATTCGTCTGTGTTAGTCTGTATGTTTGTCATAAACCACTTTACACATACAGTAAAAGACGTACGGACTTCAAATTCTATACAGGAGTTCCCAGTACTTGTCGAACGTCATTAAAAGGTTCGAAAATAGAGCATGCGCAAGGAGTAATTGCCATAGAACATTTTTGGTTCTTAATGTATTGAAATTTCCTGATAGAGGTACCTACATTAATTACCTGATGAATACATAATTATCATGAAATGTATATTGATTTATTGAGTAGCAATCGAAAGTTGTGTATATTAAACCCCCCTAGTTTTTCCATATCGCTTTCCTTGGCTATATTAACTCATTAGCTCAATAATATGTAGCTTCTCAAAAAATAAGCATAAGTTAAGGAAAACCAAACACTACTATATCAATATATTTTACTAACAAACTAAATGATATTTGTTAGCATAATTCGAAAACCCTCTTTATGAGGTGAGCGCATCACACGAATTTTTTATACACTTCACTTTACAGTACTTGTCCTTATAAGTCTGGAAGTCATTCTGTGTTTCATCTTGTGTCTCACTCTATTTTTTTAATACAATTCATTTACTTATTGCTTTATAACTATTTTGCAATTGTGCAGAGAGAGGGAAGTCAGAACTTGCAAGACCTCATGAGCTAAACTAACATAAAATATTTCAGATAATGGAGGACATCATGACCAGGGCATAATCTGGGATAATTCAGATAGGGAGCAACAAATTTTGAGGGCCCCTTTGCGGAAACTTTTCTTTGTGATTGGCAATATTGATGGTTCAAGTTGGACGATGTATAATACTTATTTTTGCTACCACCTTATCGGCTTTATTTTTATAACCATGATAAACACCAATCATGTTAGGGTAATGTCTCAGTCAAAGTCAAGCTAAAAACAAAGTGGACCCTCAGAAAATTTACAGAAATTTTGTGTATAATATGTATTTATTCAGGTTTAGTAGTAGCACACCTTGGGTCGAAAATAACACCTGAAATCTGCTGTTTTAAACACAACCAGACACATGTATATGTACGAAAGATACTCATAATCTACTTTTTACGGATTATCGTTTTTGTTTTGTTGGTTGGGCGGTTACTTTAAATAATTTATCCTTACTTAAATAACAATAACAAAATTATTTAAAAATAATAAAAATGAAACAACTAATAGTTTTTAAGAAATAAAAAAATGGTATTCAGCCTCTTCCGTTTAGCTCGTGCGAAGTCATTGAACACTCAAATACTATTTTTACCTAAACTTCAAAGTCCAGCCGCAAAGGGGTGGCGGAGCTGGGATTCGAACCCAGGACATGCCTGGTTCGGTCCAGGACATGCGAAGCGAGCGCTCTTCCACTGAGCTACACCCCCTCACCTACACACGGACAACCTATGTATAAAAGGCGCTCTTTTGGCGTCTAACCATAAAAGGATGGAGGAGCTGGGGTTCGAACCCAGGACATCTCGCATGCGAAGCGAGCGCTCTTCCACTGAGCTACACCCCCTCACCTACACACGGACAACCTATGTATAAAAGGCGCTCTTTTGGCGTCTAACCATAAAAGGATGGAGGAGCTGGGGTTCGAACCCAGGACATCTCGCATGCGAAGCGAGCGCTCTTCCACTGAGCTACACCCCCTCACCTACACACGGACAACCTATGTATAAAAGGCGCTCCTTTGGCGTCTAACCATAAAAGGATGGAGGAGCTGGGGTTCGAACCCAGGACATCTCGCATGCGAAGCGAGCGCTCTTCCACTGAGCTACACCCCCTCACCTACACACGGACAACCTATGTATAAAAGGCGCTCCTCTGGCGTCTAACCATAAAAGGATGGAGGAGCTGGGGTTCGAACCCAGGACATCTCGCATGTGAAGCGAGCGCTCTTCCACTGAGCTACACCCCCTCACCTACACACGGACAACCTATGTATAAAAGGCGCTCTTTTGGCGTCTAACCATAAAAGGATGGAGGAGCTGGGGTTCGAACCCAGGACATCTCGCATGCGAAGCGAGCGCTCTTCCACTGAGCTACACCCCCTCACCTACACACGGACAACCTATGTATAAAAGGCGCTCCTGTGGCGTCTAACCATAAAAGGATGGAGGAGCTGGGGTTCGAACCCAGGACATCTCGCATGCGAAGCGAGCGCTCTTCCACTGAGCTACACCCCCTCACCTACACACGGACAACCTATGTATAAAAGGCGCTCCTTTGGCGTCTAACCATAAAAGGATGGAGGAGCTGGGGTTCGAACCCAGGACATCTCGCATGCGAAGCGAGCGCTCTTCCACTGAGCTACACCCCCTCACCTACACACGGACAACCTATGTATAAAAGGCGCTCCCCTGGCGTCTAACCATAAAAGGATGAAGGAGCTGGGGTTCGAACCCAGGACATCTCGCATGCGAAGCGAGCGCTCTTCCACTGAGCTACACCCCCTCACCTACACACGGACAACCTATGTATAAAAGGCGCTCCTTTGGCGTCTAACCATAAAAGGATGGAGGAGCTGGGGTTCGAACCCAGGACATCTCGCATGCGAAGCGAGCGCTCTTCCACTGAGCTACACCCCCTCACCTACACACGGACAACCTATGTATAAAAGGCGCTCCTTTTGCGTCTAACCATAAAAGGATGGAGGAGCTGGGGTTCGAACCCAGGACATCTCGCATGCGAAGCGAGCGCTCTTCCACTGAGCTACACCCCCTCACCTACACACGGACAACCTATGTATAAAAGGCGCTCCTTTGGCGTCTAACCATAAAAGGATGGAGGAGCTGGGGTTCGAACCCAGGACATCTCGCATGCGAAGCGAGCGCTCTTCCACTGAGCTACACCCCCTCACCTACACACGGACAACCTATGTATAAAAGGCGCTCCTTTTGCGTCTAACCATAAAAGGATGGAGGAGCTGGGGTTCGAACCCAGGACATCTCGCATGCGAAGCGAGCGCTCTTCCACTGAGCTACACCCCCTCACCTACACACGGACAACCTATGTATAAAAGGCGCTCCTTTGGCGTCTAACCATAAAAGGATGGAGGAGCTGGGGTTCGAACGCAGGACATCTCGCATGCGAAGCGAGCGCTCTTCCACTGAGCTACACCCCTCACCTACACACGGACAACCTATGTATAAAAGGCGCTCCCCTGGCGTCTAACCATAAAAGGATGAAGGAGCTGGGGTTCGAACCCAGGACATCTCGCATGCGAAGCGAGCGCTCTTCCACTGAGCTACACCCCCTCACCTACACACGGACAACCTATGTATAAAAGACGCTCCTTTGGCGTCTAACCATAAAAGGATGGAGGAGCTGGGGTTCGAACCCAGGACATCTCGCATGCGAAGCGAGCGCTCTTCCACTGAGCTACATCCCCTCACCTACACACGGACAACCTATGTATAAAAGGCGCTCTTTTGGCGTCTAACCATAAAAGGATGGAGGAGCTGGGGTTCGAACCCAGGACATCTCGCATGCGAAGCGAGCGCTCTTCCACTGAGCTACACCCCCTCACCTACACACGGACAACCTATGTATAAAAGGCGCTCCTCTGGCGTCTAACCATAAAAGGATGGAGGAGCTGGGGTTCGAACCCAGGACATCTCGCATGCGAAGCGAGCGCTCTTCCACTGAGCTACACCCCCTCACCTACACACGGACAACCTATGTATAAAAGGCGCTCCTTTGGCGTCTAACCATAAAAGGATGGAGGAGCTGGGGTTCGAACCCAGGACATCTCGCATGCGAAGCGAGCTCTCTTCCACTGAGCTACACCCCCTCACCTACACACGGACAACCTATGTATAAAAGGCGCTCCCCTGGCGTCTAACCATAAAAGGATGAAGGAGCTGGGGTTCGAACCCAGGACATCTCGCATGCGAAGCGAGCGCTCTTCCACTGAGCTACACCCCCTCACCTACACACGGACAACCTATGTATAAAAGGCGCTCCTTTGGCGTCTAACCATAAAAGGATGGAGGAGCTGGGGTTCGAACCCAGGACATCTCGCATGCGAAGCGAGCGCTCTTCCACTGAGCTACACCCCCTCACCTACACACGGACAACCTATGTATAAAAGGCGCTCCTTTTGCGTCTAACCATAAAAGGATGGAGGAGCTGGGGTTCGAACCCAGGACATCTCGCATGCGAAGCGAGCGCTCTTCCACTGAGCTACACCCCCTCACCTACACACGGACAACCTATGTATAAAAGGCGCTCCTTTGGCGTCTAACCATAAAAGGATGGAGGAGCTGGGGTTCGAACCCAGGACATCTCGCATGCGAAGCGAGCGCTCTTCCACTGAGCTACACCCCCTCACCTACACACGGACAACCTATGTATAAAAGGCGCTCCTCTGGCGTCTAACCATTAAAGGATGGAGGAGCTGGGGTTCGAACCCAGGACATCTCGCATGCGAAGCGAGCGCTCTTCCACTGAGCTACACCCCCTCACCTACACACGGACAACCTATGTATAAAAGGCGCTCCTCTGGCGTCTAACCATAAAAGGATGGAGGAGCTGGGGTTCGAACCCAGGACATCTCTTATGCGAAGCGAGCGCTCTTCCACTGAGCTACACCCCCTCACCTACACACGGACAACCTATGTATAAAAGGCGCTCCTTTGGCGTCTAACCATAAAAGGATGGAGGAGCTGGGGTTCGAACCCAGGACATCTCGCATGCGAAGCGAGCGCTCTTCCACTGAGCTACACCCCCTCACCTACACACGGACAACCTATGTATAAAAGGCGCTCCTTTGGCGTCTAACCATAAAAGGATGGAGGAGCTGGGGTTCGAACCCAGAACATCTCGCATGCGAAGCGAGCGCTCTTCCACTGAGCTACACCCCCTCACCTACACACGGACAACCTATGTATAAAAGGCGCTCCTCTGGCGTCTAACCATAAAAGGATGGAGGAGCTGGGGTTCGAACCCAGGACATCTCGCATGCGAAGCGAGCGCTCTTCCACTGAGCTACACCCCCTCACCTACACACGGGCAACCTATGTATAAAAGGCGCTCCTCTGGCGTCTAACCATAAAAGGATGGAGGAGCTGGGGTTCGAACCCAGGACATCTCGCATGCGAAGCGAGCGCTCTTCCACTGAGCTACACCCCCTCACCTACACACGGACAACCTATGTATAAAAGGCGCTCCTCTGGCGTCTAACCATAAAAGAATGGAGGAGCTGGGGTTCGAACCCAGGACATCTCGCATGCGAAGCGAGCGCTCTTCCACTGAGCTACACCCCCTCACCTACACACGGACAACCTATGTATAAAAGGCGCTCCTTTGGCGTCTAACCATAAAAGGATGGAGGAGCTGGGGTTCGAACCCAGAACATCTCGCATGCGATGCGAGCGCTCTTCCACTGATCTACACCCCCTCACCTACACACGGACAACCTATGTATAAAAGGCGCTCCTCTGGCGTCTAACCATAAAAGGATGGAGGAGCTGGGGTTCGAACCCAGGACATCTCGCATGCGAAGCGAGCGCTCTTCCACTGAGCTACACCCCCTCACCTACACACGGGCAACCTATGTATAAAAGGCGCTCCTCTGGCGTCTAACCATAAAAGGATGCAGGAGCTGGGGTTCGAACCCAGGACATCTCGCATGCGAAGCGAGCGCTCTTCCACTGAGCTACACCCCCTCACCTACACACGGACAACCTATGTATAAAAGGCGCTCCTCTGGCGTCTAACCATAAAAGAATGGAGGAGCTGGGGTTCGAACCCAGGACATCTCGCATGCGAAGCGAGCGCTCTTCCACTGAGCTACACCCCCTCACCTACACACGGACAACCTATGTATAAAAGGCGCTCCCCTGGCGTCTAACCATAAAAGGATGAAGGAGCTGGGGTTCGAACCCAGGACATCTCGCATGCGAAGCGAGCGCTCTTCCACTGAGCTACACCCCCTCACCTACACACGGACAACCTATGTATAAAAGGCGCTCCTTTGGCGTCTAACCATAAAAGGATGGAGGAGCTGGGGTTCGAACCCAGGACATCTCGCATGCGAAGCGAGCGCTCTTCCACTGAGCTACACCCCCTCACCTACACACGGACAACCTATGTATAAAAGGCGCTCCTTTTGCGTCTAACCATAAAAGGATGGAGGAGCTGGGGTTCGAACCCAGGACATCTCGCATGCGAAGCGAGCGCTCTTCCACTGAGCTACACCCCCTCACCTACACACGGACAACCTATGTATAAAAGGCGCTCCTTTGGCGTCTAACCATAAAAGGATGGAGGAGCTGGGGTTCGAACCCAGGACATCTCGCATGCGAAGCGAGCGCTCTTCCACTGAGCTACACCCCCTCACCTACACACGGACAACCTATGTATAAAAGGCGCTCCTCTGGCGTCTAACCATTAAAGGATGGAGGAGCTGGGGTTCGAACCCAGGACATCTCGCATGCGAAGCGAGCGCTCTTCCACTGAGCTACACCCCCTCACCTACACACGGACAACCTATGTATAAAAGGCGCTCCTTTGGCGTCTAACCATAAAAGGATGGAGGAGCTGGGGTTCGAACGCAGGACATCTCGCATGCGAAGCGAGCGCTCTTCCACTGAGCTACACCCCCTCACCTACACACGGACAACCTATGTATAAAAGGCGCTCCTCTGGCGTCTAACCATAAAAGGATGGAGGAGCTGGGGTTCGAACCCAGGACATCTCTTATGCGAAGCGAGCGCTCTTCCACTGAGCTACACCCCCTCACCTACACACGGACAACCTATGTATAAAAGGCGCTCCTTTGGCGTCTAACCATAAAAGGATGGAGGAGCTGGGGTTCGAACCCAGGACATCTCGCATGCGAAGCGAGCGCTCTTCCACTGAGCTACACCCCCTCACCTACACACGGACAACCTATGTATAAAAGGCGCTCCTTTGGCGTCTAACCATAAAAGGATGGAGGAGCTGGGGTTCGAACCCAGAACATCTCGCATGCGAAGCGAGCGCTCTTCCACTGAGCTACACCCCCTCACCTACACACGGACAACCTATGTATAAAAGGCGCTCCTCTGGCGTCTAACCATAAAAGGATGGAGGAGCTGGGGTTCGAACCCAGGACATCTCGCATGCGAAGCGAGCGCTCTTCCACTGAGCTACACCCCCTCACCTACACACGGGCAACCTATGTATAAAAGGCGCTCCTCTGGCGTCTAACCATAAAAGAATGGAGGAGCTGGGGTTCGAACCCAGGACATCTCGCATGCGAAGCGAGCGCACTTCCACTGAGCTACACCCCCTCACCTACACACGGACAACCTATGTATAAAAGGCGCTCCTCTGGCGTCTAACCATAAAAGGATGGAGGAGCTGGGGTTCGAACCCAGGACATCTCGCATGCGAAGCGAGCGCTCTTCCACTGAGCTACACCCCCTCACCTACACACGGACAACCTATGTATAAAAGGCGCTCTTTTGGCGTCTAACCATAAAAGGATGGAGGAGCTGGGGTTCGAACCCAGGACATCTCGCATGCGAAGCGAGCGCTCTTCCACTGAGCTACACCCCCTCACCTACACACGGACAACCTATGTATAAAAGGCGCTCCTCTGGCGTCTAACCATAAAAGGATGGAGGAGCTGGGGTTCGAACCCAGGACATCTCGCATGCGAAGCGAGCGCTCTTCCACTGAGCTACACCCCCTCACCTACACACGGACAACCTATGTATAAAAGGCGCTCCTTTGGCGTCTAACCATAAAAGGATGGAGGAGCTGGGGTTCGAACCCAGGACATCTCGCATGCGAAGCGAGCGCTCTTCCACTGAGCTACACCCCCTCACCTACACACGGACAACCTATGTATAAAAGGCGCTCCTTTGGCGTCTAACCATAAAAGGATGGAGGAGCTGGGGTTCGAACCCAGGACATCTCGCATGCGAAGCGAGCGCTCTTCCACTGAGCTACACCCCCTCACCTACACACGGACAACCTATGTATAAAAGGCGCTCCTCTGGCGTCTAACCATTAAAGGATGGAGGAGCTGGGGTTCGAACCCAGGACATCTCGCATGCGAAGCGAGCGCTCTTCCACTGAGCTACACCCCCTCACCTACACACGGACAACCTATGTATAAAAGGCGCTCCTTTGGCGTCTAACCATAAAAGGATGGAGGAGCTGGGGTTCGAACGCAGGACATCTCGCATGCGAAGCGAGCGCTCTTCCACTGAGCTACACCCCCTCACCTACACACGGACAACCTATGTATAAAAGGCGCTCCTCTGGCGTCTAACCATAAAAGGATGGAGGAGCTGGGGTTCGAACCCAGGACATCTCTTATGCGAAGCGAGCGCTCTTCCACTGAGCTACACCCCCTCACCTACACACGGACAACCTATGTATAAAAGGCGCTCCTTTGGCGTCTAACCATAAAAGGATGGAGGAGCTGGGGTTCGAACCCAGGACATCTCGCATGCGAAGCGAGCGCTCTTCCACTGAGCTACACCCCCTCACCTACACACGGGCAACCTATGTATAAAAGGCGCTCCTCTGGCGTCTAACCATAAAAGGATGGAGGAGCTGGGGTTCGAACCCAGGACATCTCGCATGCGAAGCGAGCGCTCTTCCACTGAGCTACACCCCCTCACCTACACACGGACAACCTATGTATAAAAGGCGCTCCTCTGGCGTCTAACCATAAAAGGATGGAGGAGCTGGGGTTCGAACCCAGGACATCTCTTATGCGAAGCGAGCGCTCTTCCACTGAGCTACACCCCCTCACCTACACACGGACAACCTATGTATAAAAGGCGCTCCTTTGGCGTCTAACCATAAAAGGATGGAGGAGCTGGGGTTCGAACCCAGGACATCTCGCATGCGAAGCGAGCGCTCTTCCACTGAGCTACACCCCCTCACCTACACACGGGCAACCTATGTATAAAAGGCGCTCCTCTGGCGTCTAACCATAAAAGGATGGAGGAGCTGGGGTTCGAACCCAGGACATCTCGCATGCGAAGCGAGCGCTCTTCCACTGAGCTACACCCCCTCACCTACACACGGACAACCTATGTATAAAAGGCGCTCCTCTGGCGTCTAACCATAAAAGGATGGAGGAGCTGGGGTTCGAACCCAGGACATCTCGCATGCGAAGCGAGCGCTCTTCCACTGAGCTACACCCCCTCACCTACACACGGACAACCTATGTATAAAAGGCGCTCCTTTGGCGTCTAACCATAAAAGGATGGAGGAGCTGGGGTTCGAACCCAGGACATCTCGCATGCGAAGCGAGCGCTCTTCCACTGAGCTACACCCCCTCACCTACACACGGACAACCTATGTATAAAAGGCGCTCCTTTGGCGTCTAACCATAAAAGAATGGAGGAGCTGGGGTTCGAACCCAGGGCATCTCTTATGCGAAGCGAGCGCTCTTCCAGTGAGCTACACCCCCTCACCTACACACGGACAACCTATGTATAAAAGGCGCTCCTTTGGCGTCTAACCATAAAAGGATGGAGGAGCTGGGGTTCGAACCCAGGACATCTCGCATGCGAAGCGAGCGCTCTTCCACTGAGCTACACCCCCTCACCTACACACGGACAACCTATGTATAAAAGGCGCTCCTCTGGCGTCTAACCATAAAAGGATGGAGGAGCTGGGGTTCGAACCCAGGACATCTCGCATGCGAAGCGAGCGCTCTTCCACTGAGCTACACCCCCTCACCTACACACGGACAACCTATGTATAAAAGGCGCTCCTCTGGCGTCTAACCATAAAAGGATGGAGGAGCTGGGGTTCGAACCCAGGACATCTCGCATGCGAAGCGAGCGCTCTTCCACTGAGCTACACCCCCTCACCTACACACGGACAACCTATGTATAAAAGGCGCTCCTTTGGCGTCTAACCATAAAAGGATGGAGGAGCTGGGGTTCGAACCCAGGACATCTCGCATGCGAAGCGAGCGCTCTTCCACTGAGCTACACCCCCTCACCTACACACGGGCAACCTATGTATAAAAGGCGCTCCTCTGGCGTCTAACCATAAAAGGATGGAGGAGCTGGGGTTCGAACCCAGGACATCTCGCATGCGAAGCGAGCGCTCTTATACTGAGCTACACCCCCTCACCTACACACGGACAACCTATGTATAAAAGGCGCTCCTTTGGCGTCTAACCATAAAAGGATGGAGGAGCTGGGGTTCGAACCCATTACATCTCGCATGCGAAGCGAGCGCTCTTCCACTGAGCTACACCCCCTCACCTACACACGGACAACCTATGTATAAAAGGCGCTCCTTTGGCGTCTAACCATAAAAGGATGGAGGAGCTGGGGTTCGAACCCAGGACATCTCGCATGCGAAGCGAGCGCTCTTCCACTGAGCTACACCCCCTCATCTACACACGGACAACCTATGTATAAAAGGCGCTCCTTTGGCGTCTAACCATAAAAGGATGGAGGAGCTGGGGTTCGAACCCAGGACATCTCGCATGCGAAGCGAGCGCTCTTCCACTGAGCTACACCCCCGCACCTACACACGGACAACCTATGTATAAAAGGCGCTCCCCTGGCGTCTAACCATAAAAGGATGGAGGGGCTGGGGTTCGAACCCAGGACATCTCGCATGCGAAGCGAGCGCTCTTCCACTGAGCTACACCCCCTCACCTACACACGGGCAACCTATGTATAAAAGGCGCTCCTCTGGCGTCTAACCATAAAAGGATGGAGGAGCTGGGGTTCGAACCCAGGACATCTCGCATGCGAAGCGAGCGCTCTTCCACTGAGCTACACCCCCTCACCTACTCACGGACAACCTATGTATAAAAGGCGCTCCCCTGGCGTCTAACCATAAAAGGATGGAGGGGCTGGGGTTCGAACCCAGGACACCTCGCATGCGAAGTGAGCGCTCTTCCACTGAGCTACACCCCCTCACCTACACACGGACAACCTATGTATAAAAGGCGCTCCTCTGGCGTCTAACCATAAAAGGATGGAGGAGCTGGGGTTCGAACCCAGGACATCTCGCATGCGAAGCGAGCGCTCTTCCACTGAGCTACACCCCCTCACCTACACACGGACAACCTATGTATAAAAGGCGCTCCTCTGGCGTCTAACCATAAAAGGATGGAGGAGCTGGGGCTCGAACCCAGGACATCTCGCATGCGAAGCGAGCGCTCTTCCACTGAGCTACACCCCCTCACCTACACACGGACAACCTATGTATAAAAGGCGCTCCTCTGGCGTCTAACCATAAAAGGATGGAGGGTCTGGGGTTCGAACCCAGGACATCTCGCATGCGAAGCGAGCGCTCTTCCACTGAGCTACACCCCCTCACCTACACACGGACAACCTATGTATAAAAGGCGCTCCTCTGGCGTCTAACCATAAAAGGATGGAGGAGCTGGGGTACGAACCCAGGACATCTCGCATGCGAAGCGAGCGCTCTTCCACTGAGCTACACCCCCTCACCTACACACGGACAACCTATGTATAAAAGGCGCTCCTCTGGCGTCTAACCATAAAAGGATGGAAGAGCTGAGGTTCGAACCCAGGACATCTCGCATGCGAAGCGAGCGCTCTTCCACTGAGCTACACCCCCTCACCTACACACGGACAACCTATGTATGAAAGGCGCTAACCATAAAAGGAAGGAGGAGCTGGGGTTCGAACCCAGGACATCTCGCATGCGAAGCCAGCGCTCTTCCACTGAGCTACACCCCCTCACCTACACACGGACAACCTATGTATGAAAGGCGCTCCTCTGGCGTCTAACTATTAAAGGATGGAGGAGATGGGGTTCCAACCCAGGACATCTCGCATGCGAAGCGAGAGCTCTTCCACTGAGTTACACCGCCTCACCTACACACGGACAACCTATGTATAAAAGGCGCTCCTCTGGCGTCTAACCATAAAAGGATGGAGGAGCTGGATTGTGAACCCAGGACATCTCGCATGCGAAGCGAGCGCTCTTCCACTGAGCTACACCCCCTCACCTACACACGGACAACCTATGTATAAAAGGCGCTCTTTTGGCGTCTAACCATAAAAGGATGGAGGAGCTGGGGTTCGAACCCAGGACATCTCGCATGCGAAGCGAGCGCTCTTCCACTGAGCTACACCCCCTCACCTACACACGGACAACCTATGTATAAAAGGCGCTCTTTTGGCGTCTAACCATAAAAGGATTAAGGAGCTGGGGTTCGAACACAGGACATCTCGCATGCGAAGCGAGCGCTCTTCCACTGAGCTACACCCCCTCACCTACACACGGACAACCTATGTATAAAAGGCGCTCTTTTGGCGTCTAACCATAAAAGGATGGAGGAGCTGGGGTTCGAACCCAGGACATCTCGCATGCGAAGCGAGCGCTCTTCCACTGAGCTACACCCCCTCACCTACACACGGACAACCTATGTATAAAAGGCGCTCTTTTGGCGTCTAACCATAAAAGGATTAAGGAGCTGGGGTTCGAACACAGGACATCTCGCATGCGAAGCGAGCGCTCTTCCACTGAGCTACACCCCCTCACCTACACACGTACAACCTATGTATAAAAGGCGCTCCTCTGGCGTCCAACCATAAAAGGATGGAGGAGCTGGGGTTCGAACCCAGGACATCTCGCATGCGAAGCGAGCGCTCTTCCACTGAGCTACACCCCCTCACCTACACACGGACAACCTATGTATAAAAGGCGCTCCTCTGGCGTCTAACCATAAAAGGATGGAGGAGCTGGGGTTCGAACCCAGGACATCTCGCATGCGAAGCGAGCGCTCTTCCACTGAGCTACACCCCCTCACCTACACACGGACAACCTATGTATAAAAGGCGCTACTCTGGCGTCTAACCATAAAAGGATGGAGGAGCTGGGGTTCGAACACAGGACATCTCGCATGCGAAGCGAGCGCTCTTCCACTGAGCTACACCCCCTCACCTACACACGGACAACCTATGTATAAAAGGCGCTCCTCTGGCGTCCAACCATAAAAGGACGGAGGAGCTGGGGTTCGAACCCAGGACATCTCGCATGCGAAGCGAGCGCTCTTCCACTGAGCTACACCCCCTCACCTACACACGGACAACCTATGTATAAAAGGCGCTACTCTGGCGTCTAACCATAAAAGGATGGAGGAGCTGGGGTTCGAACCCAGGACATCTCGCATGCGAAGCGAGCGCTCTTCCACTGAGCTACACCCCCTCACCTACACACGGACAACCTATGTATAAAAGGCGCTCCTCTGGCGTCTAACCATAAAAGGATGGAGGAGCTGGGATTCGAACCCAGGACATCTCGCATGCGAAGCGAGCGCTCTTAAACTGAGCTACACCCCCTAACCTGCACACGGACAACCTATGTATAAAAGGCGCGCCTCTGGCGTCTAACCATAAAAGGATGGAGGAGCTGGGGTTCGAACCCAGGACATCTCGCATGCGAAGCGAGCGCTCTTCCACTGAGCTACACCTCCTCGCCGATACATTTTTATTTATTTATTTATTACACAACACACAACAGATTAAAAATCCAATAACAGGTGTTGGAAGAAAATCAAGGAAGAAAAACACTAACAATGTAAAAGCACTGAACCTTTGGTTTTAAAACATTTAAAAGACATGTTGAAAACATCTAAATCTTCACAAATACTGTTAAAAATTCTGTAAAACTTATAAAGACAAAAGTTATTGGTGTAATTTTATTTTACAAAAACATTTCTAAAAAAGTTATGCCTTCTGAAAATCCGACTAGGTACAGATATTTGTATAGAGCTCAGTATTTCATTACAGTCAAGTAAATTATTACACACTTTAAAGAAAAATAAAACACATGACAATTCTCTTCTAGATTTTAAAAGTGGAATACAAAAAATGCCTACATTCACAACCTAAGTATAAAAGGCACTCCTTTGGCATCTAGTCTAACCGTAAAAGGGTGGAGGAGCTGGGGTTCTAATGTATAGTTTTCTTTTTGTAATTCAAATAGTCGATGTAATAAGAAAGATATGTACACCTAATGGAAAAAAGAAGAAAATATGTCTTTAAATATTTTTTTCCTTATTTCCTTTAACCCTTTCACTATTAATGATTATATTTGTAATTATCAAAATTGTGATTTTTTTCCTAACAAAGTTAAACTTGCATTTATTTTAAATAAATTTTATGAAATTCTTACATTCATCAATAAAGTTATATTTTCTTTTTCTATCGTTAGATGAAATAATAATCGCTTTTGAAGATTTAAATAACGTTTGTTGTAGTAAAATGAATAATATGAAAATCTTGGTAAAAATGAAATTATTTCTCAAACAATTTCATCAATAAATTGGTCTTAAATTCTTAATAAATGCTTTTTTAAGTGCTTAAAAATTCAACTCTTACTATTTTTGACAAATTAAATTTCGAAAAAGTTATTTTTATATTTTATTCAAAAGTTCTGATTCCAAAAAAAAAAAAAAAAAAAAAAAAAAAAATCTTTAAAGTTTTAATTCAAAAATTCGGATTCTTCCCATTACGTTTTACCATATCATTCTCGATTCATAATGAGTCTATTTTACAAATTTTAGATGATTTTTAGCATAAAAAATAAAAAGTCGTGACTGGTAATGGGAGGAAGGGGGTTGAGATAAATATATAATCAAAGACCCGCTTTATAAGCCTTCGTCAAGTGCGACAGACCCAGAAAGAATTTTTACTGTCACAGAGAAAGGAAGTACACCCAGGGCGAAGGCGGGAATCGAACCAGCTCCCGTTTCAGCGGTTGGGACTGAAAGGGTTAAGCCTGTCATATCTACATTCGTAACTCTTCCTGCTCGGTTCAGTCGAGTTGAAGGTCAGTGGAGCGACCAGTTTTTAAATACACACTAGAATTTTTTTCATATTAAAGAAGCATCAACGTAATGTTTACACTTGTTTTGACATTTTAAAATTTCGGATTTATTAATAGACGATTTCAGGAGTTTATTCAGCTCTTTTACGATTTCGAGATAATAATAAGGTGTTTTATCTACTTAATAATTTATTTCTATTCATACAAATTCATTCTTCATTTTATTAAAAATAATTTTTGTAAATACGACAAAAATGCTGAAAAAATTGCCCAATATTGAATGAAATTTATATATAAAAACTTCATAATAGCTTTTGCTATTTTAATAAAGGTTTATGTTTTCTTTTAAGCAATATAGTTAAATTCGCAAAATGTAATTTTTAAATAGATGTGTGAAAGTTATATTAAAGATATGTTTTAGCATTTTTTAATTTTTTAAGAAAAAAGTTAAATTAAAAAAAATTACAAACATTAAAAACAATTTTAATAAATTGTTTTTCGATCATTAATTCACATAACAAACCAAGGAATTTTTCATCAAAAAGCTGTAGAAAAAAGTTGATGAGGTACTGAGTCCTCCTAACACGTTTGTTAGGTAACTTAATAGTTTCCGACTGTCTATTTCTAGCCTCCTTAAAAAGTTTTGCTGAAATAAAAATAAAGCAATCAAATTAAATGATTTGTGATGTCATCAACAAGCTCCAGCAGACTGTCAAAAAAAAGTGGGGAAAATGGATCCTTTTGGTTTTTGTTTTCGGTAATACCAACCCACATAAAAATAAAAATAACTTCTTTAAAAAAAGCAGTTAGACATGTGAAATTTTGCGAAAAAGTTTAGGAGATTTCAAAAACTAATTTCAACCGATAAAAAAAAATCGCAAATTTTGCTATTTTTTTTGGTATTGAGTCCCTGTTCGGGACTCGCCTGATTGCTTTTTCCCTCATTGGCGCTTTCACTCTTGGGAGCTCGCCAAATTCTCAAGGAGAAAGCCGGCAACCCCGGCAGGTGCATTTTTTTTGTTCTTATTATTGTAGTTGTAATTCAAAAAATATATCGTATCGAGTGAAGAAGAATTGATTTAAAATTTCGTATTCGTAAAACGGTCATTGCGACCGCTCGTATTGAACTTCGCAATAATTATTTGTTTTGTAATAAATTTAAACTTTATCTCAACAAAAGGTGTTTTTGTGAATTTGTGAAACCTAGCGACTTTAATACATGGTCCTACTCCGCCGGATATTGTGACTTTTTGTTGATTTAGAGATTCGTTTTGACTATTAAAACATGGCGGACTTGGATATTTCCGCGTTAAATCGCAGGCGTTCAAATGTGAAAGGCCAAGTTACTAAATTTATTTCATATTTGAAGGACGAAAATAGTGACTACTGCATCAATACAGTGTCAACAAAACTCGAACAATTCGAAAGACTACAAGTTAAATTCGAACAATTGAAAACGGACTATTATTCCGTGGCAAAGGATGAAGAATTCGACGCCATTGAATCTACGCTGAGTGCTATTGACACCGAATTGGACTCGATAGAGGTAGGCCTTAAAGCTTTTTTGCATGTTAATAATTCTGCCTCTAATAAAACAGTTGAAACCAAATCTCAAACTACTCATTATAAACTTCCTGAAATTGCATTGCCGAAATTTTCTGGTCATTTTGAAGATTGGTTTGCATTTAAAAATCAATTCGTGTCTTTAATAGACAGTAATAATCAATTAGGAGACCAAGAAAAGTTGTTTTATTTACAGAACTCGTTACTTGGAGTATCTAAGCAAATTCAAACGCAAGATGATACGTACGAGTCTCTCATGAAAGCTTTAATCGATAGGTTCGAAAATAAAAGATTAATTATTAACTCGCATATTAATGCTTTGCTTACCAAAGAAAGAGTAAAACAAGATTCTCCAAAGGACTTAAGACATTTAATTGATAATACATTAAAACATTTGAGATCATTGAAACTTCTTGAACTGGTTCCTAATAAATTAACGGAAATAATTCTGATTCATTTAATTGAAGAAAAACTTGACTATGAGACCAGGAAAGAGTTTGAAAAGAGCCTTAATGATACTGATGCGCCAACTTTAACGCAATTTCTGGACTTTTTATCGAAAAAATGTCAGATTCAAGAAACATTAAACGCAACATTGCGCAACAACAAACCCCAGCAAAATAATCAACGTGCATTTGTAACTCGCCCCAATAACGAACAGTTCTGCAATTTATGTGAAAGGTCTTCACATAATTTTATTGATTGCTACACGTTCAAAAAGATGGATTCCAAAACCAGGTTTGACACTGTAAAATCTCTCAAGCTTTGCATTTTATGTTTCGATCCGTCGCATAGAGTAAACACTTGCAAGTCTCGTTTGTGCTGCGATATTTGTAAGAAAAATCATAACACTTTGCTACACTTCAATAATCGACCAGGTAGTCGTAACTCATCCCCTGTTCCTAGCAGTGAAGTGCAAGAAGTACACCAGGACAGTTTCAGTTTGGATAATGTCCAATCGGTGGTGACAGCGTCAAGTTTTCTGACATCTAACTCGAAAACTGTACTTCTTGCTACAGCTATAGTTAACATAAAGGACTCGAGAGGTATAAAAATGCCATGTCGTGCACTAATTGATAATGGTTCGCAAAGTCATTACTTAACAACATCTTGTGCGCAAATGCTGCGCTTATCGACTGAGAAAACTAATATATCTATTTCAACTCTGAATGGAGCCAAATCGGTTGTGAAATCTAAGACAACCGCAACCGTTTCTAATAGTTCTGGTGACTACCAAAGATCTCTCGAATTCTTAGTTGTTCCTAAAATTACTGAACTCTGCCCTGCACGTTGCTTGAACATTTCCAATTTGAAAATCCCCACCCAAATAGATTTGGCCGATCCTCAATGGTTTGAACCTTCCAAAATTGACGTTCTTCTAGGGGCTGAAATCTTCTTCGAACTTTTGAAACTAAACAGAATAACTGTGCAAAATTCGGAATTACATTTTCAAGATACCGTATTTGGATATATCGCTAGTGGCTCGGTTAACAACTGTTCCAATGAGAATGAAGTATATTGTGGTCTTCAAAGAAATGAGAACCCTTTAAGTGAATATCGTGATCGTCGTCGCAGTGTACTCCGCCCTGATCGTTCCTATGCTCAACAATTGCTTAATAAGACTAACTCTACAATTCGTATTTCGAGTTATATTTCCAGGTTTACTCAGAATTCCAGGCACCCTCAAGGCAAGGGAACTGATCCTCTACTTGCATCGAAACTTCGGTCGGCTGAAAGAATGCTTGCTCCCCAGTTCCAGAAGCAAGACTTCCAAAAGGAGACGAGGGACCTTGAGGTGAAAAGAACTGTTGACAGAAGGAGTAAACAACAATCTCTCCATCCTTTCATTGACAATGATGGTTTGCTAAATTCTAATTTAAATTTCAATGAGAAATATTAAATAGTCACATTTTTCTAATTGTAAGCTTAACTACCCTAATTGTTAATTATTATCAACTAAATTTGCATTGTGGACTCATAAATAAGTTTAAAAATAAGTTTTGGCTATTAAAAAAAATCCCTCTGTTAATTATACAAAAAAATATTAAAAAAAAAAAAATATGTGCATTTTGATTTGTATGGTAAAAAAAAAAAAAATTGCCGTGTTCAACCTTGAAAACTAATTAAATATTGACTGTATTTTGAATTGGTGTTTATGTTGTAAAAAAAATGCAATGAAATATTTATACATTGTCGTTACATAATTAACTTTCAAATTTATATTGCTGATAATTATAGTTGTGTATTCTTTCATTTGTCTTTATTTCAAAGTGAACTGAACTGCTCAATTTCTTTATTGCTAACAAATTTTTACTGCTTAAATTCTTAATTGCAAAAAATATCATTTGCATAATTTTCTTTATTACAAAGAAATTAGAATTTTGTTGTTAAATAATTTCATCCAAACTTGTGTTTTGTAATTTTCTTTAGTATTAAGAAATTTAGTACTTAGTGGATTCGTATTGTGCTATTGTGTGTGATTGCGTATAATGCTTCAATTAATGATTTATAAAAATAACTATATTGTATTTGTTTTGTTAATAATTGTAGATTTTATTTTGATTTCCTAATTGCAGGTAAAATTTATTAATTGCTATTGGAAATATTGTTTGAATAATTTACTCTAAGAGATTTTGTATTTCGTTTTGTTTTCTTAATTGCTAAGAAATATTATTTGCAAAACTTTCTTAATTGCTAAGAAATTTGAATTTCGTATTTTCTTTATTGCAAAGAAATTTTGTATTTTCTTTATTGCAAAGAAATTTTGAATTTTCGTATTTTCTTTATTGCAAAGAAATTTTGTATTTTCGTATTTTCTTTATTGCAAAGAAATTTTGTATTTTCGTATTTTCTTTATTGCAAAGAAATTTTGTATTTTCGTATTTTCTTTATTGCAAAGAAATTTTGTATTTTCATATTTTCTTTATTGCAAAGAAATTTTGTATTTTCGTATTTTCTTTATTGCAAAGAAATTTTGTTTTTGTATCATCTTTATTGCAGGGAAATTTGTATTTCGTAAATTTTCTTTATTGTAAAGTATGTTACTTTAATTAATTTTGAATTCCTAAAATTGCTTAGAATTCCTTTGAATTTACTTTGTACCCTTTTTACAGTCCTCTAATTATCGATGATTAATTTTGTTTAATAATTTATTTTTTGATAATTGTTAACATTTAATTTTGAATATTTGTTTTCATTTGTTAATATGTACTGCACATTTATTGAATATTTATTGCATGCATGCTTGTAATATTGGCATGGCAAGGCGGGCGGTATGTTCGGGACTCGCCTGATTGCTTTTTCCCTCATTGGCGCTTTCACTCTTGGGAGCTCGCCAAATTCTCAAGGAGAAAGCCGGCAACCCCGGCAGGTGCATTTTTTTTGTTCTTATTATTGTAGTTGTAATTCAAAAAATATATCGTATCGAGTGAAGAAGAATTGATTTAAAATTTCGTATTCGTAAAACGGTCATTGCGACCGCTCGTATTGAACTTCGCAATAATTATTTGTTTTGTAATAAATTTAAACTTTATCTCAACAAAAGGTGTTTTTGTGAATTTGTGAAACCTAGCGACCTTAAACAGTCCCCTTAAAATAAATTTATAAAATCTGTTCAACCAGTACTTTATTGAAAAAGAAAGTTTTTTGTTTGTATTGGATTTTAATTTTGGGACCAGTGCTAACCAATTAGATAGGGAGATATATTAGCTATTTGACCAAACGTACCACATACTAATTTGGCATTTATTCTTAAATAATGATAAACATTTCCCGGCCTAAAAATCCTTGTATTATCCTCTATTTTGTATTAGATTAATTTAAATTAATAATTTATAACTGAATACAACTGCACTTGCTAAAATAACAAAAATAATAGAAATTGATTGCTAAAAATAAACCCAAATCTCGATTTGTCTGTCTTCTCCATATCAGAGGAATGCGGATCGCCGAATATAAACAGAATACGCAAAGAATCATTTTTTTTTTATTTTGATGAAATAACGCAACGGGTAGAGAAAATTACCGAAATATCTCTGATGTAATGTCCTTCATCCTATATTTGACAAGAAAAAATGCCTTGCTTAGGATTTTGAATTTTGTTTAATGGATTACCGTCATAGTACAAAGTGATCGAATATATTTTGTTTTCAACTATATATACACAAAAACAATTTGTAAAGGAATTTTGTGTATTTTATGATAAATCTTAATGCCTTATCTATAGTTCACGCACGTTAGAATAATATTATTCTAACGTCTAACCTGTTACAAGTTCATGAGAGCGGTGCGTCACTAAATTGAAATTTAAAAAGTCGCAGTGCTTGGCGATCTTGCCCCCCACCAAGAAAGTCATAAGTCATAAGTCAAATTGAAATTTCAATAAACATTAATCTATTTTTTAATCAAATAGATTAATGAAGACAGTTTTACTTCAAAACCTAAAGTCATTTTATTTGGCATTCTAAATTTAACCTTTATAAGTCAAGAGGGCAATTCCATAAAAATGTCAACCTCGGTACCAAAATTTCAAAATTAAGTAAATACTTCGGGTATTATGCGATTTTTGTTTCGTGCCTTATGTGATGTAAAGATTGGAATCTCTATTTTAACACACTGAAATTCATTGTTTGAATATATATTTTTGATCGAAGAAAAATTGGTTTGAAACGAAAAGTAAAAAATTCCAAAATTTTAAGTGTTAAATTCTTACACTTTCGAAAGATTTTATTTCCTAAACTTCCCATAAGTTAGTTAGAAAATTATAATTAAATTGTTCTCTACATTATAAATTAACATTCAACACATTTACCCGATTCAAAAGTAGCAAAATTTCTTGTAATGAGATGCATTTATTACACCCACTCTTAAGATGTCAGTCAGTTACCATTATGTCAGTCAGTTACCAAGGCGTTCTAAAAGCTGGTGTTCTTACAGGGTTCAATATTTTGATATAAAAATTGATGTGCTGGATAGTTCATTTCTTGCACTTTGATATAGGCCTGACTTTTAAAAGCCAACTATTTTATATTCAGAAAAAAAATTATATTTAATAACCTGAAGTGTCAATGAAGGTTGCAGATATGCAGTCAGTTACCGCAACTTCAATAATTTTCTAAAAATTTCTATAAGAGCTATCTAAAATTACAAACCATATTTAAATTCAGCTAAAAATTCTCTTTTAAATTATACCAAATTTAATTTGTTAAACTATATAATTGTCCCGCTATTTTGTAAAACATTGTAATTTCGTCTTCCGAATGTCAGTCAGTTACCCGTGGAATGGCCCAATAAATGTCATTAAAACAATTTCCAAAATAATGCCGCATCTCTCTCACCCGCATAAAAACATATTAATCGATCTAACTCAACAAAACATCACAGAATTTTTGTAAATATTTTCACAAACCCACATCTGTGGTAATAAACAACCAGTGGAAGTTCAATAACTGGACATAAAGTGGAACAAACTTTAAAAATGGCGTGTTCTTCTTCACATGATAATGCCCGTTGCCCTGCGTGTTGCGAATGTGGAATAATGTTGTAGTAGGAGGAAAACGAATGTGTCGTCGCCTCGATGTTTGAATGGTCTTGTGGTCAAAAACACACTTTCACGCGTGATATCAAATCTCGTGATATTTGCAATCAAGGAAATTCGAGATTAATGACTCATTTTATCGCATTTTCGAATAAAAATGTGTATTTTAAACATTCCCTTCCGCATGAAGAAAATGCTGTTATGGGAGGGTTGTTATTTTTTTGGTGTAAATGCCAAGTTTGGCTTAGCTACTCAAAGAGTCTCCCCTATACTATATAGTTAATAAAAAAAAATTGAAAGAGACGAAACAAGAATTTTGCATTTCACTATAGTATCATAAATAACTTCTGGTGGTTTAATAATGGCATTCTTGTTTATAATGAATTTAAAGTTTACATACTTGAATTTAAACTACAAGGAAAAGGATTTTTTAAAAATGTTTTTGATCCTTGTATTATTGCTATCACCCTTAAAAACATTTACCAAAACTTTCCCACAAAGGAACCCTATATTTGTTTACAACCGCAGCGTACATTTAACACTTTCAACAAACGATGTCTGCTAGCTTTCTTCCTTGAAGATAATTTCCGAACGGCCGTGGCATTAAAAACGAGATAAGTGTCTGTATTTTTTGTATTTCCCCGACTGTGCAAACAATGGCGTGGGATGCGAGTGAAACAGGTGCTGTTGGAATCGGAATTAACTTTGTTCTGGGTTTAATCCAGTCGGTTGTCCGTGACTTAGATCTTCCGTGACAATATTTCCCAACTATTTAACCCATAGATATAGGAAATCGGCGGGCTAACACACGGTTTAGATAAAACATGCACAACTTATTTCCTCCGGCACCGAAAATGTTTAAAATTCTCTAGACTAGGATAAAACTTATGTTCTGAAACTTTATATGATTTTATGTAAGATTCGTTTAATAACACTTCAAATACTTTTTTATGGATTTTTATTTCACTTTTATAATTGATGAAACGCAAATGTAACTGTGAAAAAAAATCTTCTTGGTCCGTATATCTCAAAAGCATAATTAATAACTGGGGGAAAAGTTCTAACATTACTGCATAGACTTCTTTGTAAGAGTATAAAGATTTTAGCATTATTTTAATCTAAAGAATATTTTTATACTACTCCCATCAAACGGCTGTCTCACTGATAAAAAAGAAGTTTCTTTCTCTATTCTTTGTAAGATGCTCTACATTTCTACTTAGATGGTGTGCGGTAGCACACAGTTTTTCTATATCATACATCTTTACCACACTTTGCAGGCGGACAGTAGAGCAGTTAATGTAGGAAGTATATAATTGTTAGGACATTTGGGTTACCACAGGTTCAGACAATTCCTAAAAATAAAAAGTCTACATTTGTGTTTAATTTAAAGAGGAATGATTAAATAAGTTTATAATTTTGTCGCAGTCAAATGGTAACGTTTCCTTTTCAGAACTGATATCTCAATAGCTAATTCACACGAATCGTTTTGTTGAAACTAATTTGTCGACAGTTAAAACTTATTCTTAGTTTACAAAAATATTAATTTATTACTTGTGATGTATTGAATAAAGTAAAATACTAATCAACTTCTAAATATGAAAATAGGGTACTTGACTAATAAAAACTATTGGCTTAAAATATTCTTGTGCCAAAAATATTCGACCCGTATTTTTCTTTTTTTTTCTAATAATCAATAAAAAGGGAAAAAATGAGTTTTAAAACTAGGACGAAAATTCAAGTTGTTATTTTCGACTTTCAACTATAATTTAAATAATATTGGAGGTCACTTTAGCCATACAGTCAAGTACCCCATTGTAAACTTCAAATGTGAATATGACACTAAGTGCAGTCGATAATATCCTACCAATTTATTTTATGTCAGAAACCACCGTCATTCTGTGAATATAGAACAATATACAGGCCGCAATTAATAAGTATTTACTTTTGTTACCACAACTTTTTATATTTCAAGGAAGCGTGTATTCTCCTGTTTACAAAAGGTAAAAACCCGAATTTTCAAAATCCAGTACGCTATTCGGAAATGTCAGCGTTTAATGGCAGTTCGTTCCTTCAAATTTTAGTTTTATATCATCCAACTGAATTAATGGAATTTTCGAGATAAATGGAATTGATTAATCATGTTTTTCTGCAAAACGAAGTTGTGTAATTCAAAAGTTTATACTATTGTAAATATAGTTTTTTCAAATTCTAAACATTAATCTCAAATTAAGTTATCCCGAAAAAAGATTATTACAAGAAGACAAAAATTTAACAAAAAAATTGATTTACCTCTGTGTTTTGTGTATTTGATTTAAATTTACTAAACATCAAAAAGTATATGTTTGTAACAAATATATCACTTTAACCACTTCCACACAAAACTTTTATTCTGCAGGGAAAACTTAGGAATCGATTATGATATTCCTATCACATATTAAGCGGAAACAAAAATCCTCCATAACGAAAGTGTTGAATTTATTGAAATTATCTTATAAGGTATATTATATTTCCTTTGCATGTATTGATTAGTTAAGTGGTAATTGTAAGTCGAAGGACGTTACACAACGGTAGTTTTAAAAAGAGGTATTTTAAATAAGTTTAATTAAGAATCCACGGTATACACTGTTAACAATTTCGGCGCAATATTGCAATTTAATTCCGGAACCTTCTACCTGCCACCACTATTTGGAGCAAGAAATAACCATTATTGTGGTCAAACCATAGCTTTGATGCACCATAAAAGTGGTGAATCCTCGCTACAAAAAGTGGTGGCAGCTAAAACGTTCCAGGATTCCGGTGCAATCCTGTGCCAAATTTTTAACAGTGCAGTAGCTTAAACGAATTTTAAATTAGTTAAATTTCAAAACCTTATCTCATTATTATTCAGAGTTAAATCTAAGTTCCCCTACAGTCTCCCTTACATTAACTATTCGAATTACAATATTAAAGCTTATTATTGTTATTAATTATCTAAATTAACTGATGTCATAAGTACAAATGTACGCAACATTATGATGCCAAGGATATGCATCCTTTTGACCTAGACCTTTATCAATAATTGAAGCTTCTGAAAAACCCAGCTATTCGAAAGCACGTAATGAAATGTAATATTTACTCAATTCCCAATTTTCAACGATTCTTCGTTTTTCCCTGCAAGTTTCTTTCTTTCTTTCTTTTTTTTTTTGTACTTTGGCCTCTTATTTGATTAACACCACCCACGAATTTTTACTTCGGCTTTACTTCAATTGCCCACGTAATCTTTCGAAATATACAGGGAGCTCTTTCAGAGGAAAATTTGTGTGGGTTCTTTTTGCCAACTAAATGCTATGTTGTAACTGGCACTTTTATTAGAAATGAATATGTGTTAGCAAATTTTGAATGATGAAAATTTTTGGAATATAGAATTAATAGTAACTTTCAATTGTCTGTTTATTGATTTATAATTGGGTTTTAAAAAACCCATTTCTAATCTGCATTTTTATAAATTTTGGACAGATAACACAACGCACTTAATTTCAATTCGCTTGATGGGGTAATTCAATAAGCTTAAATTACCCGTCACATTCGACTAATTTCTAAAATTCGAGTATAAAGTTTACGGGAAAAAACACTTAAACCATGAAATCTGATTTAAAAAGTAAATAGTAAAGTTAGACCCCTACTATACTTTATTACTCTACAAACTGATAAATTATCAACAATATTTTTTATGTGAATGTACAGTGTGTATGCATCCTTAACAAATTACCGAGTTGTCCGTGTTTCTGTTCATTTGACTCGTTCCATAAATTTAAGCAGGTAAATATTAGAAGTAGCTAATTCTTTTACATTAAATATTCTAAACCCTTAAGTCCGTTGCTTTGTCCTAATTCGGACATCAAACGGGTGGTTATCTGTCTACCTTAGTCATATAGGTCATCCCAACTATGACCTTAAGGATGCAGAAAAAAAAAGTCAAGAATCTCGTGCAATACCCTCACTCATTGCAAATGCTACTTTAGGACAGTTGCGGAGGCGTTGCGTTGAGTCCGGATGGCCTAAAAAGGTGGTTTTTACAAAATCACGTCTTCTCAAAAAGTATTTAAAACGTTTTAAAACATTGAACAAACATTATTTAATAAATAGTGAGTCAGGTAGACTTGGATTTAAATATGCAAATGATTTCAACTTGTTCTGTGTGAGAGAGAACCCGGCTTTATATGCTATCGAGCTTTGTATGCCCGGCTTTGTATGCTATCGATATATTGATATCGAGTTATAATGAGGCAGACTTAACATTTTGGTTTATGAGGTCTTTTTTTACTCTGAAGCAGAATAAAATACGGAAAATTTTCTTTCCGACACGCTCGTCTTTTTCCAGATCTCCCCAAAAATAAGCTAAGAAGCTTCCCAATTTTAACGAAGTAGCGTAACGTGGAAGTTAAAACTTAGTGATTCATATGGTACGAGGTTTGCAGAGGCGGGTAATTGTAATTATGGTGTGTGTGCCTCCAAATGAGGATGTACAAAGTTGTGGAAGACAGCTTTTAAGATTCCTTTCATTGAAATTGTAAGTGGGTTAAAGAGGTAATGGTGTTAATATATTGTTTAATTTTTGCAATTTAGAAAAATTTATTTTTAAAAAAAATTACTGTAATCTGACAATACATGAATACTACTACACTGTTAAAAATTAAACTCTCAAAAGTGTACCAGAATTTTTATTGAAAGAATATTTATTGGGTAATTTACTCTGTAAAAGTAAATACGTTGAAATCTCAAATCTGAGCTCTGTTAAAAATTAAAACTTCCAAAAATTAATACCAAACTGTTCTTATTTCATTGTGAGAACTTAATAACAGTTAAAAAGTGACAATATAAGTAAACGAAAATTAAATATTTCAAAATTTTAACGGCGTTTTTTTTCATTATCTTTACGATATCATTATTGCTCAGAATTTCGAAGCATTGCTACAATGTCTTTCTCCATAGAATTACCGTTATTTGTCAAATATGCCATTCTAGTAAATCTTATACTAAAAACCTTTATCCATCCTTTAGTTGTAACAAAGTGACAACAAAAACAAAGAGTAATGAAGCAAGTCTCCCCGCTAGCTCTGGTTTCTTCATGTTCGCTAAACATTGCATGAGAACTGCAGTCAGCAAATTTTATGGAGCCGTGGAAAACAACGAACACTGATAAGAATTCCATTACAAAACCAGCCTGAGTAAAAAATAAAAATAATGCAAATTCGCCGGGTTTTTTAAGTTTACGTCGCTTGTGTGAAAGTAAGTTTCCTTCAGGTTTGGCCTTAATCATTCGTTCATCATTAAAATAATTCATTTCCATAAAATTTGTAGATTGGAAACACAGTTTTTTTTTAAAAGAAATTTTGTTGAAAACTTTAAATCTGAATATATTTTTTCTGAGAAGCGTTGAACTACTTATGAAATGCGAAACGCAAAAGTTAATTACTTGCAAATTAGCACCCATTCTTCGCACGGGCTAAAAAAACTGAAGCTAAAATTGTATTCAAGTAATTATTTACCGTTTAGTCAGGTGATGTTTTGCTCTTTTTTCACTTAATTTTTGTTTAGCTAATTGAATCAGAATTGTAAAATAATGTAATTTCAACTCTAAATCTCAATTAGGACGCAAAAAACACATTTCGTAAATTTTTTGAAGACTTTGGTGAGTTTGACGACATATTTGGTGCGAACTCAAAATACCATTACAGCTCTATAGAGCTATGTGTCTCGAACAAAGAACCACATTATAAAACATATTTTTCATTACAAACCAAAGTAGCTCAAAATGGTAAAACCAGACTCCAAAAACCAAATAAAACCAAATTTGAAAGAATATTTCAGAAAATTTATGTAGTGCAGTCATGAAAATTGCCCATCACTCCCTCCCCTAATAAAACACTCAACAATAATAAATATCAGAAGAAAAAGAATAAAACTGTCGTAAAACGAGAATTCTATGTAATGAAGTTTTGAAATATTTGGAATTCTTAGTCATTTTATCAAATCGTTGTAAATACAATTGAAACAAATTTAAGCAAATGCTCTGTAAAAACTGTTTTCCCTTCATAATAGTCATCGTACAGTAAAACCCCTGAGCAATGCATTGTCAATCATTATTAATCAAAAGAGGCAGAGGCACCTTATATGCATGATCTTCCGAACAAGGTTCAAATATCATTTTAAAGAGTAAAGCAAACAATAATAATATTAAAAAGAGAAAAATCGTAGAAAGAGAGAAGAAAGCTTCAATCAACGCCTGTTTTATGATGTAACGTAACGCGGTTAAACGAAAATTCTAGGTGGTCTGTAAAAATTGTTTTCCCTTCATAATAGTCATCGTACAGTAAAAACCCCTGAGCAATGCATTGTCAATCGATATTAATCAAAAGAGGCAGAGGCGCCTTATATGCATGATCTTCCGAACAAGGTTCAAATATCATTTTAAAGAGTAAAGCAAACAATAATATTAAAAAGAGAAAAATCGTAGAAAGAGAGAAGAAAGCTTCAATCAACGCCTGTTTTATGATGTAACGTAACGCGGTTAAACGAAAATTCTAGGTGGTCTGTAAAAATTGTTTTCCCTTCATAATAGTCATCGTACAGTAAAAACCCCTGAGCAATGCATTGTCAATCGATATTAATCAAAAGAGGCAGAGGCACCTTATATGCATGATCTTCCGAACAAGGTTCAAATATCATTTTAAAGAGTAAAGCAAACAATAATATTAAAAAGAGAAAAATCGTAGAAAGAGAGAAGAAAGCTTCAATCAACGCCTGTTTTATGATGTAACGTAACGCGGTTAAACGAAAATTCTAGGTGGTCTGTAAAAATTGTTTTCCCTTCATAATAGTCATCGTACAGTAAAAACCCCTGAGCAATGCATTGTCAATCGATATTAATCAAAAGAGGCAGAGGCACCTTATATGCATGATCTTCCGAACAAGGTTCAAATATCATTTTAAAGAGTAAAGCAAACAATAATATTAAAAAGAGAACAAGAAGTTCTAAAAGAACTAAAATAGCCTACTTTCCTGTTACTTAAATGCTTACTAAAATTCTTATCTTGAAAAAACTAGGATCGTTACAGTAAGTGACATCAACAACCGTTTCTACATTAAATTTATATACAAAAGAATAAATTTCACTAACCACAGCATCTAGCTATAATTTCAACTTCGTAAAGCCATTATTTTCATTTATTTTCTATCACCAATAAAATAAATATTACTTATCGTCCGCATGATTTATTTGCAGTTATAAATAAATATTTAATTTTTCGTAGAAAAAAACCCATAAAACTATTCCAAAATGCACTTAAAATAAAAAATGTAAATAAACAAGTAGGTTTGTAACAGAATCTGTCACTTAACCTGCTTCCAAACAACAGTTGTGTTTAACAGGTAAAAAGGCGCCAAACACAGCATTAATTCTATATTAAACATTTACCAGCTAAATTCAGCTAGTTTCATTTATTTTATTTCGAGAATTAAATAATTATTACTTAAATCGTTTGCAAAAAATTATATTTCAAAGAATAAATATGTTATATTTTTCTCTTTTGAATAGAATGAAAACATTGCTTACCTACGTACAGAATCTTGAAGTGAAATATATTTGACGTCATTTCAAACTGATCGATGTCGCAAAAATAAATTTATTTTAATTCATTGTCTAAAAGAATTAAAGTTTCTCAAGCGATTGTTGCCATGGCAATGGTGATTTATTTCTAATAAAATGGCTTGCTATGCTTTTTAAATGAGCATTAAATGTTAAAGTTTTTTAAGTAATTGAAGTACTTAGAATTCGAATTCTTTTCTGAAATTTTCAATATATTCTCATTTGGATACGCTGAATTTTTTGACATATATCACTTTTCCGTAGCATTTGTAGTTAAATTCAGCGATTAAAATTACTCGAAATTGAATTTCAATGCTAATTCAATGGGAAATTCGTCGTCAAATAGTAGATTTATGTCCGTCCTATCGTTCAGACAGACGGACAAAAAGTATGAAAGTTGGGTGTCTGAGGTTATACCTTTCTAATAAAAAAATAATTTTTAAGATCGGATTGATAGAACTGATTTTGGAAGGGGGGTACGGACAGACGGACGGACAGACAGACGGACGGACGGACGGACGGACATCGACCGCATGTCAATACCTACTTTTTTATTTTTTTTAATTCTTCGAATTAAAAAAAAGAAAAGTAGGCTAAAAATCGTAGAAAGAGAGAAGAAAGCTTCAATCAACGCCTGTTTTATGATGTAACGTAACGCGGTTAAACGAAAATTCTAGGTGGTCTGTAAAAATTGTTTTCCCTTCATAATAGTCATCGTACAGTAAAACCCCTGATCAATGCATTGTCAATCGATATTAATCAAAAGAGGCAGAGGCACCTTATATGCATGATCTTCCGAACAAGGTTCAAATATCATTTTAAAGAGTAAAGCAAACAATAATATTAAAAAGAGAAAAATCGTAGAAAGAGAGAAGAAAGCTTCAATCAACGCCTGTTTTATGATGTAACGTAACGCGGTTAAACGAAAATTCTAGGTGGTCTGTAAAAATTGTTTTCCCTTCATAATAGTCATCGTACAGTAAAAACCCCTGAGCAATGCATTGTCAATCGATATTAATCAAAAGAGGCAGAGGCGCCTTATATGCATGATCTTCCGAACAAGGTTCAAATATCATTTTAAAGAGTAAAGCAAACATTAATATTGAAAAGAGAGAAATTGTAGAGATTGAGAAGAAAAAGCTTACTCTTATTTTATGGTGTAACGTATTTCTGGCGTAACATACTTTACACCATAAATATAGTGCAACGTTACTCCTTAAAGCTAAAGGTAGCACATGCTATTACCATTTTTATGGAGTAACGTTACACCAAATTGTTAGAGTATGTACAAGACACCTTATAATAAAATGATATTTTAAGTAGCTAATGTTTTTACGTAGAGATTTTGTGGTTTTGTGAATCCACCACCGAACAAATGCTATTTTTTAAAATTAATACATTTAGCAAACAAAAAAAAATTGTAGGTCACTATTTCCACAACGCTGTATGCTTTTTCAATTTTATGAAATAGAGTTACACCAAACTACACCAAAATTCTAGTAAGGTTATTACAAAAAATGATTTATGACGCTTTATTACTGAAGTTTAAACAAACACATTGGTATGCATTTACTAGTAACAAATATAGAAGTCTTAAACAAAACTAATTATTAGTTTTAAAAATGTCGGGTTAAAACGTTTACTATGTAAATATGGCGGCGTGTTATTGATCATTTGGGAATATCAGGTTTCGGTTTTTATTCCCTCTATTGTTTGACGTGTACCCGTTCTATTTTCTTTCCCAATCCATTGTATTTAGTTATTTCACTATTTTTGTGAGTCAATGTTTTCAACGACCCGGTTAATGTATTCTTTTCAAATGGGCGTTTTTTCGAAAATGTCTAGCTCGGGCCACTTTAATTCCATGAACCAGACACTAAAACACGCTAAGAATTTGACGCCATTAACTGCTGTGGGTCTTTTTGTTTGCATTTTTAAATGACTTACTATATAGTGCGTTTGAAATTTAATGTAGATATTAGTAATCCTAAGACATAATGTATAGTGGAACCGGTAGTCTATTTCTAACATCATAGGGATTTTGGAATTTCACACATCTTTAAAAACGACATTTAATTTAAATCATGGTCTGGCAAATAGCACTGCCGACTTGTTAATTCGAACCCGGACACGATAAATTAGAATTGGATTGACAACCCACACAGATTTCATTTGTTTTTATATAAAAGTTAAAAGCGGAAGTTTATTTTAGCTACTCTAGGCAGCAAGGTGAATGCACTCGAAATTCTAATAATGACAAGACAATTCAATATAATAAAGTTTTATAAAATTGATATATCCGTATGAAATAGTATGTGGAATCATTTTAGGAAATATGAATGGGGAAGGGCTAAGTAGTATCTTGAATTGTTTTCCGATTTTAATATTGTTATTTAAGGGGTCATAGGAGTCTTAACAAGAAGTTCTTAAAGAACTAAAATAGCCTACTTTCCTGTCACTTAAATACTTACTAAAATTCTTATCTTGAAAAAAAAAACTAGTTTCGTAACAGTAAGTGACATCAACAACCGTTTTTCCACATTAAATTTAAAATAAATTTCACTAAACGCAGCATCTAACTAAACACAGCTTTATTTGCAGTTATAAATAATATTTAATTTTTCGTAGAACAAAAACCCAAAAACTACTCCCCAATAAACATTTACTTGCTAAATTCGGCTAGTTTCATTAATTTTATTTCGAAAATTAAATAATTATAACTTAAATCGTTTGCAAAAATTTATATTTCAAGAATAAATATGTAATATTCCTCGCTTTTAAATAGAATGAAAACAATACGTAGTGAAATATATATTTGACGTCATCTTAAATTGACCGATGTCTCAAAAATAAATTTATTTTAATTTATTGTCGAAAAGAAATAAAGTATCTCAAGCAATTGTTGCGATGGCAATGGTGATTTAATTCTAATAACAAGAAGTTCTTAAAGAACTAAAATAGCCTACTTTCCTGTTACTTAAATACTTACTAAAATTCTTATCTTGAAAAAACTGGGTTCGTAACAGTAAGTGACATAAACAACCGTTTTTCCACATTAAATTTGAAATAAGTTTCACTAAACGCAGCATCTAACTAAACACAGCATCTTTCACTAAACACAGCTTTATTTGCAATTACAAATAAATCTTTAATTTTTCGTAGAACAAAAACCGAAAAAATACTCATCAATAAACATTTACTTGCTAAATTCAGCTGGTTTCATTTATTTTATTTCGAAAATTAAATAATTATAACTTAAATCGTTTGCAAAAATTTATATTTCAAAGAATAAATATGTAATATTCCTCGCTTTTAAATAGAATGAACACAATTTATATCACCATACAAAGATTCGTAGTGAAATATATACTTGACGTCATCTTAAATTGATCGATGTCTCAAAAATAAATTTATTTTAATTTATTGTCTAAAAGAATTAAAGTTTCTCAAGCAATTGTTGTGATGGCAATGGTGATTTATTTCTTATAAAAATGGCTTCCTATGCTTTTTGAATGAGCATTAAATTTTGACGTTTTGTAAATAATTGAAGTACTTCGAATTCGAATTCTTTTCTGAAATTTTCAATGTATTCTAATTTCGATGCGCGGAATTTTTTGACGTATCTCACTTGTCCGTAGCATTTGTAGTTAAATTCAGCGATCTAAATGACTCGAAATCGAATTTCAATGCTAATTCAATGGGAAATTTGTCATCAAATAGTAGATTTATGTCCGTCCTATCGCACAGACAGACGGACAAAAAGTATGAAAGTGGGGTGTCTGAGGTTATACCTTTCTAATAAAAAAAGAATTTTTAAGATCGGATAGATAGAACTGATTTTTTAAGGGGGGTACGGACAGACGGACAGACGGACAGACAGACAGACAGACAGACGGACGGACGGACATCGACCGCATGTCAATACCTACTTTTTCATTTTTTTTAATTCTTCGAATTAAAAAAAAAGAAAAGTAGGCTAAAAATGGCTTCCTATGCTTTTTAAATGAGCATTAAATTTTGAAGTTTTTTAAATAATTGAAGTACATCGAATTCGAATTCTTTTCTGAAATTTTCAATGTATTCTAATTTCGATGCGCTGTATTTTTTGACGTATCTCACTTGTCCGTAGCATTTGTAGTTAAATTCAGCGATTTAAATTACTCGAAATTGAATTTCAATGCTAATTCAATAGGAAAATTCGTCGTCAAATAGTAGATTTATGTCCGTTCTATCGTACAGACAGACGGACAAAAAGTATGAAAGTTGGGTGTCTGAGGTTACACCTTTCTAATAAAAAAAGAATTTTTAAGATCGGATTGATAGAACTGATTTTGGAAGGGGGGTACGGACAGACGGACAGACGGACGGACAGACAGACGGACGGACGGACGGACATCGACCGCATGTCAATACCTACTTTTCCATTTTTTTTAATTCTTCGAATTAAAAAAAAAAGAAAAGTAGGCTAAAAATGTGCAAAGAAGGTACTACAAAGTAGAGTTTGATCTTTCATGTAATTTTTTAACTACTCAATACATAAGTATAATTTTTTTACGTGTAATTCTACAAGATTTATTTAATATAAAACAAATTTTAAAATTTATGAAACTTTAGCCAAAACTTAAATAAATGATATTAAACATAAAGCTATTTGAACACATTGTGATTAGGCTTGCGCGGCAAATTTTGAGATCAAAATTGAAAAAATGACCAAGAAAATGACTTTATATTGTACAAATGAGTACAAACAAAGACTTATACCTAAATTCTCAGCTCAATTTTGATTAGAAATTATTTTAAGAAATTTTTTCTAAAAAAATTAATAAAAATTTAATTTTGATTTTAAATTTTTAATTAAATTTGTAATTAAATTTTTAATAAAATTTTTAATTAATTTTTAATTAAATCAATTAAAATTGAGCTGAAAATTTAGGTATAAGTCCTTGTTTGTACATATTTGTACAATATAAAGTCATTTTCTTGGTCATTTTTTCAATTTTGACCTCAAAATTTGCCGCGCAAGCCTAATCACAATGTGTTCAAATAGCTTTATGTTTAATATCATTTATTTTAGTTTTGGCTAAAGTTTCATAAATTTTTCAATTTGTTTCATATTAAATAAATCTTGTAGAATTACATGTAAAAAAAATTATACTTATATATTGAGGAGTAGTTAAAAACTTACATGAAAGATCAAATTCTACTTTGTAGTACCTTCTTTGCACATTTTTAAGACTCCTATGACCCCTTAAGGTAAAGAACAAGAACAAATTTCTTAATTTCAAAACTCTTCACTATACTTCATTAATTATTAACATATACAAATCAAAGGGTGTTCTGTATATAAGAATAGAGAAAAACAAGCCTATATGGCTTGCAGTTAAAATTCTGCTGGATGTCGGTACTGTTCAATGGGCAATTGATAATACACTGCTCAAAACAATTGGGGGAATGCATGGTTCAAACCATTTCGCCCCAAATGATTCCATTTGGTACCATCAGCTTCCGTTTTTTTGCTCACTAAGTTGAACTCTTACTTATTTATCGTTAGATGGAAGAATCGTGTCCGTTGAAGAATTAAATAATGTTTGTTTTAATTGAATGAAATTATGAAAAACATGGTAAAATAAAATTAACTTCCAAAAACTTTAATGAAATAAATTGAACCTAAATTCGTCACGCTTGCATTCTTAAAAGTCTAAAATTTGATTTTACCTTTTTTTTTTACAATTAAAACTTTGAAAAAGATATTGTTATAATTTATTCAAAAGTTATTATTCCAATTTTTTGCCCCTTAAATTTTAGTTTAAAAAATTAAGATTTGTTTCCCTGTTTATTACCATTTCAATCTGCATGCATAAGGAATCTATTTCACAAATTTTTGATTTTTATAATAAAAAATAAGAAGTTGGAACTGTGGACGGGTAAACAAAAGTACGCAAAGTGCTCCCCTAATTGTTTTGAGCAGTGTAAATAAAGGCTAAATTGCATAACACAAAAATGAAACAAAGATATTACAATACAATTACAAAGATTTTACACTTTGAAAACGTGGAAAATTGCAGATTAAAAAAGTGCTTTTTTGGTCAATTCGAACAAAAAAACTATTTTTTTTTTGTAACTCGGTCCTGGCCCACGACCAGGAATTTAAAAATGTACCAAAAAGTCCAACCTAAAAATGTACCTAATAACTACTACTAAACCGAAAAAAAAACTTTTTCGGTAAAATGGAAGCTCGAAGTAAAAAAATCGAATGAAGAAAACAAGAGTAAATTGCGGCAGTAAGTTTCCTTCAATTTCCAAGAAAGCTCTTTATCTTTCGCCGGAGGGCAACACAATTTTTTTTCTGCGTATTACGTCACAACTCAATGGTCACAACGCGCGGCGCTGCTGGCGGGAAACGGAAATCCTCCCTGCACGTGACCCAGACGTCACGACTACTGTTTGTAATGGGTTTCCATATAAAGTAGTTTATGGTACTGTTGGCGAATGTTTCAATACCACAAGTTTTCAAACATTTAAAAAAAAATACTTCATTGTTTGAAACTTAATGTAAGACATTGAAAGTATGTAATATAGTATTTTTTTGGGATAAAAACCAATTTTGTATACAGTAAATTGTTGCAATTTTAATCCTCAGAGACAACTGACTGTCAGGTTTTTCTGCAACACAAAAAATTTATAATTTTACCAAATTTTAAAATTTGGTGTATGGAAGAGTCATTAATAATCATCTGTTTCAGAAATATAATTTTTTTTAACTTTATAGGAATTTAAATTATCAGAGGGTAATATAGATCGCAATTAATGCAAAGAATTTTTGCTAAATTTTGCACGATTTTTTTCATTTTTTACAGAATATTTCAAAAATTAAAATCATAAAATCATAATTTGGTTCATAATTTCGGAGCACTTTTAACTTGACAGAGTAGCAACTGAAATATTTTCATCAAAATAATTGGCTGGCGCAACTTAAAAACCCATATTGACGATAATGAAATATTAATACTTTACAATACTTAGTTCGTTCATTAATTACTGATTCATGATAATGAATAGTTAGGTCGTGGTAATTAATCAATAGTTTTTTTAGTAATCATAAGTTTATTGAAATTAACCATTAGTAGACGATAATTAATTTCTTGTTAAGGATAATTATTAATTAAATTATAAAAAATTCTTTAAAAAACAATTTCCCACGCTATGCTTCCTAAAAGCGCAAACAAATTAATACATTTTAATTTTAAAGTAATTTTTTAATTAATGTACTTGTTTATTCAAGTTTGTTTTACTAGTAAAGAACTTGAATAATTAAAATCCCATAAACGTTTGTAACAATATTGTCATAGTTTAATAGTGACTCTATTTCGAATTTTTTTTTTAATTTACTATTTATATTTTACTAACTTAAATGCACACAACTCAACAATACCAATATTAGTTTCCCATAATAGTAGGGGGGCTGGGGAGCCCAGTAGGTTAAGCACTCGCTTAGCATGCGGAAGGTCCCAGGTTCGGGTCCGGGCATCGCCAAAATAGCTGCCGACCTATAAACGGCCCGTGCAGCCAAAAATGTCCGACGAATAATACCCCGTGTAAGGGAGTGCACGTTAAATATCCTTCAAAGTCCTAACGCTGCGTACGATGTCGTCCTTAACGGTTGCGTTGGGTGCCTATTCAGGTGGTGGCTCGTCACCTGACTGTGGTTCTAAAATACGACGCCCGTCGCCAATACTCCTCGTGTAACTCTAGTGCGACGATAATTCGAAACTAACCATAATAGTAGTAACTTTTAATATTATATGCACATAGTTTAAATATTTGATTTTGCTTAATTCCTTGCCAAGGATATAACCTTGCTTGATAATAAAAATCACATTTCAGTGATTCCCAATTGCTTGCAGAATAGATTTCCGACCATTCAATCGAAAAGACGATGACTCAATTATGATCTTTTGTCTTCATAAATGTTTGCATTAGATAATAATAATACTAGCAATAGTGATACCGATGGGATTAAATTGCTCATTGTTCAAGTAAGGAATTTAATCAAACAAAACTGTTTTTGTTATTGCAATGGGAGGCGTAATAAAAATATCCTGCAAGAAAATAACTGAAGGAATTGCCAAATGTTGAAATTTGATTTAAATAATGTTTAAAATGTCAATGATAATACAAAAAATAAATAAATTTGTAATTGAAATTAAATTTTACATATATAAAAGTAAAATTTAATGCGAAATTTTTAATTAATTTGCAGTTTACAATTTGTAATTGTATTTAAATTTATACAAATTATAGTTATGACAAATTTTCATTTTATGATTAAAACTAAATTTTAAATTTATAATTTTTTAACATAAATTTATGAAGCTTTAAATATTAAATGTATATTTTTTTTATGTAATTTATAATCTTTTGAACTTGATGATTATGATTTTTAATTATTCAATTTAAAATGGTTTCTAATTAAAAGGGTTTTTGAATTTGTAAATTGATAAATTTATTTATAGTATAAATGTCCTGTGTTTTATTACTTACAAATTAAGGTTTGTTACCAAATCCCAAGCCAGAAAAATTAACTTTCAAAAGCCGAATTAATCAAGTTTATTGAATGTTTTTTCAACAATTTTTAATATTAGCTTGATTGATTAAATGTCATCAAAATTCGATTTTTTTTAGATAAGTTCAATAATTTTATTTTGAAATATAAAAAAAATCTTGAAACTAATGTCCAAAAATGAATTCTATCTATATATAATCCAACTACATTTATCGGATTAAAAAAAAACGTTTTACAAATATCCAATACAATTCGAGTATTTCGGTTTAGAAAGTTATTTTTCCAATAATAATAATAATTTCACAATTAACACAAACTGCGCTAAATTTCAACCAATAAATTAAAGTGAATGTTTTAAACTCAGATTTGAATATAAAATAAAACTTGTCGAACTTTATTGCCTTTTAAAACGAGCTAAGTGTGTGTTAAAATAAAAAATAAAAACATATTGATATACTTTTAGTATACTAATACTTATATAGTTTATGATAACAATGATAAAGAATGCATAATCAACAACACAATACAATTATCAATTAAATAATTTATTAAAAAATTATCGCAATATCGGCTTTTTTTTTGTTCTTGTATGTTTAGAATGCTCTCTCTCATAGTAACAAAGTATTTTTTACTTTATTTTAGTTTAGACTTAAAATCTCTATTCTAAACCTGAACTACACTAAAGTGAAAAGGGCAGAATCTTTAAAAGAATGTATTATATTCACCACCATAAATTTCAAACAGACACGGCAATAAATTCATTTCATTGTCCAACAAAAGATGTGAGACACATAAAACTTTCGATTATCTTTATCACATTGAACCTCTTCAAAGACATTCCAAATTTCTGGAACTGGTATCAACTGCACTTTTATTTGTCGAAACAATAAGAACAAAACGAATGCAATTTCTTGACTGATAAAAAAAAATATTCGAATTTCATACTAAATTGCACTAGTAGAATATTAGATGATATGCTATATCGCAAAAATATTGGACCCAAGTCCCTTTTTTAAGCAGAAATACTAAAATTATTCCCGTATTGTACCTTTATTCGTTCAACCAAAGAACAATGTGATATGAAGTGAATTTTTTCGCATTATGGTAGATCGTAAACGAGAATTTGATTAAGGTTTGCATGTTGGAATTGTCTCATCTTCTGCGAAAGGAATGCCGCCTAGCAACATAAATGTTGATATTTTTTGTTGCAGGAAAATGCGTTGTTGGTTGAGAGGCTCTTAATAACAAGCTCAGTATATCTGCTTCTTTTTGTTGTAACATCTTTTGAATGTGTAATGAAATATAATCCGCCTGTCTACTACATACTAATTTTCAACCTGTGAAAAATAATGGGGATATGTATTGTTTCCAAACGTATAAAACGTAACCAATTACATGTAAATTTGGAAAATAGCGGAATCTGACGTTTAGCATACAATTTATTGTATCCGAATCAAATCAAACATTTATGGTTCTTTTAGTAAATTAATTTTACATAATGGGCTTGTTTAATACTTTGCCACAAAAAAAACCAATGGCATCGCAGTTCGGATCGCGCGACTTTTTTTTTTTTTAAATGTGCTGCTTCAATATTTTTTCAAAGAGAACGAAACAACCAATGAAATCGCAGTTTAAAAAGCGTAACGTTATAAGAAATATTCCCATTATCAAACTAAAAAAAAAAAAAAAATATTCTAAAATATTATATAAATAAATATTCGAAGTGAAACGAGCTGAAAATCTATGAATGATGAATGCATACCACCAAGGTCGTAAAAAAATTTCATAAATTTCTTTTGTACCGACAATTTACGCAATATTCTTGCTGGATGTTCCACGAACATGAGGAAATGAACAAATCACTAAAGCAAAGAGCTTGTTTGAAATATCCTGATACCATTCCTATTTCACATCGCCAACTAATTGGACCGAGAAGTGGAATGTTTTTATAAAACCGGCTTCGAAATGAAAATTGAAAACAAGCATTTGGATGGTTTAGCGTATCCCCTCACAATAGTAGTATTGTGTTCTTTGATCTGTAATTCATCGAGAGCGAAAAATTAGCACGCCCTAAATATCGAAGAAAAATGAAAAGAGCTAAATGGAATATTATTGCTTCTGTATTTCGTAGTTCAGGCGAAGAAAATGAGAGTTTTCATGACACGAAAGAAATTTAAATCGAAGCGAGAACAATGCATTCACACTAATTAATTTTTAAAAAAGTAGAGTAATTGATGTAACGCCGAACAATAAAAATGATAAATCTTATTTCTCCAGGGAAAAAATCGAATTAAAAGTACATGTTTTTGTGTTTTATAGATTTAAAAAAAGTAGTTGTGAAAGAATTAGAATAGCCAACTTATTTGTTACAATGAAATTTCGATTGTACGGATTGACAAACGGACGAAAAGAAGTATTTGAGAGAGTATCTTTAAACTATCTTATTGATGCCTACCACACCTAAAATACCTACCAAGCAATTTTACATAATTATTCTTTAAACGGCAAATCAATTTAGCAAAATGAAAAGTACTTAATTGAATTTGTGCTAAAGCTGAATTGAAAGCCAAAAAATTTGGGCTTTTAAAGGATTAAATTGCATAAATGCTGTACTTGGCAAATTTTTTCTAAGATGTATAAGTCATGCATGGAAGCGGTTCTGGTTATTCTATAAGAATTTTAGTTAGTACTAAATCATTGGGAAGTAGGCTATTTTAAAATTTCTTGGTCACAACGCAACAGTCTTTTAACACAGTAGCAATTTTGAAAAAAAATTATTCAAGTGTTTAAAAAAAAACAGCTTTCTCAGTAAAAACAAACAGTTTTGCCGTAATAGGGTAATGAAAGTGATATTAAATTGTACCTTTAACTGATTAATTAGAGAGACTATAAAAATATTTATACTGATGTGCACATTACCATGCAGTTAATGAGTTATTTTTGTAAACAATTTTTATGTTGGGCAATAAAACCCTCATAAAAGAATAACACCATTTTCATAAAACACTTTAGGCAAAGACTTCTTCATTGTAAACAAATTTTTTGCAATGATATAGCGTAAAAATGGTGGCACACAAGAGGCAATAAAATGTGCTACTACCGTATTTACGAAGAAATTTTACGAAACAAAATCGGAGGAAGAAAGTTCGCAAATTGTACTTACACATAATAATAAGATGTATCTATAATTTAAAAAAAAAAAGGTTAAAGTGTATAAAGTAATTTTAAAATTTCCTCCAACACAAAACACTCGTTTTTCTAGTAATATTGTTTTTAAATAATAAAATTCGAATCGGAATTTTCATAAATACAATTTTTAGTTTATCTTGCAATTGCTTACAAAGCTTCGATAATTTTTTTTCTCAAAATATACTCAGATGCTGGTCCACAGGTCATTGTAAGGATATTAAATTAATTGAATTGAAGAATAAATATTGAAGTTATAAAGTTAGTAAGAGTTTTATATAATTGTATAAAAATAATTTTCATTTTAAAACAAATTGTAATCACAGTTTTGATTTATCGCAGCATAAAAGATGTTTAATACTTAACTAATAGCATTTAATTAAAAGTTAACAACACATTTAATTGACATATTTAACAATATATAGCAACTTATTTATTGGCGAAATTCTGCCAAACGCGCGCCAAAGATGAAAAGGCGCGTGCGCGCGTATTTGGCTTCTCTCCGGCAACCCCAAACAGCTTCTGTGACGGGGGATTGCCACATCATGGAAACGCAGCTCGCAACTCCGAGGAAGAAGCGATAAAAGCGAAAGGCAACCTCGATCTCGAAACCAGTCCTCCCCTTTCACCAACAAAGACAAGACACTATATTCTCCTTCTTGTCATACGGTTGTCACTTTGTCATTCAACAACCGATTAGTAACTGTTATCGCTTACCAAAACCGCTCGGCTCTTCATTCAGTTTCGGATTCGCTTTCAACCCAGTGTCATCGCGTAACCCAACCATGCCTTGCGCACCGCTGCTGAGATTCAGCGACTGCACCACGGACCTTCGTTCCGAGGCCGGACAAGTCATGTCCGGCGTTCTAGAGATCATCGGCGGCTCCAGCTTCGCCGCCCCTTCCGGTTCCCCCAACCGCGGCGGCCCCCGTCACACGACCAGCACTTCCCGGCCCCAGCGGGTGTTCGTCAGGGTGTACCGCACCTCCAGCGAACACTTCGCCGTCCTGTACCCTGCCCGGGCCATCGTGACCGCGTGCCGGCCGATGGCCAGCATCAACCTCAAGTCCTGCACGGTCAAGCAGCTCCCCAACTGCGTCCTGCGGGTTTCCCCCCGATCCTGCGAGGGCATGGCCGTCACCTTCCAGGGCACCGAGACCTGCAACGAGGTCCAGATGTCCGAGTGGCTGAACGCCTTCAGCGAGGCCAAAGACAACGGAAGTCCCAGGCGGAAGAAGGTGTCCGACCATAGATTGCCCCTGCCTGTACTGGTGGAGAGTGAAGAGGACGAGGGGATCGAGTGATCCCGCTACCACACCTCCCACTTCTAAAAACTAGTCTTCCATGAGTTAATTTATTCCTGCAGCTGTTTCCCAAACAATGGCTGTTGCTAATCCCCTAAGACTTTATGTATGTGGAACAGTAATTTAAATGTGAATTCAAGCCATATATTAATAGGTCGCAGACTATGACCAAATATTTTGTGAATGATTGTCTATGGTGGCCACTGCTTACTTGGATTTTTTTTAATTACCTACCTTGGTCAATCTAGATAAATGTAGACAGACTTTAGCAAAATATCATATTGCTGTTGCATGTAAGTACATTTGCAATTTTGGGGATAAAGTGCAATTTAATTTTACAGTTTTCATAAAAACTGTTGGGTGAAACCCAATGACCTTGCAGACCATTGTTTGGGAAATTTTGCTTAATATAAAATGTTTCGACTTCATTTTGAAGGAGAGACATTTTTTATCCCATTGGACTATAGCTGTTTCTGCACTAACTAGCTGTGATAAATTCATTAAAATATGAATGTGCATTTTTTTGTATCATTTGGAAATGTCATCAGGCAATAAGGCAAAATGTTCTTTATATTCCAGAAGAGTGCCATTTAGAAAATTCTTTACTCGGTTCAAATTCCACTTGTGATTGTGATTTTCTCTAGTGTGATCTCGAGTCTACATTCCTAATGAGGAAACAGTTGCAAATATTGGATTGTGCAAACTGATTACAAAGTTACAAACTTAAAATAAATTTAATTTTCTATTGTTTGATATGTGATAAACATTTTACATTTGTTAGTGATTTTTGGATAAATGTTTAAAACTTAATTATTTGTTATATGTTTTAAACAAATTCCCTTTATTGAAGCCAATATTTATTCCTAATATTACCAGCTAACTTTAAGTACTTACAACAATTAAATAAATCGTGAAAAAGCTAATATGTTATGTAAAATTTTTAATTTTATAAATAAATGTCAAACGACTTTCTATAATATGTTTATCCTGCATATCTTAGGTGTAAAACATTAAAAGTAAGCTAGTATTTAATTTGTTTTATGTAAACTAATCTTGACTAAAAACTTTTATAATACAAATGTACAGATAAAATATTTTAAATTAAATTAAGTTTTTTAATAAGGCCGGCTTTAGGTTTTAACATCTTATAATGCTACTTTTAATTTAAAAGCTATGCACAGTAATAAAAAGTTACAAAATACTTTTAGAAACATTTTTCCAATATTTATAGAAATTTTAACTTTCCTATAAAGTATATATTCGACTAAAACTTTAGAACAAATAAGTCTTACATTTACACTTAACACTTGTTTAGGAATGTCTATACAATTGCACTTACATTTATTGCAAAGGCATTTCATGGTAAATTTAATGAAGTGTGTATATAAGATTCGATAAATTTTCTAACTGCAATTATTTGTCATGTACATAATTTGTAAACTAACCTGTAAATAAGTTCACTTTTGTGATTCTCTAGCATTTTTATTCGACTGAATAAACTTTTTTTCTGCATCTATTAGTTTGATTGTTTAAGGCTTTGTTTATTTTGATTATTAATTGTAGCTATATAATCTAATTATGAATTCATTAGATATCGCACTTGGCATTTATCAGTTAGCTTATCAGTTGTTGTAATTTAACTTGTAAATAGTTTAGCTGTGTAGTATATAAATGAATTCATTCAATTGACCGCAACTGTTAAAACTACATAATTTACTATGTTTTTTGTTGCTGAAAAACAAAAGTATGTTGTGATATTTGACAATTCAATCAATGGTAAAACTTTTTTAATGAGTTTGCCTGAATTTAAACTTTTAAATTAAAATACAATCTATGCTATCTAATTAGAATGTAATAATTCAGCTGACATTGACAACACCGTACAAAAAGAAACTAATGTTTAATAGACTATAAAAAAAATCTTGAAGTATTATGAAAGTCGATTAACGATAGTCCAATCAAGGTTTAACTTGATTAGCATTACTATTCCAGCTTATAAATATGTAAGTGCCATGCAATATGCAATGAACTTATCAAAGGTTATATTTCCCAATTTCTTCCTAGTGATGCATTGTGAACTGGAAATACTACTTGTGTACACAAAAAAATGTAGAAACATTTCCTGCTTACAGGTATCTTTTTCCCTTTTTACATCGTTACGGTTCGAAAGATGTGAAAGGTATTTTCCTGTTGGGGTCTGAAAATATCAAGGTTATTTTGAAAGAACAGTAACATTTTGTTTTCACTAACTTGTTTGTAAAATGCATCTAAAGATATTTTTTTTAGTTTGAATGTTACCGGTTGACCCGGTTGTAAAGAGCGAAATTTTGAACAGAAGTTAAGCAAATTTCTAAAAAGAAAAAAATCTCAACTTGAATAAAATTTAGAAACCATAGTGATAACAAAATCAAAATAATTTCTAGTTAATAGCACCTTGTAACCTTTTTAAGGAAGTAATTTTTTATGTATGAATTGAGAATAATAAATTTAAAAAGAAAAGCTCTTTCAATGTCTTGCGCACATTCAAAAGCTAGTAATTATAAACGCAGAAAATTAACAACAAAAAAAATCTTTTGTGAACTTACTGTAAATATAAGAGAAAAACGTTAACATATTATTTCTTTAACATCTTCTATTAGGTAATTTCCAACACCAGCCACTGAGCGATTATTTGCATACCATTCCCCTCGTTTTTAGACAATGGAATTCGTCATCGTTCTTTTTTGTTAGTCACCGTGTTCTGTTGCAGACGATAACGTGCGAGGGGGATGTTCTACTGATGAGATAGGGAAATGTGCGGAGTTTGACCCCGTGTTCAGTTTTTAATCAATGCCATTGATCTATCTTTTCCCTGTCCATGTGATGTTTGTTCATAGAAGTTTTTCTTTCGCTCGATTGGTGGCTTTTGTTTGTGTAAATTGGGTAAAAGTCATTTGATATTGATTTGGAAGAATTCATTGAGTTTGTTATTTGCTTAATTTGAAGTCGATATTTCAACGATTATATTAATTTGTAATTCATCATACGTCCTAGTATCCAATATTTTTTCCATTGTTAAAAATGTTTTATTAATATACTTAACATACCATTTAGTTTAGCTCAACAAGAAGTTCGAAAAGAACTAAAATACTTTCCTATTACTTAAATGATCACTAATACTATTATTATTTTTTTAAAAAAAAAGTAGGTTTGTGACAGTATCAATCACCTAGAACCACTTTCCCCACAAGAGTTATGCCATTCGGGAAAAATGGTCAGACGTAGCATTTAGCTTTGTAATTTAAACAATCTAAAACCCGAAATTGGCTATTTTCTTTAATATTCTTTATCGTTTGCTAATTTACTTACAGTTCGAAGAATAATTATGAATTATTTAAAGTTGCTTGCTTTTAAAAATCAAAGTAAAACTTCCATTTTTAGAGCAGATCATTACACCATTTGTAATTTATATTTTAATTTTTCGAAAAAACAATGCAACGACATGCAAACAAACATTCTATCATCTTCCAAATAAAGGTGTGATTTTCAAATGCTTAGTAAAAAAAAATGCAAAATAAATTAGCTCGGTGAATAGTTTGTATTTTGATTTCCTTTTTCAATTATACATTATTAAACGAGGAAATGCAAATATAACTTATCAGCTTTTTATACAAAACAAATGGAACGCTATGTGCCGCTTTCTTAAAAACAAATAATGATAACCATCAAATAATTAACCAACATATTTCGCTATATATTATGACATCAATCCAAACGGATTTATATGACGAGAAAATAGACATTTTAAATTAAAGTTTCGCCGTTGCGGTTATTAATGTTGTAACAGCGATTTAAATGAATGAAATTTTAATTTCAATGCTATTTAATTTGGTAGGCGTTGACAGACATATAGGCAGATGTCCGTCCGGAGTAGAGACAGACGAACAGAAAATATAAAATATGAGTCTCTAATGCTAAACTTTAGCTTCCAAAGAAAAAACAGTTTAAAAATCGCAAACGCATAGAAATGAACTTGGAAAAATTAAATTCTTCAATTGACGTTTTCTCCTCTAACTTTTTTCCTTTTCGATAAGCAAGTTTTATCTCGAATAGCCGGTTTCTTATCTTTCTACTTTTCAAAATGTCACTTTTGCAGCTTCCTTATTCAAAAGAGGCGGTGTGGAAAAGTTAAATAGTTTAATTTTTTCAAATAGTACTAATACAGTGGAAAAAGTGGGAAAGTTTTATAACTAAAACGATTATAGGAAACATTATCATCGAATACTTTTTTGGAAATCTGGTATAATCAAACTTCAAAAAATCAATCCTCCAAATTTATCTATGGAAACATACTTTCAGGTTTTCAGCCCCATATCTATTGGACTATTTATCTATCCTTGATTATATACAATTCATTTGACCTTGGCATCGAAGTGCTCCATTATTACATAACAACGAGCATCTTTTTTTCTTTCTCTATTATTCCATGCATTTTTAGTTCTATAAACTTAACATCCTTGCATACTATGGTATTTCAATACCTGGCGACCTCCCTTGATTACCCCACAGGGCTTTCCAACACACAGCTTCGTCTACATTATTCTAAAAATAAAAATCCGCCAGCTATAATATAGCATCAAAGATGCCCCCCCCCCCCCATAAAATATGTGTTATACCAGAAAGAAGGGGGAGAAATTCCTAGGTGTACCTTTCTATGCATCAGTTGTGAATTATAGATTTAAATGAACGCTTGGGGACACATTTGCTTACCAACTAAACTACCCAAGCTTTTCAATATGTATAAGTATAAAAAATATCTTCCAACTTACAACCCATACACAAATTAGCCCCTTCACTCCCAGGACGTACACTCTTAAAACAAAAGAGTGAAATCCACTCCAGTTGGAGAAGTGCATTTTCGACACCCTAAAGGCATGCATATTTTCTCAGACTGATTTAAAATCACTCGTTTGGAGTGATCCTATCGGAGGTTTAACACACAAAGGATCCACTCCAAAAGGAGAAGTGCATTTTCCAGTCTGGAGGAGTGAAATCCACTCAGACTGAGGTAAATTGGGAGTGTTTGTTTTAAGAGTGTACGCAGCGTACGTCTGTCGTGTCGTCTCTTTACGGTGAAAAGCTGCAGCAACAACTTTGGCTAGCCTGGTCAGCCTGGTCCGGTCTATACTCTATAGGCTCTTACTCGAGAGTTGTTTAGTTGAGTTGAATAAACCGTCGCACTAGATCTACGTGCAGGCTATTGATGGCTCAAACGAGAAATTGATAATGGGTTGGGAGTAAAGGGTTTAATATGCTTTTGTAGAATCATCTACATGAATTCCCTCACACTTTCTGAAAATGCCCCTCCATAAGAATAAACTAAAACTATATATATACTTATTAGATTTTATTACTAGTCAAGCCTTCTTTTTCCTTCTTGAAGTTTTAATTTGTGCAGTTTCTTTAAAACATTCATAATTTGTTAGGTAAATTAGTGTAGTTTTATTAATTAAAAACGTGCACAAAGTTAATGTATTTTAAATTATTGAATAGAAGTTAACAATTGAATTTGCCTAGGTAAGACTTGTCTGTTGTTTCCTATACTTAGGCTAGGAAATTCCACCTATCGATTTTGTAGGAAAGAAGTTAGTCCAGAGCGTTGGTGAATGACCAGATCCCAATCCAATTAACTAAACGAAGGATAAAATGTCGAATAAAACCTATACAATTAAATAGAGGTTAAATATATATATACATATGAAATCCGTTTCAACCTTCTCAATCTAAAGCCCTTTCGAAATGTCCATCAAAGGTCATTTTCAACTTACCCAAACTCAAAATGTCTACATTTTCTCTTTGACAAAACCACACGTATTACTTTTTCCTATTACCAAACAAATTAAATATACATAACTTTACCAACAACAGTGTAAGTGAATCCTCATAGACTCCCAACATTACAAAAAGTCAATGACCCAAAATCCAACACACACAAAAAAAAAGTTTAAAAACTTCAACCCACAAAAATCTTGTGGATAAAAAAAATAGTTATGACCCACTTGCATCTTCTTTGTCCTGTTTTGGTTTGAAAAAGTTACAGTTTCACATATTTTGAGTAAAATGTGTTTGAAAACATAAATTACTTTGGACTGATGGAGGGACATTTTGAAAACTGTACTTTAGCATATTGCAAATATTTTTTTTTTATCTTTAACAATACTGATAACGAAAAATCTGCTGAAACTCGAAAAAAAAATTTAATTTATAAAAATTCACAAAATTATCAGTAGTTATCTACAAATCTCCTTATGGTGCTATTCACTTCTATAGATAAATTATACTCGTAGCTGAAGAAAGATGGGAAAAATTTTATTAATCATCACACAGTTGTTTTATTTATTCTTACCACTTTTCACTACTTTTTACTGCTTTTTATCGAATCAAGTTCCAAAAACACCTGTTTAGGACACAATACGATAGCAATCCCCAGTAATATCTTTTCCCACAAGAAAATGTGCATACAAACATTTTTTTTTAAAGGTTGGGAGTATTGTTACATTTAGATACAGATACGTCTTTTTTTCTGCAGAAGTATAGAAATTAAAAACAATAGTTTAGTTTTTCTGAAGAAGTATAAAAATTAAAAACAAAAATTTAGAAATTTGAAGTATGGTTGGCTGAATTGATGTGTATACTACAGAGCTATTGGGACAAAATTTGGAAGAAAATAAATTCTGTCTATTTTTGTCAAATTGAACTGTGCGGAGTGCACCCATTCCGAGCACAGCATAGCTTCACCTGTGCCCATAAAAACGTAAATAAACAACAAGGAAAGGAAAACCATGGTTGAATTTTCATGAGATGCCCCGGAGTGAGTCAGACGATTCCCTTTGTGATCCGCCCACGCGGTTTGCTCGTGAGTCACCAACGGCGGTGTTGTCCCAGGGTCACTCCATTTGAGTGGAACACTCACTCGGATGTAAAAGAAAAGAACAAATTGGGTAGTTTTATTTGTTCTGTACAATTATCTGCAGCAGTGTATTTTTATGACAGTGATTGCGCCCTCTAGAAGGGACGAGTGTAGGCTTTTTAAGCCCATTGCCCCTCTCACCACATGAGACACACAAAAAAGGACGCCACAAAGACATAGACAATAAATAACAACATTTATTGACAAAAATGACAAACAGAAACATTCATGCCTCCACCGGGATTCGAACCCGACCCAGCAGCTCCAAAGACTAGCACTCTAACCATTGCGCCGGCTTTAATTACCCTAGGGCATACTTGTTCTGCAAAGTTATCCAGAAATATCTACTTACGGCCTTGCATATGAAAGTTCAACGTTTCGGTCTCGGGCATTGCCAAAATAACTGCCGACCAAAAATGTCTGTGCAAACAAGAAGTCCGACGATTCGACGAATTGTAATCCCCTTGTAGAGATTGCACGCTATATGCGAGTCCCGACACCTAGTACGATGTCGCATACACGTGGCTTTGGGTGCCTATTCAGGTGTCAGCTCGTCACTTGACAGCGGCTCTAATTTAAGACGACCGTCGCCAACAACCCTCGTGTAGCTCTAGTGTTATGATAATTCAACTCAGACTAACTAATTACTATTATTCCTAGAATTACAAACCGAAGTAGATATTTATTAACAGATGGTTTTGTATATTTCTAGAAGTAGGCTGGTTAGTGACATTAAGACTACTATTTAAAACGGTTTTTCATAAACTTAACTAATAAAATTGGATTTTCTTCTCAAAATTCTATTCGGCATTAAAAAAAATCATGTCCTTAATGAGTCAAAGTTAATTCATATACTTAAATAGTCCATTTTTTTGCATGCAAAACATCCTAGGGAAATACTTATATTTTCCTCTGTTTATAAAACATTTGTGTTTAGCATTCAATGATTTTTGGAAGAAAGGTTTTAATTTTTTTTTCCAGAAATCTATCCTTAATAGAGTGAAAAAAAAAAGCTCCACCTTATAAGCTTTTATCATACTACGCTAATTCTAAATTTACGTTAATTTAATCAATTGTAACTTAGTGTAAACGGTAACATATTTACAATTCCTTTAAGGGGAGAAAAAGTTTAAACAACAAAAAGTTTAAAGAGTTCTGAAAATTTTAGGATTTTTTATGTACAATTATGAATCCGCCCAGTTCATTGATTAAACAATTCAGACCTCATTTTTATTCCTGTTGAGCTGTGGCCACTCAAGACAAAAACATACCCATTTGCACATTATTCAATTTTCATATAACCCCGCTATAGCTAGTTGATTCATAATTGTTAAATAGTAGTACAATTTTTAATTAAAATCTAAATTTTGAGAAAAAACTATTTACAAACAATTTTGATGATAATTTGACTCTTTTTGGGTCTCAAATAATAAAATAATTTTTAAAAAAATCTGTTACAAATTGGGAGTGTACTAAAAAAAATATCAAGAAAAGATTGAATTCATCGAAGAACCGTTCTTTAAAAGTTACTCATATCTCACATCATAGTGGATCAGTATGGTCTATTACTGAATCATTCTTTTCCCATCCTCAACTTCTCATACATAGGTGGGTTAATGAACACAAGCAATGATGTAATATAGGTAGCAAAGTGTAGATAAAAAATATATACATAAAAATAAATTTTAATTGTTTTGATTTTGAAAATACGTATAATTTTTTTCAGGTGTTTTTTTTTTATTTAAAACTTACACCACCTTAATTACTGTTAATATTCTATATATTTTCTTAAGGATACACTTATTTAGAGGCGTCGGGGTTTGCTTCATACTTTAAAATATGATTATAAATGTAACCATTTGTCGATTGAAAGTAAATGAACTGCCATCAAACGTTTAAAAAAGAACAAAATTTTCTGGTATTCATAATGAAAATTAAACCAATTTTAGGTATAACTATCCTATTTGTATTTTAATATTATGTGTTTTTTAAGATAATTATTAGTTAATGCTTTATCCACTCTCTTGTAAAATTTAACTCTGATAATTTGTTTCAAACCTCAAAAATAAAAGTATTACTAGAAAATTCTAGGTGTTATACTGGACTCGATATCTTTTTTTCCAGATGTTTTTTTATAAATGTTTAACTAATTTAATGATTAAGGTAGCTTTTGATTTAAATTATCGAATTTAGGATAAAAAGTTACGTTGTTCTTTAATCTGAAAACCTGCTGTATATCTGTGTATGTGGTTTTTAAAAATTAGAGCATTTTCAAACAAGTTTTTGTTAGAATTTATTTTAAGTTCATTTTTATGTTGTTAATAATATGCAAGAAGTTCTGTAAGCACTAAAACATAGAGATGGTCGGACAAAAAACGTTTTACCAACGGATGGACAAAATGCAAAAAAAATCGGCTCTGTTGTCCTATCCTTGAAACAAAGCAAAATGATTTTTTGTAAATCGGATTGTCAACTTTTGATTTCTAGTGAGATTTTTTTTTAATTACTTATAATGATTTTTAAATTTAAGCATTTGTTGAATTTAACTTTTCTCATAACAGTTGGAAGCCAGCACGTTTTCATAAACACCATCCCATTAAGACATGCAAATCAATGGATTAGTGCACATATATTAATGTTGTTTGAGTATTAAATGCTTAATGACTATTGCATTAAATTATTAGTTCTATTTATTGAAAAAAAAAATAAAGCTAGTTTAATTATGCAAAAAAATGCAATTCTGCAACCATTTTGCAGGCTAAATGACAATGTCTAATGCTTACGTGACTTGTTTAAGGGGGGCGGAGATGTAGCCGAATATTCCTGCTTTCTTTATTAGTTCCAAGTCAGACCATAGGACACGTGTTCCAATTTGTTTCACAATTCACAAAGAAAAAAACAAAATATGCATCGTTTGCGATATACTTTCTCGCCATCATCAGACAATGCAGCTGCTGTTTCGACTATCCAAGCTTGGGGGTTATTATTTGTTTTGAAGATTCCCGAGTATCAAACGTAAATATCAAGTTTCGGTTGTAGAAAAAAAAAGCATATCGCGGGTATGGTGTCTTCTTTCTTCTTCGCATTTTGGTCCCGGGTAAAAAAAATAGGTTTGTTAAGTTTTTTTTTTGGTAGCCAAAATAGGCCGTTTGTTATTAAATTCCAATACCTCCCCCCCCCCAAATTCCCCCACTAACGTTTCGCAATTTTAAGGGGGGGGGGGGGGGTATAATGGACGAGTCTAAGTATGTACATCTTCATATATAATAGTTTATTACATTACAATACAATTACACATTACAATACATTTCATAGCCTTTTACAAAAATAAAAGCACACCATTGAACAATTTCTGAACTATTTCATTATACTAACTGGATCCACGACCCCTCATGTTAATAAATTCACGATTTTATTTCAGTTTTATGCTATAACTCTACAATTAAATTTAAGATCCCTTTCAGTGTGTTTTTTGTATTATTTTCAATTGTAAATAGTTTTTACAATCAAGGTCGAATTAACATATTCCAACATAAAACAACTTTTATCCCATAATTTGCAAGAATTTTTTTAAGGTCATTCTTAATTAAATAACAATTTTTAAACTTTATGATATACATAATATGTAACAAATGAGACACAAATACATTTCCTACTCTACCCACTTCATCCCTGTTTAAATAATTTGTAAAACATCCTATTGCACTTTAGGAAATTTGCCAAAGCCTCAAGTTAAAAATGAAATATGTACTATAATTTATAAATAAAAATTATAATGTAAATTATGAAATTAAAACTGTGTCTTGCAAAGACTTATATTGATTCCACCAGTCTCAAGTATTATTCTGCATTTTGTTTCTTCCTACTTCAGTACTGTTTAAACATAGAAATGGAGGGAATATTTTGATTTTCTAACAATAATTGATCCGTTTGTCATAATTTTTGAAAAGTTTTTTGTTTATTTAAAAAAGAGTAAACATTTTATGAAATATGTTTTCGGATAAAACTATGGCAGATCCAATATTATGCAGTGGGCTTAAATTAGGGTCTTTTCCCTTTAATTTTTTTTAACATCATTTCAGATATTAGAATGGTAGTTTAACCACAGAGAAATAAATAGAGATATATCCCAAGACCCAAGTGTCTATCAATCACCCCAAGCTACTCTATACAGAAGACACCGCTTAATGTGATCATGGTTAATGTTATCAATCGTTTAAAGTTATCAAAATCGCTTAGTCCCATCCGCTTATATCAAAATCATTGAAAAATCATCGTTTATTGTAATCAAATGTTCTTTTATTGTTATCAGTTTGTATGTAAATTTTAATTTCCTGAAATCAATAAAAACAGGAAGGAAAACTTTTTTTTTGATTAAAGTGTTTCCTGAAACTTACCAAAAGTCCAAACAGGGCTTGTAATTGTAGTATCTTTTAAACGCGTGGTCAGAGGGAGGGGGGATATTGCCATTTTCGGTCAAGCTTTGTAAAATTCCGTAGCTGTGCGAATACGACGCACACTGAACACAATGAGGGCTACCTGCCTACCTTAACAAGGTAGGGCCATTATGCCAGTAGACTTTCTATCCTCTGGCGTAGGGAATGAATGACTTTTATTTACTGCATGTTCATAAAGGGCTTTCTTGTGAATTGTCTGAAAGAAGTTTAATCCCTATATATCGGGCAATTTTGTGCTCGGTGAAGTCAGAACACAAAGCCCCTTCTCTTTTTGAACACGCCTTTCTTTTCTTTAGTACGCATTAATTTCTATTAAATACTATAGAGTTTTACAGCAACAACTCCTAATTTAAAATTGATTTTTATTTTAATACGTATGTAAAAAAAAATTTTTAGTTTAAACTTTTTTTCGTGTATTGTAATCATTCGGTTATTGTTATCAAATTGTGTCCGTCCCGATGTGATCACATTAACGGCGTCTACTGTACTAGTAAATCATGCAGTTACTAGTCAGAAAGATGTGTTTATTTTAATTTCCTAAACACATTTTAGGAGGAGATATCGCCTGCCAACAACCGTGCCACAGCAGGGAGAAAAGGGAAGGCAAACTGCAGTAATTGCTTTTTCTCTGCTTAGTTGTACATTCCCAAATCAAAATAAAACAAACTAAACTACCCATAAAATATTTTAAAGTCAATCGTTCTTATCAATTTTGGTGAATCAAACCGAAGTTAAAAATCAAATATTTTCAAATTTTTGCGTTTTACTGGAATCGGTGGAAATTTCAAAAACATGTTTGTTTGAATCTCTCCATTCTTCAAGACATTTTGGCAGTTTCAAGTCACTTCTTGAGTCGACAGCGCTTCTGCTGGTTCCAGCGCACAGTGAGTTAGCAGTAGCACCTGACGATATTCTGAAAATAATGTTCTGCCGATGCATGAAAGACCGTGCCAGCTCAAGTGTAGCAGCAAAAATAGCAAGTCTCAAAAGTCCCAGAGCATGCCAAACTTACTTTTGGAACTGCGTCAATGGGGTACCTCAAGTTGACTCCGAAGATGAAGAACAGGAGGAGCATTTGACCATTTTCCTAATGGAGTTCAACGAATGAAATGAAATAGATAAAATATTAAAGTAACAACGTGCCTACAAAATGAGTATCAGTGTTATTCAGACTTCAGTTTTGAATAAGAGTACATAAGAGGGATTGTCAGTTCCTTAAAGCTAATGCATTAGTTTTGGAATAACAACTTCCGCAGATGTATTGCTTTGCCATGTTAGCCCTTTTTGCCCAGGTACGGGAATCAACATAGCATCGAAATGAAACAAATTTGAAACGAAAATGTTATTTAGTAAAATTATATATTTTTGAAATTTTAAAATGCCAAAATATACAGCAGATGGCGCCACTATTTAAAAACTTTATTAATTAATAATTAAATAACCGGATGTTATTTTCTTTTCAATTTTGTGTTAAATTGATGTTATGATGATTTTAATACCTTGTGAAAATGGGATAACATGGCAAAAGCAATTCTTTTGCAAACGTTGCGATTTCAAAACTAATGCATTAACTGTATGGGACTGACAGTCCCCTCTTCACTGAACACTAAAACTGCTTTAAAATTTGAAGGAAAATTGATAAAATAGTAAAATAAGATATATTATTGAAAAAAATTGAATTTTCTACCACTCTAGGGCCAGCATTTAGTGTTTTGGTGCATTATTGAAGAGTTATCCGGTTAAAAAAAGAGGAAAAATGTGAGGGGGAAGTGTTTTCTCCAAAATTACTGATATTCAAGAGCGGATATCTCGAAAACTATATAAGATATTGAAACACTTGATAGGTGCAGCTTGTAGCAAATTTAATAAGCTTTCATTTTTCATAAAACTATTATGTCACTAGAACGCATAGTTTTTGAGATATAAGCAAAAAACCAAAAAAATGGGACATTCAACCCCAACTCCCCCCTTCAGCACAGGGGCGGGGACTTTTGATATGTTTACCTCCTAACTAGTCTAAACAAAGCTATGAAGTCAAATATTGTGCTCCAAAACTTTCCCTCTATACCCTTTTTTCAGCCTTCGTTGCCTGGACTAACTTTACAAGTATGTGGCTTCTCTCCTGTGTGTGTTAGATGATGCTTTTGAAGGGCAGACTTTTGACTAAATTGCTTGTTGCACACTTCACAGCTATGTGGCTTTTCTCCTGTGTGTGTAAGACGATGTTTTCGAAGGTTAGACTTTATACTAAATTGTTTGTTGCACAATTCACAACTATGTGGCTTCTCTCCTGTGTGTGTTAGACGATGTAATCGAACGTGTGAAATTAGACTAAATTGCTTGTTGCACACTTCACAACTATGTGGCTTTTCTCCTGTGTGTGTGAGACAATGTAATCGAAGAGTAGACTTTTGACTAAATTGCTTGTTACACACTTCACAACTATATGGCTTTTCCCCTGCGTGTATGCGACAGTGTTTTTGAAGGGTAGACTTGCGACTAAATCCCCTAGAACAAACTTCACAACTATATGGCTTCTCTCCTGTGTGTGAAAGACGATGGTCTTGAAGGTGAGACTTTTTACTAAATTGCTTGTTACACAATTCACAACTATAAGGCTTCTCTCCAGTGTGTACGCGACAGTGTTCTTGAAGGGTAGACTTGTGACGAAACCCCATAGAACACACTTCACAACTATATGGCTTTTCTCCTGAGTGTGTTAGAAGATGCACTTGAAGTCTAGATTTCTCTTCAAAACTCTTAGAACATACTTCACATGTGTGTATCTCTTTAACAGTGCTTGTCAAAATGTTTTTCACTGCCGACATTTTGATAAAATCTCAGAGAAATGCAAGAACAATTAGCTTGTTTTGTTAACCTACTTTATGTTAATTTTAGTTGCAGTTGAGGTACTGATCGCTCTCATTTAGTGTCGTATTAAAGTAGCACACAAGAAATAGTCCGAAGAAAAACCTAAAATATAATAAAACAACAATGTTAAAAAAACATTTATTATAGGGGACACTCATAAATTGTGTCACACACGGAGGGGGAGGGGTGTGCCCCAATATGACATAACGATTAGGAAAATTTCACTTTGAAACATTTCTTGGAGAGTTTTGGAGAAAAAATCTGTACTCTTTTCATCACAGACAAACACTTCATTTCAGAAATACAATAAATGAAAGAAAAACACACAAAAAAAACACTCTGATTATTCACTCTTAAAACAAAAGAGTGAAATCCACTCCAGTAGGAGAAGTGCATTTTCGACACTGGAAAGAAGTGAATATTAACTCAGACTGAGTTAAAATAACTCGTTTGGAGTGATGGCTGTCAGACTTTACCACACAAAGGATCCACTCCTCTGGGAGAAGTGCATTTTCCAGACTGGAGGAGTGAAATTAACTCAGACTGAGTTAAATTCACTCGTTTGTTTTAAGAGTGCACTACTTGGTCAGGGGGACAGAACATGAACAGAGTATTTGTTGGATTTTTTTTTCATTTGTTTTATATTGTATTGCTATATATTTCATGTAATTTGCAGCTTTTGCGTAATCATTGAATTATGTTTTTTAGATTATTTGACTCATTTTCCTTTGGGTTTTTATGCATGTGTGTTAATTTCAGAAAGATGATGAGGAGGCCTTTACAAACCACAACGTTGGCATTCTTAGTCTATGATATTTTTCAGACCTCCTTCTTATCCTTTGTATCGATGACACATGCAGAAACACAGTGAAATGTCAAAAAAGTAATCCTTTCTTTGTAAGGGGGGGGGGTCTTGTTTTTATTATGCATTTGTGCAGAAAGATGATGAGTGCAGAGAGAATATGAGACCATTGCAAGCCACAATGTTGGCATTATTAGTGTCTGGTATTTTCCAGACCTCTTCCTAACAGCCTCTACTGAACACAGGATTTGGGACCCGCCCACATACCCAAAAAAACAGCATTTTTTTTAAATACTCACCTAATATTAAAAAAATCCAAGGTTCAAGTAAGTTAATTGGTTTTTTCTCTCAAAAATATTAATAATTTACAACTTTTAAGGGGATTTTTTAAAGATTTTTTTTTATTAATTTGAAAGGTAATCACAGAATAAAAAAAAATTCTAAGGTTATATATGTCTCCCTTAATACATTAGACTTTTACTTAAATAAGAAAAGGACTGCAATTGATGCAAAGCACAGCAGCAATGTGACATAATTTTAGGTGGAAGGGAAGCTGGATCAAACGTGACATAGGGGGATTGGGGAGTCGAAAAAGTCTAAATGTAGCCTAATTTAAGTTATGTAATTTATGTACGTCCCCAAATAAAATCCTTAAGTTATTAATAGAATGAAAAGTGATGCACCTAGGAAGGTAAGTGCACAAATCAGTTTCTGTGAGTAATCAATCAGAAAAAACTTGAACAAATAAGATGCATTTTTGCTTTATAATGAAATATTCTTATCGAACATATTCTTCCTCTGAGTTTTTTTTTAATGTCACCATCTTACGCATTTAGATAAACTCTTTTTTTTTCTTTAGACTAGCTTTTTTTATCAACAGCAGACCAGGGATGCAGAATATGTCCGATCCGGCGATCCTAGATCGGGGGAAATTTTAGCCATCTGGGGAAATTTTGTGGAAAATATTCAATTATTTTCGATTTTAACAATGTATTACAAAATTCCCTGACCAGCCACTCGTTTTTTGTTTTAAAACTTGTCGTAAATTTACTTTTTAATTTTGTTCCAACTAACCAAAATAGCGTATCACGTTTGTATCCTAAATTCATCATATCATCGCGGTTAATCGCAATTTTTACGGTGCCCGGAATTAGGTGAAACTAAACTTGAATTTCAATAAACTACAGGTTAAAATAACAAATTTTAATAATGAAGATAGACATTTCAACCAAAATGCGAAGATGAATTAAGATTAGATTACACTACGATGTCTTCAAATGGCGGCCTGCCAGTGCAATCTCCCATTAGAAGAAACTCTATATTGATGAAAACTAAGCTTAAATTTTGATAAATAACTAGTTTAAATAATGGATTTTAATAATAACGACAAAATTTTCTATTAAAATGGGAAGATGAATTAAGATTAGATTATACTAAGATATCTTCAAATCTCGGCCAGCCAGTGCAATCTCTCATTAGAAGAAGCTCTATATTGATAAAAACTAAGCTTAAATTTTGATAAATAACTAGTTTAAATAATGGATTTTAATAATAACGACAAATTTTCTATTAAAATGGGAAGATGAATTAAGATTAGATTACACTACGATGTCTTCAAATGGCGGCCTGCCAGTGCAATCTCCCATTAGAAGAAACTCTATATTGATGAAAACTAAGCTTAAATTTTGATAAATAACTAGTTTAAATAATGGATTTTAATAATAAAGATAAAATTTGTAATTAAAATTTGAGGATGAATTAAGATTAGATTACATTGAGATGTCTTCAAATATCGATCAACGGCCATTAGAAGACGATCATTTACCGTGACAAAAAAATTTGTAGTCCAATAATTCCTGATTTACTTATTTTGCCGCCTAGTAATTTTCTCGAAATCTGCCGCTGATGTCACATTGCATCAGAATGATTGACAGTTCTGTGGCTCTGCGTGATCAGAAGAATATCTTTTGTAGCTCCGGTTCAGGCCAGTCGAACAACCACGTTATTTTTTCTGATCAAGTGTCCGTGAGTCGTGAACACAAGAACAGCTTGAAAGTTAATTCTTTTTCTTTATGTTATGATGAACAACATTGCTTTTAGTATTGGTAATCAAAATAGGAACTTTATTGCGTTCGGTGGCCGGTCAACATTGTCGGTGGTGTTTTGGTACAGCAGAGAGTGTTGCCAATCTGGATTACCAAAAATGGGAAAAGGTGAAGGTGACAGTTACAAGTAGTTACAACACTTTCTTCCTTCATAAAAAAAAACATTAAAACATGGAGTATAAAATAACATCACAAGAAATCCTAAAACTGGACATTAAGAATGGAAGTAAAACAATTACAGGCAAGACAAATTAACAATTAAGTAAAAAAACAATTAACAGTTCAGGTACAGGTGCAAATGTCCAGACTTTCTCCTTTCAAAAAAAAAAATTAAAAGTTCAGCCTTTTGGGGGGCTTCTTGGGTCGCATCGACCTGCGAAGGGGAGGCCCAGATACAGTTTGGGGTTGTGCTGGAACAGGTGCCTGAGGGGTCAGTACTGGTGGTGTCGAGTTCTGTCCCGCTGGTCCTGCAGAAGTGTCCGGCGGGGACAATGCAGGTGGTTGCAGGTCTGCAGACACAGCAGGTGGTTGTGGAACTGAGGACCCAGGTCCATCAGGTAAGAGGGCACCCTGTAGCGGCACTGCTGCCAGCCTCGCGTTGTCAGGAAACTGGGGAGGTGCTGACTGTGACAACTCTCGGTGTTTTATTTGGTCAACATGCCTCGACCATACTCCTGCAGCAGTTTCCACCTTGAGCATGGTATTGCCTACTGTCGCCAACACAGTTCCTGGAACCCACTTGGTGCCGCGGCCAAAATTTCTAGCCCAGACCAATTCTCCTCCTTCGTATACTGATGTATAACGAGGTCCTTGTTTCTTTGTCGAGTTCCCTGTTTCTTGCAGTAGATCCAAACTGCTGCGCATCGGCCGACCAAACATGTTTTCAGCAGGGGATCTGCCTGTGGCTGCTGAAGGCGTGCGCCTGTAGGAGAAGAGAAATCTTGCCAGACGTTGGGCAATAGGACCTTCCGTTATTTTCTTTAATGCTGACTTTGTCGTGCGAACTGCCCGTTCCGCAATTCCGTTGGAGTTAGGATGGTAAGGTGCTGTTCTGATGTGGGTGATGCCATTTCTTGACATGAACCTTCGAAATTCTTCACTGGAGAAAGCTGTTCCATTGTCGCTCCCCAGGCTTTTGGGAATACCAAAACGAGCAAACAGGTCTCGCAGCACTGCAATGGAAGCTGAAGAGGAAGTGCTTGGAACTGAAAAGACCTCGAGCCATTTTGACTGAGCATCCACGATGATGAAGAGCATATGACCATCCACTGGCCCTGCATGGTCCACGTGAATCCGCTCCCAAGCTACTTCTGGAACTGGCCATGAGACATGTTTGGATGCAGGTGCAGCAGAATTTTCTTGACAGGGAATACAACCTTTAACTTTGGATTCCAGCTGACTGTCGATGCCTGGCCACCATACATAGGATCGTGCAAGAGCTTTTATGGCTGAAATACCTTGATGCCCTGTATGTAGCTCATCCAAGATGAATTCACGAAACTTTTCGGGAACAAAAACTCTAGAGCCTCTGAAAATTACTCCGTTCTGCAGAGACAAGTCATCTTTCACTTTCCAGAAGGGTTGAATATTCGCTGTAACTTGACTTGGCCAACCATTCTGGATATAGGACTTCAGTTGGTTAAGCACAGGATCTTTCTCCACCTCTTCTTTTAACATGTGTGCCGTGACAGGGGAATCATCCAGCTGGCTGAGCAGAAAAACAGACTCCACGGGCACAGGGGGGTCTTCACCTCTTGTCTGCAAAGGAAGACGACTGCAAGCGTCTGCATTACCGTTTGAACTTCCCCTGCGGAATTGAATTTTGTAAGCATATGCAGAAAGCGTTAGCGCCCAGCGCTGGATGCGAGCTGCTGCAACTGGTGGCACTGGCTTGTTTTCAGAGAGTAAACTCAGTAGCGGTCTATGATCTGTTAGCAATGTGAATGACCTTCCCAGAAGGTAGTTTCTAAAGCGTGTGACACCAAACACCAGTGCCAAAGCTTCTTTCTCCAGGTGGCTATAATTCTTTTCAGCTTTTGTTAAGGAGCGTGATGCAAAAGCGATTGGACGATCTCCTTCAGCCGTTTTGTGAGAAATGACAGCACCTAATCCGTAGGGACTTGCGTCACATGCTAACACCACTTCTTTGTTGTTATCAAAGTGCACAAGCAGAGAGGAGCTTTTTATGGTGCGTTTGGCTTCCTGGAATGCCCTTTCCTCGTCTTCTTTCCATTCCCACTTCCTGCTCTTCTCTAGCAGCTTGTAGAGAGGTGCCAAAAAGGTTGCCATGTTTGGTAAAAACTTGGAGTAGTATGTCAGGAGACCGATGAATGATCGAAGTTCTTCTACGTTCTTTGGGGAGGGTGCTTTCTCGATGGCGTCTAACTTGGATGTCACTGGATGCAACCCTTCTTTATCTATTCGGTGTCCCAGATATTCTACAGAGGGCTTCATGAACTCGCACTTGCTAGGGTGCAGCTTCACTCCAGCTTCTTGTAGTCTGGATAGCACATCATCCAGATTCTTTAGGTGAGCTTCTTCTGTCTCGCCAGTCACCAACAAGTCGTCTAAGTAGCAGGAGGCTCCAGACTGTCCTTGCAAGATCTTGTCAATCTCTCTTTGGAAAATGGCAGGAGCTGAGGCTACACCAAATGGTAATCTAGTGTACCTAAACAGGCCCTTTAGGGTGTTGATAACTAAGAATTTTCTCGATTCTTCAGCCACCTCCATCTGGCAGTATGCGTCGCGCAAGTCAAGTTTGGAGAATGATTTCCCATTTGCTAGCTGTGCAAATAAATCTTCTATATGAGGCAATGGGTATTGCTCCAATTCAGTTGCCTTATTGGCCGTCAGCTTGAAATCGCCACAAAGACGTATTGTGCCATCCCGCTTAAGAACCGGAACCACAGGAGCTGCCCATTCAGACGTCTTGACTACTTCAATGATGTTTTCATTTAGAAGCCTATCAATTTCTCGATCAACTTTGTCCCTTACTGCATAAGGTACACTTCTTGCTTTGAAGAATTTTGGCAGAGTTGATGCTTGTGGGGTGAGTTTCACTTGAATGTCCTTCATCAGACCCAACCCTGGGGAAAAGAGTTCCTCGTGCTTCTTTAGCAGAGAGCTTAACGTAGCTCCGGGTGGACTGTCAGCTCTTGCGTGGTTAGCAGCATGAGGGAGTCTTTCCTTGTAAGCAGACATTAATCCAAGGCTGTCTATCCAGTTTCTCCCTGCCAGGCTGACTGACCCATCTTTTACTACTAAAAGTGGTAAGATGCTGCTCTTCCCTCTGAAGGTCACCAGAACTTCCACTGCTCCTTCTATTTGAATAGAATGCTTTGTGTAAGATTGGAGTCTGATATTGGCTTCCTGTAAAGCTGGCATTGCAGCATTTTGTTTGTAAACAGAGAGAGGAATTAATGAAAATGGGGCACCAGAATCTAACTCAAAAGTCATGTCTTGACCTTCCACACTGCATGTGACTTTAGCTGCTGGAGGTGCTTCGCCGATTTCGCACCGCAAGTTGAAGAGATCGTATTGCTGATAAACTTCTTCATTCTGAGGTTGGATGACTTGATTCACTTTGCCTGGCCTTGATTCATGGAGACTTTCTTTTCTTGATCCTTTTGATTTGGACATGCACACTTTGGCAATGTGCCCAATCTTTCCACAGGAATTGCAGGTAGACCGCAGGAACCGGCAATCTTGCGATCGATGATTATCTGCTCCGCAACGATTACAATGAAGTCCGGCTCTTGCGGAAGTGGTACTCGGCGGCGGAGGATTCCTTTTCACCTTCGCTTTGTTTGGCATGGATTTCCGCTGGACGAAGTTGGCATCGGAAACCAAGGCGACCTTCAAATCCCCCGCATTCTTTGCAGCCATCTCCATGGAGAGCGCGATCTCCGTTGCACGTGCCAGAGTGAGCGCATTTTCGGAAAGCAGTTTTCTCTGTATAGCTTCATCCTGTATGCCACAAACGATGCGGTCCCGAAGCATCATGTCCAACGATTGGCCGTAGTTGCAATTCTTGGCCAGCCGCCGTAGTTCCGCGATGAATGTGCCGATCGACTCACCTCCCTTCCGGACTCGCGTATTAAACCGGAAACGCTCCACGATTTCTGACGGAGCCGGATCGAAGTGACCGTCGAGTACCGCTATCAGCTGTTCCAGAGTCCGTGCCGTCGGGAGTACTGGAGAAAGGAGGTTCTTTAGGAGACCGTAGGTTGACGGGCCAATTACGGTGAGGAATATCGCGCGCTGGCGATCGGCTTCTGCGATCCCGTTTGCGATGAAAAACTGTTGAAGACGCTCTGTGTACTGCGTCCAAGACTCTGTTCCTGGATCATAGCTGTTTATCGTGCCGAACGAAGCCATTTCTTCTCAGGATGGTCACCGCGTGTGCGTCAGTCCTCGACTACGTAGTTAGGCCTAGCGGATGCGCCGGTCACGTTTCGTCTTGTTTTGGTTAGTCCATCGAAATTTATTCGTTGCCGATTACTGGTGGATTCTTGAAGACTCGTCGCCACTTGTTATGATGAACAACATTGCTTTTAGTATTGGTAATCAAAATAGGAACTTTATTGCGTTCGGTGGCCGGTCAACATTGTCGGTGGTGTTTTGGTACAGCAGAGAGTGTTGCCAATCTGGATTACCAAAAATGGGAAAAGGTGAAGGTGACAGTTACAAGTAGTTACAACACTTTACGTTTGAACCTTTTTTCGATTCCGTTAATACATACTGTGGGGGTTTCTGATTGTAGACAAGTTTTAGTGTTAAAAAAAATGTAGTGTCGGGTTTGTGCAAGTTTTATATATTTAGATTTTATGTTGCTAATAAATTTCTAGTCCTTGAATTTTTCTGGAAAAGGAAAAGTGCTTGATTTTTTTTTTTATGTATGAACCTGGCCATGTTAATTATGATATGCATTGAAAGACCATGATGGGGATTTCAATCCCAAAGGAGGCAGTCAAGATTTTTTTTTTTTCTGCAAAACCCGGTGTCTAAATTTTAGCCTTACGGAACTGCCAAACTATTAAAACTATGGTAATACACCATATAAAGAGCAAAAATTTTTACACACAGAACAGTCAAAACTGATGATGACCCCCTCCCCCAAAATAACATAAATAAAAGTAAATTTATTTGATTTTAAAGTGTTTATAAAGAAATTTAAAGTACATTCAGCAGTATAGTATTATATATTTATTATTTTAAAAAATTTTGTGTCGAGATCATTGTTAAAATATAAACTATCTGTCACGCTTAGTTCAGCTTTTTTGGTTCTCCAAACCAAGCATTTGGTTTAAAGTTCACCTTTTCTGTGCAACAAGCACTAACATCCCTGATAAAAGAAAATTTACTTAAAGTGTATATGAAGATATTTTAAGTACCGTCAAAGTGGGTATCTTTGTCCACGGAGGGTAACTTTGGCCACGCGTCGGAAAAAGATTTGTTTCTTAATTTCTCTTCATAAAATGATCTCATCTTAAATTGTTTTACATTTTTGGAAAGGTGGAAATATCGCCTTTCATTTCATGTAAAAAAAAATCTCATTCTAAATCTGGCAATACTACAAATGCTGTTTTCATTCTTACGAGCATAAAATGACAAAAATCTATCGCTTCCAACTTTTGTCTGGAACACTTAAAAAATATTGAAAATATTTAAATAAAACACTCTATTCGATTCTTTTATTAATGAGGAAGAATATTACACCCTTTGTTTTATTCTAAGTTGACTACTTTTTATGCTGTATTTAAATATTTGTAATTGGGAAGCTTTTGCCGATGAATGCGGGTAACTTTGGCCATAGATGTAAATATTTCTTTATGGAACTTTGCACTTTAAAAAATGTATGTAAAAGTGTATTAAGTTTAACTATTTTTGAAAAAATTCTTACTTTTATGATTACTCATTTTTTAGATATTTTTTTTTAAAAATCCCATGATTTTAAACATTAAAAAGATAAAGATAGAATGCAAGATACGTATTCCACTCAAAATCGCAAATGTCGAAAGGTAAACATTTTCAAATTCCTAATTATAAATATATTATTTTTCACCTTTTATAATAAAATCGTTTGCTTTTTACAAATATATTTGTTATTAAATCTTGCTTCAAAAAAGTTCTTTTTTCCTTATTAAAATAGAAGTTTATTTTTCTTTCTTTTAAGCGACAAACAATACTAGTAGTATTCAACGTGTAATGCCATTCCACGATGCACTGCAATGTAAATGTTAAGTTATATACCATTTTAAATAACTATATGTCTTATAACTTTGTTATTTTTAGGTTTAAAGTTTTAATATTGCTATTTAAATCGTTAACACAGCTTTTAAGGATGCTAAAAAGTATGTTTCTTATGTATTTCTTGGGTGGCCAAAGTTACCCGCCCGGCTCCTAACAGTGTCTTATTTTTTAAAATTAATACCAATTTTTTATTAATTCATAAAATGTAACAAAAATGCCTGAAAATTATTCCTAAATGTACAATACTTAGAATGCATAAGGATTTTTAAGTGTTTAAATCGTTTTTGACGTTAAATTTTTCTTCTTTAGTGAAAAAAAGTATGATTTTGGCCAAAGTTACCCGCACTGACGGTACATAACATTTAGTAGTATCTGTATATAATTATTAAAACTTGTCTTGTTGAGATAATTGTTACAATTTAAATTTTTCAGTAGCGCTTAGTTAAGCTTTTTTGGCTTTTCAAACCAAGCATTTGGTTTGGATTTCAGTTTTTTTGTTCAACAAGCACCAACATCCCTGTATATCGTAAAATTTTCTTTACCTAAGGTAATACAGAATTTATGTATGTCTATAATGTATGGTAAAATGGGGGAAATTTTCAAACGGATTGGGGGAAATGTTTGGAGTTAAAACATTTTCTGCACCCCTGCAGCAGACTATTTCAGTGTTATGCAACAAAATTTCTGAAGTGATCATGGTTCAACAGAAGATATAGTGCCATTTGTGCCCAGTCGAAACCCCCTCAGGGCCGACATCAAAACAATACTAAAAGCTCAACAACTCAGTCAAAAGCCTGGAACTACACAAAAAAATTGTTTGTTTCTCCATTTTAACCCGATTTTAAATGTTTATAGTAAATCATAGGGAAACTTTGCATAGGGTTAGGGGGAAATCGTAAGGCTAACGCTAACCTTATTTTGTGTTTATAACACATGCACAAAGAATTAGGGTATGACAAGCAAAAATACTCATAGAATTAGAATTGGGATAGCGTTTAACGAAAACCTTAGCCTTACCTCAGTAACAAATTGTTATCTTGACTTAAAATTGAGAGTTCATGTTTTATATTTAAGCTTCTTTAATGCAGGTTACAAATGGAAGTTGGTATCCAGAAAATAAAAGGTATCAAAGGTAACATAGAGGGAAATAACAGAAAAGTTTTAGTGTAAAGTAGTAAGTGTTGTAGCTTGTAAAGACAATAAGTTACAAAAACAAACAGCCAATTTTAAACCATTTCTATACATTGATCAATCTTAAAATTAAAAGAAAGTTTCAAATATAAATGCTTACTACCTTTTTTGAAAATGTTCTTCTGTTTAAGTGCAATTCATTGTAGTAATATTTTAATTAACAATTTCGTTAGCAAACACTCATTATTTTATTAGCATAGCAACAAAACATTTTTTCACAACAGCAGCTTCGTATGTGCTTACTGGTTTTGAGCTTTCGATTTCTACGGTTAACCTGATCGCAGAAAACATCATACTTCTAAAGCCCATTTCACACTTTGTCACAACTACTTGCAACTCCCATAGGAAACCATGCATTTAAAAGTTGCACTCAAATCGTGAGATTTTTTTCATGCGATCACGAAAAAATCGCAAGTTGCATGTATCGTTAGCCAATCAGAATCCAGTATTTGTTTGGCTACATTGTGGGGAACTAGTAAATGGACGGCCAAAAAGGAAATTGATCTTATTTTAATGAAGTTCGGAAACATAAATTTCTGTATGAGGCAAGCAATGTCTATGGTTTGAGGTTTGATTAAAATTTGTTTACAAAAAGATGAAACTTGCCAAATTGTAAGATAAATAATTTTTTGTGGAAACCCGAAAAACCAGGTTATCGTTATCACAAGTTACGAGTTGCAGATACAACGAAATTACAAGTAGATGTGCAGGTGTGAAATGGGCTTAAGCAAAAGTTTGAAGTATTTTTTTCTCTCTGGTCTACCATAAATTTGCGGATTACAATATGATACTACTTGAAATTGGCCCTTTTTTAAACGTTTTTCGTAAAAGAAATTGTGAATGTATCTTTTAAACATTTAGGATTAGGAAAGAGGAGTAGAGGGGTCTATCACTTCTAATGGTTTGAAGCAGGGCTGTCAGGTTTTTCGAGCTACTGCGCATAACATAGTAACCGATACTGGCACTGAGGTATCCCAAGATGCATCACTCTATTCTCTTTCCTAACTCTATGCTTTTAAACAATCAGAATCTTGCTCAAATTGTAGATTGCAGAATAAACATAGCTGGGTTCCTTATTACATTTTTTTTAAAACTACCTTTGCCCTTTACACGCTATAATTCTATTACATTTTAAAAGTAAAAAATCTTGTACATAGTAAAAAGGTTTTTGAGGGGGTCCGCTACCGAATTTTTTTTAAAAATAAAATTTTTCTTTTCATATTTTATTAAATAATTCAAAGTATTCCAAGAAAAAAATTGTACCTTTGGTTTTTCCCTCTGATGAATAGAACCATAGTAAATACTGTAAATACTAGTGCTACTAATGCTAGTTAAATCAACACAATAAAAGTAACAAAACTTTAGGCAAGTATGGCTCAACCCAATAGAACACCCTACTCATTTAAAAATTCTTTCATTCCAAGGTAGAAATTGAAAAATACGGTAAAAATAAAATTGAAAATAATAATGGAAAAATAATTATTTATTTTTAATCTCTTATTTAACTATTAGTTCAATGAGAAATAAGTCAATCTTCATGTGATACATCTTATTATATAATAGTTTATTATATTAACACACTAACAAAATACATTTCATAGTCTTTTTCAAAAATGAAAACACACCTATCGAGCATTATAGTAGAACAAACTATTTTATTATACTAAATAGATTCTTGACCATACATTCATACTTTTATTGCAGTTTTATGTTATACCTTGACAGTAAAATATAATATTCCTTTAAAGATTACTTTTTGGCTATAATTTTCAGCTGTTAATAATTTGTACAATGAATCAAGGTCAAATGAACATTGCAACAAAAAATAACCTTTTCAACTTAATCCTGTAAGTTGCAAGAATATTTTTTAATCCAGGGAGCTCTTAATTATTTCTAAAAGTAATTTTGAAACTTCATGACATTTACAATATGTAAAAAAAAAGTAATAAGGAACCTAAACGTTTCTTACTCTGACCACTTTATCTGTATGTTTAATTTGCCAAAAGATTGGCATTGTTTTTAAAAAGTAAAGCGACATTAGGAAAATCTAATCACTTTAATAAATTTGCTAATTCCTCAAATAGTTAAAAATAAAATATTATGATTTATAAATAAATATTATAATGTAGATTATGAAATAACAACTGTGTCTTGCAAAGTCGTATTGATTCCACCAGTCTCAGTTTTATTCTGCATTTTGTTTCTTCCTACTTCAGTACTGTCTAGAAATGGAGTGAATATTTTCATTTTCTAACAATAATTAATTTTTTATCACAAAAGTTTTTTTAACCCGCCGTAATGAGTCGAAGTATGTACATCTTAATATATAATAGTTTATTACATTAAAACACATTTCATAGCCTTTTATAAAAATAACAGAACCATTGAACAATTTCTGAATTATTTTATTATACTAACTGGATCCACGACCCTACATATTAATAAATTCACAATTTTATTTAAGTTTTATGGTATACCTGTACAATTAAATTTAAGATCCCTTTAAGTGTGTTTTTTGTATTATTTTCAATTGTAAATGGTTTTTACACTCAAGGTTTTATTAACATTGCAACAGAAAACTTTTATCCTATAATTTGCAAGAATTTTTTTAAGGGAATTCTTGATTAAGCAAAACATAACAATTGTAAAACTTTATGATACACATAATATGTAAAAAATGAGAAACAAAAATATTTCTTACTCTACCCACTTCATCCCTGTTTAAATAATTTGTAAAACATTCAATTGCACTTTAGGAAATTCGCTAATGCCTCAAGTTAAAAATGAAATATGTATTATAATTTATAAATAAAAATTATAATGTAAATTAAGAAATTAAAACTGGGCCTTGCAAAGACTCATATTGATTCCACCAGTCTCAGTATTATTCTGCATTTCGTTTCTTCCTACTTCAGTACTGTTTAAACATAGAAATGGAGGGAATAATTTGATTTTCTAACAATAATTGATCCTTTTGTCATAATTTTTGAAAAGTTTTTTTGTTTATTTAAAAAAGAGTAAACATTTTATGAAATATGTTTTCGGATAAAACTATGGCAGATAAAATATTATGCTGTGGGCTTAAAAATTAGTGTCTTTTCCCTTTAATTTTTTTTTACATCCTTTCAGATATTAGAATGGTAGTTTAACCATAGAGAAATAAATATTAGAGATACAAGAGCAGTATTTTTATGTAGTAAAATGTATTTTTATAATAAAAAAAGAGTATATATTTATTATCCCAAGACCCAAGTGTCTATCAATCACCCCAAGCTACCCTATACATACTAGTAAATCATGCAGTTACTAGTCAGAAAGATGTGTTCATCAAAAATTTCCTAAACACATTTTAGGAGGAGATATCGCCTGCCAACAACCATGCCACAGCAGGGAGAAAAGGGAAGGCAAACTGCAGTAATTGCTTTTTCTCTGCTTACTTGTACATACCCAAATCAAAATAAAACAAACTAAACTACCCATAAAATATTTTAAAATCAATCATTCTTATCAATTTTGGTGAATGAAACCAAAGTTAAAAATCAAATATTTTCAAATGTCTGGGTTTTACTGGAATGGGTGGAAATTTCAAAAATATGTTTGTTCGAATCTCTCCATTCTTCAAGACATTTTGGCAGTTTACCTGCACACGTCAGATTAAATCTCAAGTAGCACAATTTACAACTATGATGCTTCTATAATGCTTGTTAGTCCATATCTTTGGACTTTCGATAAATACCTTATTACACACATCACAGGTATTAGGTTTATTTTCTGTGTGTGATAGACAATGGCTTTAAACATAGGTCTTAATTGCTTTTCGCACGATTCTCATTCATGTGCCTTCTGTGTGTGTGAGAAGATGTCTTTGTAGGGCAGACTTTAGACTAAATTGTTTGTTACACACTTCACAACTATGTGGTTTTTCTCCTGTGTGTGTGAGACGATGGTCTTGAAGGTTGCACTTTCGACTAAATTGCTTGTTACACACTTCACAACTATGGGGTTTTTCTCCTGTGTGGGTGAGACGATGGTCTTTAAGGTGGGACTTTTGACTAAATTGCTTGTTACATACTTCACAATTATGTGGTTTTTCTCCTGTGTGTGTGAGACGATGGTCTTGAAGGTGGGACTTTCGACCAAATTGCTTGTTACATACTTCACAACTATGTGGCTTTGGCTTCTCTCCTGTGTGCGTGAAATGATGGTCTTGAAGGTGGGACTTTAGACTAAATTGCTTGTTACACACTTCACAACTATGTGGCTTTGGCTTCTCTCCTGCGTGTGTGAAACGATGGTCTTGAAGGTGGGACTTTAGACTAAATTGCTTGTTACACACTTCACATCTATATGGCTTTTCTCCTGTGTGTGTTAGAAGATGTAATCGAAGGGCAGACTTTTGACTAAATTGCTTGTTACACACTTCACAACTATGTGGTTTTTCTCCTGTGTGTGTGAGACGATGGTCTTGAAGGTGGGACTTTTGACTAAATTGCTTGTTACACACTTCACAACTATGTGGCTTTGGTTTCTCTCTTGTGTGTGTGAAACTATGGTCTTGAAGGTGGGACTTTAGCCTAAATTGCTTGCTACACACTTCACATCTATATGGCTTTTCTCCTGTGTGTGTTAGAAGATGTAATCGAAGGGAAGACTTTTCACTAAATTGCTTGTTACACACTTCACAACTATGTGGCTTTTCCCCTGTGTGCGTGAAATGATGGACTTGAAGGTGTGATCTTTGACTAAATTGCTTGTTACACACTTCACACTTATGAGCCTTTTCTCCTGTGTGTGTTACAAGATGTAATCGAAGGGTAGACTTTCGACTAAATTGCTTGTTACACACTTCACAACCATATGGCTTCTCTCCAGTGTGTGTGACACTATGGTCTTGTAGGTGGGACTTTCGACTAAATTGCTTGTTACACACTTCACACTTGTGAGGCTTTTCTCCAGTGTGTGTTAGAATATGTATTAGAAGAGAAGATTTCTTTTCAAAACTCTTAGAACATACTTCACATGTGTGCTTCTCTTTAACAGTGCTTGTCAAAATGTTTTTCGCAGCCGACATTGTGATAAAATCTCAGAGAAATGCAAGAAGAATCAGTATGTTTGATAACCTACTCCCGTTTCTTTTTAGTTGGAGTTGAGGTACTGATCGCTTTTATTCAGTGTTGTATTGAAGTAGCATACAAGAACTTCCAGAAAAACCTAAAATATAACAAAATAATACGTTAAAAAAACCATTTATTACAGTGGTTGTCAAAAGAGTGGACATTTTTTTAAATTTTAGGTTTTTCAACTTTGTGTGCTTATCAAATCTATTAATTTTCACTTAAATACGAAGGTTTATGTATCTAAATGAAAGAAAATTAATGTAGAATTAAATAACAAATACAGTATTACAATATTTGTGTTGCAAAAAAAGTTATGCAACTAATGGTAAGATCTATCTTAGTTTTGCAAGTCACTGAACCACCAACTTATCTTGCAATTTCAGCATAAGAGAGGACATTGATTGTGCCTGTTTGTTCTTGTAAAATAAGAATAACTTTTTTTGTAATACAGGTATTTTAATTCTGTTTTTATTATTAAATTCTGCATTAAATTACCTTTAATTTAATATCTAAGTGTTTGTAATGAAGCGAAAATTAATATATTCTGCAAGCACACAAAGTTAAAAAACAGGAAACTTTATTCACTTTAAAAAATCTCTCTGGAAGACTATGAGCAAAAAAAATTCTGTGCAGTCTTTTTATTATGAAAAACACATCATTTTAGAAAGATGATGCTCATTACATGTAACAACATTGGCATTATTAGTTTCCGATATTTACCGGGCCCTTTTCCTAAAACTCTATACTGAACATTGCTGAATTACAATGCTATCTTAAACAACTAGAGGACAAGCAATCACCTGAACTAACATCAAAGGGCACAGAACAAGACAGATACGATTATAGGTAAAAAAAAAGTTGAAATGTGACATCATTTTAGTGGCGGAATTTATGTACCTTCCTTTATAAAATCCTAAAGTTATTAATAAAATGAAAAGTGATGCAATCAGTAGGGGTAAGTGGTGTACCTTGGACGTATGTGTACCTCAAACCTATGCTGATTCTAGCTCAATTAGCTTAGATATTGAAACAACACCACATGCAGTTAAAGTATTTGCTACCAGAGATCTCAGTGAAGTTCTATCTGTTTGTTTAAAAGGTCAATTTATTAAAGAGGTTTTGAAAAACTAAATTCACAGTTCAAAAGTAAATTTTTGTCAGATTCTTTAGTGTAATTTTTTACTCAAACATGTAGTGTTTATTCAGAAACGATGGTTATGCAATATAAAGCAAAGTTTTAGCTATAAAACAGTGTGCTTGAAATTAAGTTAAGTCTAACCTTAACTTGGTGATTAACTATTTTGTTTTTAATATCCAAGTGGTGTACCTCGAACCTAATACAAGTGGTGTACCTTGGACTGGTCCAAGGTACACTACTATAGGTCTTATGTGCTTCAGATTGTTGAAAACGCTTTTTAAAATTCAAGTAAATTCTTTCCTTTGAAAAATTAAGTAATTTAAGCTATTAATATGCAACCCTGATTTGTAAAATCTAGAAAAATGGAAATTTGTAAAAAAAAATTGATATGATGTGATAAAGAATTTTTTTGTAGTTAATTATTTAGATTTATGGAAGCCTATAAAATTTAAACCATATTGATATAATATAGGAAATAATTATTGCATGCTCATCTAAAATGATATTTTTTTAAATAAATATCTAAGCAGAACATCCTTTTTACGTCTAGGTCTAGTTGAATAAACATAGGGGGAAATATTTGAGTTGTTTTTTCAAATTTAAGACAGAAAGATAGCCAAATGTTTTTCTATGGCATGAAATAACAGTTTAATTTTATGCTGCATTTTAACGAATACACCCGAGAAAGATTGCATTGCAGCTGAAAAAGCCAAAAGGGCACTAAAAAAACTAAGGCAATAAAACCCCTTACTGAGCCAATTGACCTAACATAATCAATTACTACAATCTTGGCTAGAAATAAGAGTCGGTTGTAAAATGTATTTTTGAGTTTTATTTGGGTAATAAATAATGGGTTTTGGACTGTAAATCGCGTATCTCTACCTGTTAATAATTGGTCCAAGGTACACTACCGGTTGGACCAAGGTACACCGCCGGTGGTGTACCTTGGTCCTAATTACATTTTTCTGTATTTATTTTTTTAATAGTTGAAATCATTTAAATAACATGTTAAAATAAATATATGTTGTATATACATAAAGTATTCAGTAAAAATATTTTTATTCACTTTTTGCAAGTAATTAAAAAAATAAAAAAAAATTGAAAAGTCAAAATAGGTCCAAGGTAACCCACCTTCCCCTAAGGTAAATACACAAATCTGTTTTTATGTATCATAAATCAGGAAAATTTGAATAAATAAGATACAGTAGACTCCCTCTTAACCGGCTTAAACGGGACCGAGGGTAAGCCGGTTAAACGATAATCCGGTTAAACCGGAGAAATTAAATAAATTGAAATTTAGATGCTTATTTGATTGCACTTTTGTTTATTGATGATAATTGTCTTATGAAATACATGTACAATTGACATAAGACGTCATTTTACAGGTTATTTTATAAATTATTATTAGTATTTTACATTTTTGATTACATACCTTAAAAAAATCTGTGACCTTTTTTTGTCGAAGTTTGGACCAACCTCTCACCAACACCAAAAGAGAAAGCAATTAATTTCAAACTTTCTCCCTTATCAATCCTTTTTAGGGCATCTAATCGCTATACCACACAGACTACTACTACTCGCTTTATTTTCTCACTTTTCACCATTTCGGGAAAAAATCCTTTTAAACTCTGGCTGAGAACATAGAACAACCGCTTAAAAAATTTTGACACGTGCTCAGTTAAATCACCTTCCTTTCCACCCCTCACTAATAGATGGGGAAGATCCGACCAATCGCAACAATCCTACAAGTAACAAGGACAACAATATAAGCTAACTTGTCATGGGTCCCTTTAAAATCCCCCCTTTCAACCCCTTGCTAATTCATTAGGAATGTCCGGTCGATCCCCACAGCCTTCCAAGTCAACAAGTCCCCCCATTCTCCCCAACAAACACATGTACACATACTGTACTTAGTTGCTTAATATCTTAATAATAAAATATTCTCATCAAACATATTCTTCCTCTAATAGAAGAGTACAAACTCTAGTAGAAACTTGTGTCATACAATATTTCTTTTTTATGTGACTTTCTTACAGCTTATCCTTTAAGACCCCTTCAGATGGTGCTCATTTAAGTTTACGAGACTAAGTGTTAACCCTCTAATGCAGGAATTTTTATTTTCATCCTAAAATAATATATGTATCTATAATACTCACACATTATGGGAAAAATACTAAAAAAAATTTAACTGCATTAGAATTTAAATAATTTTAATTTTTAAAAATTTTTCCATATGACAAAAACCAACTGCAAAATTCCAATTTTGATAATAATGACTAGAAATCTACTAAAATTATTTCAAAATAACCCTTTTTAACTATGATTAATTTTTCAAAACAATTTATTAGTATTTAGTACTAATATTATTATTCTTTGAGTTTGAATACTACCAAAAACGTAATTTCATAAAAGTTAATAACCTCACTCTTTAATTTTGAATACACTTTTACAACTGTCATCTATGAGGATTATTAGTAATTAAAACTTTAAAATGAACTGTAATAGATGAAAAAAAAAACACAGATTTGTCTAGGAGGAGCTCTAATTTATTAGAATAAAGTTGATTATGTTACTTGTTACCAAACGGTAACAGTATGCATTAGAAGGTTAAGACCCCTTCAGATGGTGCTCATTTAAGTTTACGAGACTAAGTGTTAAGACATTTATCAAAAAAGTTGCTGTAAACAGCATCAATGCCAGCATCTCCTTAAGAACCACATCATTTTTTATAGAGTGAGAGCCCAAGACCCCAGATCTAATTTATTTTCTCATGAGAGAAATGTATTGTATTAGGTTTGGTTTTCATACACTTTTAATGTATGCATACCCGCTAGAGTGGACCAACGGTCAATTTATGGGTACCAGGTGCAAAAGATAGGTAGGCAAATGAAAAGTTAACTAATGTCATTTTCTCAAAGCTGATTTTTAAATACGTTATAGAAAATATTATTAATATTAATGATCGAGCAAGGACACTTTACACTGGCCGAAACTTTTTCCAGGCGCTTAAAAGGTGCCTGTAAAGTTCAGACTTTGGCCTATGCTATTACCTGATAAATATCTCCAAAGTCAATTGTACTGCTATGAAATAGCGAAATAAACACCCATTTTTAACGTTGAAAAATGTTTTGAAAAGTACATGAAAGGCTGAAAACTACTATTAAAGTTGATTTAAAAGTTAGATAGACTGGTTTCGCAAAGCAAAGTAGAAAAGCAAATAAGTCACAAGAACAAACAGACAATTTTAAACTTTTTTTATATCTTGCTCGATCTTACAAGTAAAAAGCAAGTTTCCATACTTACTAACTTTGTGGAAAATGTTCTTCGCTTAAGAATAATGCATTGTAGTAGTAATATTTAAATTAACAATTGAATAATCCATTACATCATTGCACTTATAAACAAACTTGAAACTTTCTTTCGGGGGGGGGGGGGGGGGGGGGGGGGGGGGGGGGGGAGAGAGAATTCGTAAGCACAAGCACTTACTTGTTTATAGCTAGTGATCTCTATGTAGGGTGAATGGATCGCTGAAAGCACCCTCCTGCTAGGTGCGAGTTTGAAATCCCATTTTTTACACAGGTCAACCCCCTAATTTCTGTCTTCTAATGAAACTTATGAAACATTCCATTGTTTCGAAAAATTCCATTGTTTTGAAAAACAAAAAAAGGCAAGAGTGAAAGCTGGAAGGAATACGTCACGTGAAACAAGTTAACAGATTGGAAAACCTTCCATTATAAAGCATTTTTATTTTGCTTTACAGCGTTCAAAGACTGATAGAAAAATTTGCAAGTTTAAAAAAAAAATTCCTCATAACAAGACTATGAACCGTTTTCGATAAACCGAAGTCGTTTGAAATTTCACACTAGCTCTAGTTCATAAGTTTTCCACCAAGATTTGAAAAATTATATCTGCGCGCGCATAAATTGATCAAACAAAAACAACAACAAACACACTTTTTCTTTTTGCCCAAAGCGTGCTAAGTAAGCGGTTTTCTTAAATTAAAAAAAAATTATTTTAAGTTATTTTTCATTTCATAACTTTTTGTTTTTTGAACATATTGTTTTATACTTTTGTGTTAATAAACACAGCAATAAACAAGCTGAAAGATGCCCCAAGGATCGCATATGAAAGGAGGGAAGAGCAATCCCAAAAAACCAAAGATTACCAAAGTTTCGAAGAAAGGTAATTTTTTTCCATGATAAATGTATTCACTGTAAAGTTGATTAAATTAGAAAGATGACGTTTCTTTTTGTCAAGAGATTACATGCCTAAAAAGTAAGAATAAATTACCTTTACCTAATCGTTGCACGTGTTATAATCCATACGTTTGTTTCCTTGCCATTTTCATAATAATTTTATTTAACTAATGATAACTAGTGATATATGCAAGTTAGTGTTATATTTTTTATAATTTCTTAATTAATTTTTGTAACATGTTGCTTCTATCAAAACTATCTTTGAAGGTGAAAAAAATCTTTTTTTGAAAGTTTCAAAACAAAAGCCCAGAGATAGATATAAGTTTTCAGTTTTAAAAAACAGTTCTGTGTTTTGTGAAGATTTTTTTAAACTATTATAATGTCTTACTTTAGGAAGCAGTGTGACCAAAAAGACCCCAAAGAAAGTTACAGATAAGAAAAAGTTACAGAAGGTAATTGGTTAGCTTTTTTTGTAATCTGAATATTGCTATCAATTGTGATATATTACTGATAAAGTAACTTCAACTGAAAATATTCAATTGGGAGAAACTATTTTTGGGAAAATCCTATTTCTGAATTCACAATGATTCTTTGTTTAAAAAAATTAAAGGTGCTTAAAAAAGTATATAAAAAACTAGCTTTATACACCCGTCGTTGCACGGGTGTACCTGTACTAACGGTGATGTTTTTTTATGTAAATTTTTATTTTATACCAATCCATCCCTCTCCACTGGTCAGCACTCCATCAGTATATTATACTTTCCTCCCATTCGAATATCAGCATTAATTTAAAATTAAAGAAGTCTGATTGTATCCCAACCTTTCTAGTAGTTAGTTGGCTTTCCCATAAACCCTGTCAAAATTCCTTATTCCCTGCAGCCAAATTTTTCCCTTAAAAAGCCACACTGAAGCCACATTCAAAGTTCTGCTACTGGGCATAGCTGTACCAAATTGCCAGTTTCATAAACGTATAGTTATGCACACATTGTAGAGAGAATTAACACTTCTTGGAAGTAAAGTATTCATTAGATCAAATCTAGAATAGTTATTGCCTTTACTGCCATGAGACATTGTAGCAATATCTTCATTTCCTAAAATTTGTAAACATTAATTAAATTAAATTTGGAAAAAAAAATCATGCGATTTAAATTCAACAAGTTAAATAAAATACTCTGATATTCATATAATAATCGTACAAATTAAACTCTAAGTACTCTTGCATGTTTGTATTTAATTTTTGTTCATGCTGAATTTGCTGAAATTTCTTTTAAAATGAATTAAAAAGTATAAATTCTAATAATCTTACATTGCTATTCCTATCTAGAAATCAGCTATTATATTGAGTAAATTATTCTCTATATTGTTCCTATTAACTATCAATCATGTAAGGGGCTATTTCTCTTGTTGTTAATCAGTTCTTGGTCTTAATATTTGGTTTGATCTATGCTCCTCCATAGTCTGCTAGGCATGCATGGAGGGACATGAGAACCTTTCGCCAAATTTTGTCACTCATACTCCAACCAGTTACTGAAAGCATTTTCATTTATCAGCAATTGGTTTGGCATGTTACGTGGGCCCACAAAACCAATAACTGACAAGTGAAAATGCTATCTGTAATGTCTTGGAGGAATAGTGGCTATGTTTGGCAAAGGTTCACATGGTCAATACCATACCTGTGTTAGAAGATTCAGTTCATAAGGGCCGCATCTGCACAATGCTAGTTAGGATTATGAAGATTGATCAACTATGACTATCAATCTTCATAAACTACTAGGATTATGAAGAAGAAATACTTTTAGTTTCAAAATAAAATAAAAAAATATTGATGCAAGTCCTTCCTAATTATTTAAAGTTAAATTTGCTATAATAGTAAAATATTTTAATATGTATTTTTATATTTACTTCTGAATTTAATAGATTTTCCCCTCGTCTACGATAGTGCTTGTTTTTGTTTTTTTTAAACAAGAAGTAACAAATTATTAGTCAACTGATGCTTTAATTTATATATTATGACTTCAAACAATAAGTGTTTTGAACGAAAAAAGTTTTTTTTTTTTTTTTAAATTGAATGTGATACTAGAGTGTTAAATTATTTAAAACAGAAGTACAAGTATAACATCTAATATTTGATTACTGTTGATTTTTTTTTACTACCAAAAATTTTGTAGTTATAAATAATTAAATAACAAACAAATTTTCTCAGAATTGGTAAAATGCCCAAAATTGAAATTTTGTTAGTAAAATTTTCAACCACATTGATTAAGGGAAGACTTAAAAGGTTAAAACATTAATCTCGCATAAAAACGAAGATTCTTTGATCCACAGTTTTTCCCTACACTTTTGGTGTTGTTTTGTATAGTAATAAAAAAGTGATTTTACTTTAAAGTGATCTTATGATTTTGAAGATAAAATTTAATACTTTTACTAATTTTTTTTCCGATTTGCCACATAACAGAATTAGAAAGACTAGTGAAGGAACAGTGCCAAAAGAAGTGATGGAAAAAGCTGTAAAACATGTTATTGATGATAGTCGTTCTATCTGTTTAGTTAGCAAAGAGAAAGGCATTTCAAAAACAACCCTTTTGAGCTACATAAAAAAGTACAAAACCTCCCATACACCTGCTAGATTTGAATCAACTGATATTTGCACACAAAGAAGATAAACAAAAAATTCCAAAGGGGAGGGGGAAAAAACCAGTAATATCTGATAGTTCTCTCACTAAAAGAAGTTTTAATGCAATTGAATACTTAAAATTCAAATAAATCCTTATTTTATATGTATGTTAATCTTTAAAAAAGTGCAGATAATTTTTTTCTGCAAAAAATACCATGGTCCATTGTACCCCGTGATGTGGTCCATTGTACCCCGAACCTGGGGTACAATGGACCACTTTCTCACTTGTAATAAAGAAGTGAATTCAGAAAAAAGTAATTGAAATTATATTTTTTTGGTAATGTATTTTTAAGCAAGGATATATATGTAATGTATATACCTTTTTCTAAACAAGTGGGATGAATATTTTTGTACTTATAGCACAAAAAATGAAAAAGTGGTCCATTGTGCCCCGGTCTCCCCTATATTATCTTTTTTTTATTTGTTTTCAAAGGGAACCAGATCTGAGTTTTGAAAATGCACATAAAAAATGGTGAACTCTTCGAATGGCAAATAGAACATTGATAGAATTTGAATAAAATTCCCTACAAATTCACCCAATACAAAACTGTATGTTGAACCGAAGCTGCTTTCATTTGATTTTCATTGCCTTCTATTGAAATAACATGGTCATATTGGAATTTGGATAATTCGTTTAAGTATTAAAGCCAAAAATTCCTATCCAAGTTATTTAAGTAATCTTGTGTTCCAGAAAAATATTTATGAAAACTAAATTACATTTAAAAAAAGTTAAAAAATAAAACTAAAACATGAATTTTGTATTTATTATATATATGTATATGTCATAATTACAGCCAAGAAGTCGAGGCACGTGGAGATTTCACTTTTATTTAATAGGGCTGAAGAGCTCAAACACATAAGAAAAAAAGCATTTGCTTCAGTTTGAACTGGTCAGATGATACAAATTCCTTCGAGAACTTTGTATCTCGATCATGACTCAGCTATTTCAAGGGTAGAATTTTATCTGGCGAGTGTCAAGGCGATAGTAAATAAATATATATATTAGGGTGGTCCTTATTAACATGGGGAAAAATAAATTTTCGATTTCCAAAAGTCTCACCCCCTCAATTTGTTCATTCATCTGAAAAAATACTTCCTGCAAAATTTTAGCCAAATTAATTAATAATAACACGTGCCCCACGGGGCTTAAAGTTTAAAAAAACGCAAAATTTTGGGGTGTTTTTTTAAAAATTCCGTTATAAATCAATATCTATGCCAACTACGAAAAACTACTCAATACAAATGTTATAGAACATAAAATTTCCTGCAACTTTGTAATTTACAATTTTGATCTATGAGCAAAAGGTTTCGAGTTATAGGGAAAAGAACGAGCGATATTTTACGAAGTTTCAAATCATGGCCACACTACACAAATGCTATCCATCCCAATTTTGCTACCTAAAACTGATTATTTAGTTAACTTTTGATCTTTCCTGCCTAAAAATCTCTAAAATGGGACAGATTTAAGTATTTATATAAAAAAAACCATTTAAAATACACCACAATCTAAAGACTGCAGGGCCGTCGCGTGGGTAAGGGGGGGGGGGGGGGCTGCTTTCGCAATGAAGTTAGCTTTTTTAATGAAAAAAGCGATACACCAGGAGTCATACAGGGACCCACGTGTTTCTCAACCTTCTCTCCTGTATTATTAATGATTACTGTATCTAGTTAAAGCAAATAAAAAACATTTTCTTTCATATGGTAATGGCAGAAAAGATGTTAAGCCTTTGTAACTGCTCAAGGGACTTTGTTGCATTTTTTTAAGAAACCTAATGCGTTATTTTGAAATTGATGGAAAAAGCAACTTCGTATGAGTTTTAGTCATTTGTTCAATGGTGCATCTGAAGTTGGTTTTACCAAATTATGAATCGAAAACAGATATTTCTTATTGCTTCACTGGGTGGTCATGTGGGTGATGGGGTCGTCTCTTGGATTAGGCACTTTTGCAAATTAAATAAAAGATTACCTACCGAACAATTTGTGTAGCTAATAAGCAAACGACATTCTTAGAAATTTAAAGATCACAGACAATGTCCCTAATCAAAGCCTGTTTGCTGGCACAATATGTGCGTGAGGGGGAAGGGAGGGTTGAAAGGGGGCATTGGCTTATAAATCTTAATTTCAATATAAATAAAAATAAATTACCACTTACTATATTTATTTATTACAGTATGTATGGCTTCAGTACAGTTTTTTAATCGCAGGATGTGTATTTTTTGTGACAGTCTTGCGCACTGAGTAAAATAAATTGTTTTTGGATTCATTCTTAGTAAATTGATAGTTGAATTCTTCAATTAACATCACACCTCTTTAAGCCGCCAAATTTACGAATTTTAAAGATCTTGTATTTCCCTTCCTTTTAAATAATTTTCTTAATTACACCAATAATGGATCTAGCTCCTTGAAATTTTTCAATAATATGAAATTTCTGTAATGGAAAGTGTATTATAACAGTTCTTGCGTAGTTGTTTCTTTCGCAGGCAAGAATACATGCTTTTCTTTAAAATTTGAGATCTTCATCCATTAAAAAGGAACCACTTGTGTAAATTCAGGTTTACTTCACCTATATTTAAAAAGAATATGAGTAGCAATCTTCACGAGATAGCAATTTGGTACCCGCAACTTGGTTTTTTATTGAAGCAATAACAACTATCTGTTTTCGAGGCGTAGCTTAGTAAAACGAACTTCATATGCACCATTAAACAAATGACTGAAACTCATACAAAGTTGTTTTTTCCATCAATTTCAAAATAACGCATTAGGTTTCTTAAAAAAATGCAACAAAGTCCCTTGAGCAGTTACAAAGGCTTAACATCTTTTCTGCCATTACCATATGAAAGAAAATGTTTTTTATTTGCTTTAACTAGATACAGTAATCATTAATAATACAGGAGAGAAGGTTGAGAAACACGTGGGTCCCTGTATGGCTCCTGGCGTATCGCTTTTTCCATTAAAAAAGCTAACTTCATTGCGAAAGCAGCCCCCCCCCCCCCTTACCCACGCGACGGCCCTGACTTCAGTTTTTGGTAGCACCATTGTGACGGATAGCATTTGTGTAGTGTGGCCATGATTTGAAATTTCGTAAAATATCGCTCGTTCTTTTCCCTATAACTCGAAACCTGTTGCTCATAGATCAAAATTGTAAATTACAAAGTTGTAGGAAATTTTATGTTCTATAACATTTGTATTGAGTAGTTTTTCGTAGTTGGCATAGATATTGATTTATAACGGAATTTTTAAAAAAACACCCCAAAATGTTGCGTTTTTTTAAACTTTAAGCCCCGTGGGGCACGTGTTATTATTAATTAATTTGGCTAAAATTGTGCAGGAATTATTTTTTCATATGAATGAACAAATTGAGGGGGTGAGACTTTTTGAAATCGAAAATTTGTTTTTAAGGACCACCCTAATATATATACATATGCTATACACTCTAATTATAAATTCTTGAGACGCCTGTTTTGATAACTATTTTCTTTAACAAGATATATATTTACCTACACCTAAAATACTGTAGTCATAGATTAATTGAGGTTACTAGACAGGAAAAAGCATATACTTGTATTGGTAGTACTAGAAATTGAATTGATAGCAGTGAACTCTTTTTCTTGCAGACTTTAGAGAAGGCTATCAAAGCGAACATTGAAATTGAAATGAGGGCTAAGGCTGGAGGCTCTAGTGCTGCCGAAGCTGCAAAAGAAGTCAAGAAACAGCAGAACACCAGGTCAAGGAACGCACGAAAAGGAAAGAAGAAATAGGCAACTTTGCTTACTTTATTTGACATGAAACACTTTTCTTTCCTTTTTTAACAGCACTTTGACGCTTTGTGTGTGCAACTAATTTTATTGACCATTAGCATTACGATATATTTTTATAAATCCTGTCAGTAGGTCGTAAGAAAAACTCATTTGTTCTAAAGAAATATAAGTTAAAAATACATTAGTTATTTATTGTATCATTTTTAGCCATACATTAATATTCTTTTAAGAGCAATACATGTTGGGTTGTTTTGTCAAATGGTCTATTTTGAATCGTAAAACAATAATTTTGCCTACTTTCTTCAATTACATCAAGAATTTCTTGGACATCTTTGTTCTCCAAATATAGCTTATCTTGACTGTTGAAAATCATTGACAAGTGTTGAAAGAAGGTTTTTAAATAATTGTTTTCTGTTATATTGTTGCCGAACCATCCTGTTAGAAAAAAAATGTATGCTAACTAATTTTATTATAAATAAACACACAAATATGGTTTCTTAAGTGTTTTTTTTAAATAAATATATATAAAGGAACATTTCAAGACAATTTGCAATTAGAAACTTCTTTATAAAATTTAATGATGAATGTTAAATTATCTTTTAAGTAATAATCCAGAGAACTGTTATTTATATGACTGTGTGGGAACTTATCTGTATTGTGTTGTCTCTCCAAAACAGCAAGATATCAAAGATTACTACAATTATAAACAACATGAAAAAAGTGTTTTTCTATTATAAGTGGTGCAGCTTATTTTTATTCATAATTTCTTTTTAGTATATTTATTTTGATTAACTAAAGTTTTTAATAGTTCTTACTTGTAAGGAACTTCCATAATTTTTTCAATCCAGGGTTCATGTTTGAATTTTTTTGCTTTTGCAGTAACACTTCAAAAAACATATCAAAAAGACTTCTAAAGACAGGAATATTTTTATTTATTCTGTAAGTATTTGTCTCCTTCCAGCAAGTCTCCAAAAGTGATTGAAAGATTCTGTCAAATAGATTAGGTTATTTTTTATTTATAAATTTTTAAGTCAAGGTCAACATCTAAATAATTATTGATTCTAATACATAAATATTAAAAATATTTAGATAGGTTTATATTGTCATAGCAAATATTATGTCTTAAAATATTCTAAAGATGTCTACCGTATTTTCAATCTTTATCAAGTAATTATTACATACACAGTTGCTATTTTTCTTTCAAATTTGTCTTATTTTGATGTTATGACATTTGAATTCACCTGTTGAAAAAAATGCTTGCTTACATAGAAGCAATTCTTTTACAGAAATTGGGATTTCGAAATTGATGTATCAGGCTATCTCTTAAAATCCTTATAATTGACAAGGTACTGTTTAATTCAACTTTTCAAACTGATTTAAATCTAATAAACAATGATACTCTGTAAAATTCAAAGTATAATTTTTTGAAAAATGTTTTCAGTTCTTTACCTAAATTCTTTTTTGTAATGTTGATAGAGAATTGACCACACTGTTGCACGTTCTAAGACTTTAGGGTGGGATAGGCCACTGAGAATGGTATAACATGATTGTTTATTCCTGTTTTTAAAGCAATGAAATGCTACCTAAAAAAAGTAGTAAATAAGAAAACATGTTATTTACAAAATATATTTTTATGAAGTAATGTAGAGAACTTTTCTTATATTTGATTATGATGTAAGCTATCAGCACTAGTCTATTAGCTGTTGTTATTTATTCCTATGTTACTAAAATCTCAAACTGTTATGCTTCGTTACTTGGAGTGTTACTTATCTGCTAAACTCATTGATGATACAACAAAATTGTGGAAAAGTAATATCTTTAGTAAAACATTCAAATTTACCTCAATGAAATACCTGAGAACTTCTGCCTTGTTTGAATCTTTAGATTCGGAAAGCCATTCAGACACAACCATGTTTTCGATGCACTTAGTAAAATAAAGATTTGCAAAAAGATATGGGCAACTAACCTGCAATAAGAGTCATTCTTTTGAACATTTTATTTCAAATTGCAAACAGAATCTTAATTATATTTAAATGGACACCTAAGGTTATGAGCCAATTTATATATTCTAAAACGAGATTACGACAAAATTGATAAATTAACATACCTAACTTTTATAAAAATGTTTGTGTCAAAAGAACAGGTATTACATACATTTAATATGATTGTATTACATCATGTCTACATTATATTTATTTGAATCAAATTAAACAAGTTTTTTTAATTAACCTATTAGCTATTACAAATATCATTTCCTTAAGTTTATCATAAGTAATGTAAATCCGTGCAGCCCAAAAATATCCGACGAATAATACCCTGTGTCTTTCGTGTAGCTCTAGTGCGATGATAATTCAAACCTATATACCTTAAGTACTCTAAATTCTCCCTAATATTAATCTTCTAATTTTTAAATTTGTAATATTTTTATCATTTTATTTCTTATTTCTCTAAGGAGCTATGATACTGTTTATAAAAAGTATTTTTTTTTAATTACTTGTCTGTCGGAAGAAGAAAAGTTCCAGAGATGAAAAAAAATTCTTGGTTTTTATAAATATTTTAAATTTCAATGGGAAAGCACTGAGCCTTATTAGTGGGGTGTTGAGTTTTTTTTATTTATCTTCTAAATTTTTATCCCTGAGTTCTTGGGTTTACCTTCAGTTCCTGTTACTAAGACGAAAAACATGTTTTGTTTTCATTCTGACGGGCAGTACTTACCTCTGTCACAGATCTGGGTTTCACTATCAATCTTGCTATTTCTCCATTTTCCATAGAGCAAAATAACATCAGCTGTATCCTTCGCAATTCTATTGCCATCAGATGTGGATTTATATCTCTGATATGCTTATTTTTATCAGGAGGTTGGGTGTTTGATTTACCTTCTAAATGTCCCTTCCCTGAGTTCCTAGGTTTATCTTCAATTTCTTTCTTGTTATCCGTATTTTTTGTTGCATCATTTTTGGGATTTGTTTTATATTTATTTCTAGGAGACTTGCTCCATAGACTTTGGTGTACTGGATATTTGTTTACTATATCATTTAAAACTGTAAAAAAAAGCTTATACTATGAATAATAATTTATATTGAGTTATAATTTTATTTTATATCACAGAACACAAAAATCTTGTAATTTAAATTGTGGTAATATCTTAATAGATAACGAGACTGGCAATCGAGTTTCTAAGCATAGGTCGTCTGTGTTATCCTACAGAGGAAAATATTTTTTTAAGTTTAATTAATGACTCTGTACTTAGTATTTTTAAAAACATCTTTCTCCATATATGATTTGTTGTTAAATTGTATATTGAATATAAAAAAAACTTCAAACCCAATAAAAAAAAGGATTATGGACATTTAAGCCAGCTACATCTATCAGATAAAAGAAAGTTTGTAAAATATTCAGCACAGAGCTTGAATAATTAAGCTTGAAAAATTATTAAACATTTCACTTTACATAAAGAAATATCTGAGCTAACCTCTTACCCACATATTAATTTTTACCAGCCAATCAAATGTATAAAAACAAGAGGTTCAAATGCGAAACCGTAATTATCGAAAACCTTAATTTAAAAAAAAAATAGTGGAGCATTTTCAATTGAAATATTTGACAACTTACTTTTTTTAATAAAAGAATCTGGCGAATAAGTTAGCCATCTTTGGACCTCATCTGTCGATTCTTTGTTTGATTTTTCATGTTTAATATCTAAATTTGATATTGACCTATTCAGATTTGCTTTCATCCGTCTGAAATAATGTAAATTTTAGAAATTTATAAAACATGCTTTATTGTATTAGTTTATTTTGATTTCAGGCAAAACTGTTGGATTTGCTGCTTTTCTTGTACGTTTTATATTTTTTTTAATATTTTATAGCTTCAAGATCAGTGTGATGTATTTTTTTCTTACTCATCCCCACTCATATCACTGCTTTCATTCTTGACAGGTTACTACAATGTTATAAAATATAGATTATCATTATGTCTTACCTCCACTGCATAGCTTTATACTTCTGGTTCACTGGATCTGCTGTGTATATTCTTCCTTGGCGAGACTGCCCGGTTTTCGGTAACCAGAAAGAAATTGGAGTTTCAAGCTGAGCTACTTCATCTCTAAAATCCAAGGAATACGAAAGACGATGAGTCCTCCGACAAAAGTCAATCTCGTCTAAGCTGGGAAGGGACAAGTTTGCAGTTAAATAACTGTACTCGTAATTGCATGAGTCTATCTTTCGCAAAGAATCTAATGAACAAGAGCGCCTGATTCCTGTTGGAAAGAAGATTGATGAACTTATTCTGAAGCACCTTGCTGTTTTCAAAGTACGACGTATTTCTGTCTCATGATTATTATTTGGTTTGTCATTGAAATGTTCTGTATATTTGACCATGAGTGTTCGCATCAACGTCTTCTCTTTCCGTCTTTCGTTTCTTATATTTTGTTCTAACCTTATTATGTATGCTAATGCCAGTTTCTGTGCAGAAACATTGCTGGAATCGTTTAAGTCATTAAATTTTGGAACATTAATCAATTCCGATGGTTGTCCGAAGTTTTCAACACTGGACACATCGTCGCTCAGATACAAACCGTACAAACACCCTTCCGGTATTCCTTCCCCAAATCGGTTAACCAGTCGTGATCTTTTGTGTCTTTTACTCTTGTGATAATCAGAAACATTTCTACTGTGTTTGATGTCATTTTCTGTATTTAATAAGTTGTCGCCGGCAGAAGTATTTCCTGCTTCTTTAAGATCTGCGAAAATAGTTTTTTCTCCTTTGCTGCTTATCATATCCACATCATTTATATATATTGTGACAGGTTGTAAGAACTGCCTATTTCTCAAATACTGTTGAACTTTTGGTTCCAGCTTGCCAAATGGAATAAGCACCCATCGAGATGGAATGGAACACAAGTCTTTTCTACACAGATTTTCGAGTCTACTCCATTGTGGCCATGCACATCTTTCAGAAAAAACCAATTTAAAGAAACTCTTGATTTCTTTAGGAAAAATGATTTTCAATCTCCTTCCGGGACACTTCATAATTTTCAGTTGTTTCATGGGTTCCATGTGTATTATAATGCGAGTGTTGTTTTTAAATTGGCTGGTGTTGTCACTGATGTCGATTTCACACTTTAAAATAATCAAATAATTTTCCGTTATACCTTTAAGGGAGAAAAGAAAGTAAAGTACATAGAATTTAATTGTTTTAATTTAAAAGCCAACATTGTTATAGTATTTCTTTAGGCGTATCATAACTGTAAGTAGTTAATAACACTTGTAATACTTAGATTTGATAGTTTTTCAGAAACAAATAGAAGTTCGAAATTTTTGTTCGGTACTTTTTTGTTCTTAGCTGATCCAAAACTCAGTTCTTATTAAGTTACCTGTTACATATTTTGTTGCTAATGGTATCTTTTAACTTTAAGTTATTCTTTTATAAGCATATTTGTAAGACACAACTTATTAAGAAGGAATGATGGGCGCGCTGGACCGCTGGTCTCCAAACCTAAATGCCACATTGTTAATTCAATAGGGGGAAAAAATATCTGCCATATTTCTCCGGCTGTATTGAATATTTTTTACAAAAGGTTTTTTGAATGATAAATGTAGATAACTTACAGATCTTTATAATCCCACTTTTTGAAATTCCAATATTTTTTATAATTATTCATTCAAAATTTTAAAGAATATTCAAATCAATTTCAAAAAGTGGGATTGTTGGGACAAAAAAATCCGCTTGATACAGCCAGAGAAATGTGGCAGAGAAAATATTTTTTCTCCATTAGATTAACACTGAAGTAATTTGCTTTGGAGACCCGCGGTCCAGCGCGCCCATTCCCCCTTGGTCAGCTTGTTTACTACTTCCTAAAACCACTTTGTTAAAATGTTAGGATGATATAGTCTCTTCTGTCCCCATTGTATGATTTTATGACACATTAACAATTAACAGAAGTACCTAATTGAGTTTTCCATAAGTTTTCGCCTCCACTGGTCTGCTGTAAATTAAAACGAAACAAAAATCTTAAAGAAGTAATGCTAACTGTAGTACCTTAAAAGATTAAGTTTTGTTGCACAGAAATATTTGTATATAAGAGTTAAAGATAAATAAAATTTCAATGGTAAATTCATAGGGAAGAAACGCCAATTTTGGCGAAATTAATGTTTTGAAGTAACCAAGAATATAATGTGGCATTGAATAATTATAATGTTAAAAAACGAACAGAAAAAAAAAAAACTGCATTGTGATAGCTAATTAAATGTCATAAATATCCATAAAGGGAATTCAAACATATAAACCTGAGTAAAAGTATTTTCCTGTTGGATATCTTCGCTGACGATATTGTAAATGTTTTTATGTTTCCATATAAGAGACAGCATTTCTGAAAGAGGACAAATATGGAAGTATATTTCATTTGTTGTTGTGGGTTAAATTACAGCTGCTAGATAGTTATTTTTATCATTTGAAGGATTACTGTTGCACTAGCTGTATTTCAAATATTTATAATAAATATTACTGGTGTGTAATCGCTTTTATTTGGAAACACTATATCGCGTGTCAAATCTTAATTTCACGCGTTAATGGAGGTACCACAAGTTTTTTTTTTCACGAAGTAAGAAAAATTAAATGGGTCTCCCATTTGTTAAATAATTAGGATATTTTGGTTTAGAAGCAGGGGCGGATTTAGGCTTAGGCCCGGGCCTAGGGCGGCAAATTTTAAAGGGGCGCCAAAATTTTTAAGATGACTAAAATTATTAATTATGTTTAGAATTTTTTTTAAATTAAAACCTGAATCAGATTTCCTATTATTGTTATCATTTCCATATATATATATATATAATTAGTTATAAAAGAAAAAGGGCGTCCTCGAACCTAAATCCACCACTGTTTAGAAGTTAATAATATCTTTTATGAGATATATTTTTAAACCTTTTGTAGAAGAGGTAAATTCTTATGCATATTGCAAGTTTAATCTGCATAGAAAAAGTGGATTTATTAACGATCTAATTATATTAGGCCACCCCGGTGGCCCAATCGTTAGGATGCTAGCCTTTGAAGCTGCTCTGGTCGAGTTCGAATCCCGGCCAGGCATGGATGTTTGTGACCGTCAATAAATGTTATTTGTCTATGTATTGTCCTTTCTTTGTGTGGCTCTTGTGCTTGTAAAAACTCTTTCTGTGTATGTCCCACTAAACAAAAGCTTATAAGCGGTTCTCTGAACAAGCACACAAGCTAGAATATATATGTACCTACCATACCAATTATATTAGATAACTGAATTTCTATGTTGCGGTTTTGATTGACGGCGCACTTCGACCAATCCAAATTATTTTAAGAATTAATATCTAATTAACAGAAGTATAATAAGGAAAGTGCATTTAAGACAAGGGATGAATTCGCATCAAATCAATTTTTATATAATCAGGTTTTACCTAAATTAGCAAGAAATTAAAGAGGACCCCTTCAAAAATACATAAAAATATTCTATTGAAAAATTTACAAAATAACAGAAGTAATGATAATAGTACAGTAACCCCTCGTTATAGCGATTCTTGAAGAAAAAACGAAAAGCACGATGTAGCGAATAAAGGGCTCCAACCACTGTCGACCCTCCGAAAATTACAGTATACAGAAAGGTAAAGTAAAATCGAGTTTATAGTAAACACATGAAACTTATAACGAGGTGGGACCTTTGAAGTAGAACAATAACTCCAGGAAAACTAAAATTCAGGATATCTTAACGAGTTTTTTTTTCTAAGATATTTTACTTTCCTAAAAATCTGTTATTAGTAATTTTAACTTTTTTCAAGTTCAACATTTTGTTAAAACTATTTAAAAGCTGCAAATAAATAGTACTTATTCTTAGAGGAGTAAGTTGATCAGTAAAATTAAATGCAGTGAATTTCATTTTTATTGCAATGAATAACTACCCTATTTCTCTAGATTTTTGAAAAGATTCAAACCTTTACTTTAAACCTACACATGCCAATTTAAAATATAAATTTCTATCAATGTTTTTTTTTAATTATTTCATATCGCATTCTATAAAATCAAAATATGACTGCTCGTATATTAAATTGTGGCTCAATAGAAAAGTGTCCAAATCATGTTGAAATAAATTCATAAAATTAAATCCGATAACGAAATGAAACTGACACACGCAACAAAAATATTTGTAGTGAATATATTTTTTTTATCTGCATTTTATGGTAACTGAGCAATTCTTTTTGATTTTTCAAAACATAGAAGGGGAACTTATTGCACATTCATGGTTCATACTCCAATTTTATAAAAAAAAATAAGTACTTTTTAAGGACCTCATTAAAAAAGTTTTAGAGCAACCGGAAGCTTAAATTTCCTGTGCAGTTAAGATAATGTAAAAAAATTCGAGAAAATACCAAAAAAAAAAAAATGTCTTACTAAGAAAAATGTGGTAACAAAAAAAAAAAGAAATTTGTGCTTTATATTATTTGTCAACAACAGGTGAGAAATAAAATTCAAAACCTATAAAATTAAAAAGCATGCAGGGAAAATTTCAGTTATATATAGACAATATTCAATAGTGGTCTTATTAAGAAATAAAACTTACAAAAGTTATTAAAATAAAATTTAACAAGAATATAACCAACATTTAATTAACATATTAATTAAATAGCACTGACTTGCAAATTTAAACTTTTTTATTTTTGGGAATCCGAAAGTCGCGGAACTCCGGGGATCCGAAAGTCGCGAAACTCTATGGATCCGAAAAACGCAAAACTCCGGCGATCCGGAAGTTGCAAAACTCCGGTGATCCGAAAGGCGCGATACTCCGGCGAAACGAAAGACCGCCGACACGAAAGTCGCGAAACTCCGACGATCCGAAATTCGCAAAACAACGGCAATCCTAAAGCCGCGAAACTCCGGCGATCCGAAATCGGCAAATTGCGAACCCTGCTGTAAGCAGTAGCGAGAAATGACAAATAAAAACAAAAATCATCCTTCTCATACAACTTTTAAAGATATTCACTTCCCCTCGCTTAAAAGCGTAATTTTATAATGATAATTTCCCACTTTCCTAAGAATGATCACGAAACGCCATGTCAAGGATACGAAAGGCGTCCACATTTTTGCCTTTCGATTGCTGAACGTTCTTTGTTTGTAAACAGAAAAGAGGTAGAGTTGAGTTGTTTCACCATGAAGTTGCTTGCATTGAAGGTGGTTTGGTTTAGTTAGTTTACCCATCAGAGCTACAAGCGAGCTACTAAGCCGCATGAAAAAAATTAATTACGAAATATTTGACGAAAATTCTAAAGTTTCTAGGAAAAAATAAGCACTTATTAAGGACTTTGGTTTAAAAATTAAAAATAAGAATAAAGTAAAAAAATAAGTACTTTTTAAGCACTTTTTAAGGGCCTTATAAACGAATGTAAAAAATAAGTACTTTCTAAGGTTCTTAAGCACCGTACGAACTATGACATTTCATATACTGAAAACGATTCCTTAACAAGTTTTAATACATTGTTACTATTACTATTATAAAATAACGTAATAATTAAGAAACTCACTAGGATTCTTGAAAGTTCCCTTATGAAAAAAATTAATTTGAACCTTAGGCAAAGGCTCATAAAAAAAGACTAATATAGGAAGTGATATAAAATGACTAGGAGTTAATTACAATTTGTAAAGAGTTTTATTTCTCGAACAAATCATTCACACTTAATACAATCGTAGGGATGGTCCCATAGTACTCTTTACATGAAGTGATCTGATGTTTTGCCAGTTCTTTTTCAACAGAGAAACCAAGAAGTTGAGAGACAGGTTCAAATTTGAGGCCAACTCATCAGGAGTCATCTTGACATGGCCCACTGCAACAGCCAAACATAAAACCTGCAAGGACAAACACAAGATTATCAGCAAGGCATTGGATAAAAACAATAAGTAAACAACAATGCATTTAATAGATGCGATTGTCATCCAATCTAAATATCCCCTTGTTATATGTAGACAGGGAACTCGTGCCATGGATGATTAGTATACCTCCTGGAATAACCAGAATCAACAAAATGCCAATCCTGGGAATATGAGAGGATGGATATAGTCAACACATTCAATAAGTAAAGAATAGTTTTGAAGAAATTGGCTCTACTCATGGTAAACCCCTAACTAAATTATTTCTTTTAAGAACTTAGTCAGATTTAAAGATTTCTATAAATAATTTAGCAGTCTAAGACAGTCTCAGTAATAAAAGTTACTTAAGGCTGCTCATCACCCCCATAACCATTCCTCCTTCGGTCGGGCTTGCTAATGGTAAGTCTATGGGGAAAAATGGTTTTTGTTCCGAAAAAAAAAAGCAATGAAATTATAGGAATATTTTGATGCAGTTTTTTTCAAATTCATAAAACTCCAATAAGGTTGTGCTTTTAGAGGTTATTTTTTTTTTAAAATAACCTCTATAAGCACAACCTTATTGGAGTTTAATGAATTTAAAAAAAAACGCATCAAAATATTCCTATAATTTCATCGCTTTTTTCAGAACAAAAACCATCCCCCCCATAGACTTACCATTAGCAAACCCGACCGAAGGAGGAATGGGTATGGGGGTGATGAGCAGCCTTAAAAAAAAGCTATGCCTATCTTTAGGCAATCAAAGTATGCTTAAGGTGGCAAAGGTAAAAAATCACCAAATAAATAGTTGTAAAATATGGTACGACTTGCTCTCAGATATTTATTGGACATTCATAGTTTTTCAGATAATACATGCATATAAATACATCACAGAGCAAGCTTGTATAAGATACTACTAAAGCATTTTCTACAATGACAAGAATGCGACATAGGCAGGGTTCGTACTCTAGTTATGATAGTGAAAGTCAAGAGTTTTTCAGGAGTGCAGCAATGTTTATTCAGGAGGTATAACAAAATAAATTTGAATTGTTTATTATTGTATTGGTCTTGTGATTTAGACCGAGAAAAGGAAACAGGGGTGTAAATGTTGTGGAAAATTTGAGGCTCCGGTGTAAAAGCCAGCACTTCTTTTTGGGGCAAAAAATTGGTGATTAAATTTGTTTTAATTTCATGACTTTCTCGACCAAAGACATCCTGATAAAGTACAAGAAAACAGACTGAGAAAAGGAAAGTGATTCATGTCACCAATTTTTTTAGGAAGGGGGGATAACAGGAGACTATACACATTAACTTCAGAAGGCGTATGAATCCTGCAGGGTCAATTGTCTGTCACAAATAATGCTATTTTACACATAATCTAAAATCTGCCATACCTTCTTCATTTGGAACTTGATGGTAGCCTTGACCTCATCAATCTTGGCCATCATGGACTCATTGTGGGTGAGAAGGGAGGGGAATTTACCAGCCTTGTTCAGACCTGGTCCAAGCAGCCTGGGGATCTGCTTAATCAAAGACTCGGAGGCAAGGAAAGCATCGTACTTCTTGGCTGGAAAAGACATTTGAACATTAAATAACTGGTTAAGGAAATTGGAAGAACCAAACTCATAAAAAGGAGAACATTATTTGGCAGCTGCATAGTGTTAGTGTTGTTAACACTAACTATCTGAACAACCACCAATTTTTATATAGCACACTGTGGACTCGCATTTGTAACAATACAAACAGATGGGACAGGTGCATGTTAAGTTTAATTCTACCTGTATCTTTAGTTTGTGAAAATATTTAATCTTCCAAGATTATCTGGAACTAACTGCAATGCAAAAGCAGCTGCTTTGATGAGCAGTACTTCCAATATTACTTTAGCATACTGTGGACTCACAGTGTAAGATTACAAATAGATGGGACAGATGCATGTACTTATCCTTATAAAATATTTTTTAAACAGCAAGAATTTTCAGATTCAGCATTATCTGGAGGTATGGTAAAGCATATGCAAATTACATTGGCTTTATTCAAGAAATAACTCCAATGTAAATTTAGCACACTGTGGACACAACTTGAAATAATACAAATTGGTGGGACTGGTGCATAAAAAAGTTAAATTTTACAAATCTTAAATTAGCCAGGCAAGTTGTTACAAAAAGGAATGTTTCGACTCATCTTTAAAAAATAACAATAAAATGTAATCTTTTTAACGCAGAATCTAATTTTAATGTGACACTCCTTAAGGAACCTACAAGTTGATATTCAACAAGCAAGAGGGTTCGGAGTGTAAATACCAGTCAGAGATGAGAAACATTTGAGCTTACTTTAGAATTGCAAGGAAATTTAACCATGCTAAGCATATCAATTTTGTAGGATCTTCATGTTTTAAAGTAGGCACTACTGCAGAACCCATAAGAACCTCCACAAGTAAGTACAAGTCTAAGTTTAAAACGCAAAGCATGGTACAACAGATTTCTTGCGGCAGCAAAAAAAAAAAAAAAAAAATCGAAGTACTGCCTTATGACTTGCTCATGAGGAAATTCAGGATCACATATTTTCCCCTAGAAAAACATAGGACAGTATTGCATGACCCATCGAAAGCTCTAACTCATTTGAGACCCCAGGAAATTTAATTTTCTTAAAATTAAATTGTTGATAATAGCAATTTAACAATCCTTCAATCTATCAGTTATAGCAACGGTACTAATGTTATATTGCTTGTGTAACATTGTTTGAGAAATTACTCTGGCTGTAGATCTTTACAAATAAGCTTAGAATTAATAACTGGATAAACAATACTTTTTATTACTTTGGTCTTACTTTTCTCTATTTAAATTTAGTGTGTTCCTATTATTGACAGAAAAAAAACAGTAACTATATCACTACATCAATTATAAACTAAAATATTTTACTTTAGCTAGTTAAAAAGTGATGTAAGGCAAAAATTTGAGTTTAATTCAAATTAATGAATTCTTATTTAATATCTCGCCAATTAATATTCCACACAGTTAGGAACCTGCATGTCTACCAAGAAATGCAGGAGGGTTCAGTGTGCCTACTATAGCTGTAACACTTACTGGTAAAGGAGATATTAGCAAATCCTTAACCCTAAACTTACTTCCAGAGGTTTTCTGGCTGTTTAATTACAATTCGAAGCAGATTTAGATTTAAACTGCTGAATGGTTTATTGGTTAAACAAAAATCTAATGTAAAGTTCCGATTTTGTATAGGTATTGGCAGATTAGATTTGTATTCACAGAATACATATTTTCAGATCTTGAGTAGCAACAGAAATACTAAAGATGGAAATAAATACTTTCACAACCCCCATTTTTGATGCCATGTCATGTGACAACGGAGGACAAATAGGAATAATTATTTGAGCTCATGTAACTATTGTCAAATGAGGAATCTTTATAACTTGATGGCATAGTCAAACACAATTGTATTTGTTCAAATGTCCTCTATTTATCTGGCCATAGCAACATTAGTTATTAGACACAAGTTATTAGTAGGGGCATCAGGTATGACATCACAGCTTTACAGGGTCCATAGATATCCCCAAATTATACTAAAATATGTGGCTTTAGTTACATTTAAAAACTAATGTAAGGCAAGAACTTGCGTTGAATTCAAATGCATGAATTCAGAATCATTATCTTGCCAGTTAATATTTCACACAATAAGGAACCTGCATGCCTACCAAGGACAGCAGGAGGGTTCAGTGTGCCTACTAGAGCTGTCGACACTACATTTACGGTTACAGAAGATCTCAACATCCCTTTACAGGGTTCCCACTCTTATTTCAAAATAAAAATCGAGGAGTTTTTAAGGACTCCCAAATTTCTTTTAAAGGACCCTTAATCATAATGCATCAATGACTATAATGATTAAATTGACCTAAGATTAAAATAAAAAAGCCTTCAAAACGCAGCTGACGCCAGGTGTTATGGCAACTTTATCAGAAAACACAGAAGTATACAGTAGACTCCCTCTCAACCGGCCTCCGTTTAACCGGATCTCCGCTTTAACCGGGCTAAAAAAATTTCCACCCGTAAAATGTTAAAAATAGCTAAAAATACAAGTTTTTGGTTATTTCAATCGGTTTTCGGTGTCACACGTGTTTCAAACGCGTGGTTTGTTGGGTAGAATGGGGGAGGGGGCGACTTGTTGACCTTGGAAGGCTGTGGGGATCGCCTGGACACTCCAATGAATTACCGAGGGGTTGAAAGGGGGGATTTTAAAAGGACCCCTGACGAGTTAGATTGGACCATTAGGGGTGTGGCGATTGGTCGGACCTTCATAATCTATTGGTGAGGGGTGGAAAGGAAGGTGATTTAACGGAACACGTGTCGAAAAGTTTTAAATGCTTGTTCTCAGTCAGTTTGAAAGTTGATTTTTTTCAACAACAAAAAAGCAAAAGTGAGGAAAGAAGTCTGTATGGAACCACAATTAGATGCCATAAAATGGGTTGATAAAGCAAGTCTTATCAATAAACACAAGTGCAATCAAATAACATCTAAATTTAAATTTATTTAATTTCTCCGGTTTAACCGGATTTTCGTTTAACCGGCCTACCCTCGGTCCCGTTTAAGAGGGAGTCTACTGTATGGCAAAAATATAAGTGTTTATATATATATAAGCAATGTTTCTTACCGAATGCCTATGCGCATCAATTAGAGGAGACTTTAGCAACGTTTTAAAAGATGACTACTCCAAATTTGAAGGTCGCAAAATAAGAAAATCAAGGACTTTTCAACGATTGTTTGTCAAAATCAAGGACCAGTGGGAACCCTGCTTTAATCGTTCAACTTGCTTTCAGATGGCTATGTCCAGACGGCGACAATTAAAACAAAAACTTGGCGACCGCCAAACGAGGCAATAGCGAACGGTTTTTCCGCCAAATCGTAGGTTTTTTTCAAACGCATGCGTCTGGAGGATCTGTTTGGTCTGCCCAATGCCGGTGTTGTGCTAGAAAAGTGGAATGGGATGAAAATCGCTTGTTTTAAACTTCAAAGCGTGACCTTGATTTCAATATTGATACGAAAACATTAAATTTGGTTAGTAATATTAGAACGTAACAAATTTAATTGTTGGTTTATAACATAGATTTTTAACTTTTATAACATAATTAAATTGGATACTATCCGAGATTTTTTAATTAATTTATCTGGACCCGTATACGATCTCGGGTCTACGGAATAAGATCAAGGAGAGCTGACCACTAAGCCAGAGAGATAGGGTATAATACATTTATATTAATAGTTAAATAAAAAAAATCTTTTTAGTTAAAATTTTGATACATTATAATATAAATGCTAGATTCGTAAATAGCTTCATGGGGCCAGTAGGTTCAGTTAGATTTTAAATTAACTCATAAGCTAAAAGTATTGGAGAGAAGGATATTTAACGAAGAATTATTGAAGGATATTTAACGTGCACTCCCGCCACACGGGGTATTATTCGTCGGACATTTTTGGCTGCACGTATCACTTATAGACCGGCAGTTATTTTGGCGATGCCCGGACCCGAACCTGGGACCTTCCGCATGCTAGGCGAATGCCCAATCGACTGGGCTCCCCAGCCCCTAGACACTTTCAAGTCTTTAAATATTTACATTTATCCACCATTATTTTATTTCGCTTTATATAACATTTTGACAAACCAGTTTCAAAATCATCAATCATATCAAACCAGTTTCATATCATATTGGACAAACGTTTTTGTCATAATGCATAAAAAACGCAAGAAAAAAAATTAAACACATCAATTTAAATGGATACATTTAAGGTTCTCAAAATGTAATTTAAATTCAATTGATTAAAAATAGTTTTATGCACTTCTACTTCAATTACCTTTTTTTTTTATTTTTTCCCTTTTATTTTTTTTATTGACAATAGCAACCCTACAACAAATTAACATGGCTTTAAATAGGAAAAGTTGTCGGGATTTTCGATTGTCTCTGACAACTTTTTTCCGGGTTACTTGGCGAGAGTGGAATTTTTAATTGCTTTTTTGGCTTTCGATTTGATTATTTGAAAATTTCCAATGATGAATTCGGTTTTTCTCTCAGAAGTTAAAATAGCGCAAGACCCACCGAATCAAAGTATCCTTGTAGACATTTAAGGCATGCGTTAATAGCTAAAACACCGTGCGTCACAATTGAGGTGCAGTCACCGTGCGTCAATGTTTCCGTTGACGCACGGTGTATGAGTTGCGGTTGTTTCATCCTCCATGCGCGCGCATCACAATACAAATTGTATGGGCATCACGTGACATTTTTGCTTTAATTGTCGCCGTCTGGACATAGCCGATACCAAACCTAATACAAAAAGACAACTAACCCAACTTTTTGACGAGCTTCTTATTCTTGTTCAACTTCTTCAGGGCTTCAGCATCCATGCATTCCACATCGTTAGCCTTGGCCTCATCACAATGCTGTTGATCTCCCAGCACGCACACAGTGAACTTGGGTCGAGGAATGTTCTTCAACCTTTAAGGTAAGCATAAGTTAGCAAGCAAGTTCAAATTACAAAAAGCATGACTAATTTTTGCTATCTTCAGATCTCAGTTCTGGTGCCTCAGGTATATCAGCAAGAAAACAGATCATCATGAAATTACTAACTACACTACGTTTGTGGAAAACTACTTGGATAAAGCATGCTTATTTGCAATATATTATTCTTTTCACTTTAATCAGAGTCTAGCTTTAACATCTCAATAATTAGAACCAATGAACAATTTTAAGACTATTCTATTTCAAAATTTGAAATTATTTCTTTATATTAGGGGAAGTACTTACAAAATGACACTTGTTTTACAGCCATTAAATAGATTAAGTACAGCAACATGTGCACAATCGTGAAATGGTTCACAATACTGCACAAGAATAAAACTGGTTAGTTTAAAAACTTACCGACCAGGATGATGATGTGAATCAAAAATGGTCGGTAGTGAAATATAAATATCTCAGCCACCTTCCCAGTTGTTTTAAGACCCTGGGTGAAGGTCCGCCATTTACAATGGCTTCCCAAGGAAACAATCCATGCCAAATTGAAAATTTTTTAGAATGAGCTTAAATTTAAGCAAAACCAAATGAAAGTATTTTTATTTTCGCAGGAATTATTTCACTCGGGTAGATCAGAGAAGTCACCGTACTTTACTGTGCCGGAGAAACGCTTGTCCTTCTGGGGATCGTAATTCTTCAGGGCAATTTGTAATTCGACAGTTTCCACAAAATTTCGTTGTTTCTTCTGGCTGCCTTCTAAAACCGCGTTCACGCACTCATAAAGAGTGTCTTTGCTTACTTTGGAACTGAAAATAAAAACACGTTTTAAAAAATGCAAAGGATAAGTAATAAACATTGGGTAACCACACGTACTAAATTTTACATGTTTCAAGAAGCTTTAAAATACGTCAAGTGTCCATGTTTTCGGCCTTCAAAATGTATACAGCTTATCAAGCAGATACATGGGAAATGGAAGTCTTCACCAAATGTCGTCCATTTATACGTTTTAAACCTGGTATGCAGCCAAATTGACCATAATTAATCAAACGGTTAATATTAGTTTTCTGTACTGTATCGCATACAAGTGGCCTGGAATTCCCATTTTAAGGCGACTATGGGTCATGACTGTGTCGTGAACTTAACAAAAATCTGGTCACCCTCCAGAAGAAATTAACAAAATAATACACAAAAGTCATTTCTCATTAATATTTCGTTACAATTCTTCAATAAAGTTAACAATAATTAAAAGAATAATAATGGATTAAATTGGATATTTACCTCATCTTGTTTCTTCTTCCACACGAAACGCGTGTAGCGGCTTGCCTTGCCTCCAAGTAAAATAAGGTAGGGATGGGTCGTTCACCACTGAACGAATCTCAAAGAACGATTCTTTAAAACGAACGAATCAACTGAGTGACTCTTTTAAAAGAACGGTCGTTCGTTCGAACGTTCGCTCTTTTTCAGCCAATCAGAAGGCCACCGATTGAGTCGAACCTAAAGATTCGTTCAAAAGAGTCACCTACTCAGAAAATCACTTGGTGGTTCTTTTCGGAATAACCTGAGAATATCGTACTTCCCGTCGTGTTCCTATGAGGTTGAAATTCCAGTTCGATCAAGTTAGAAAGTAAGGGGTTGGTTCTTTTCGAAATATCTTTCGAAAAGTGAGTTTCGAACGAGCACAATCGAACGATGATTTAGTGAATTGGTGCTTTACGGAATAACTTAAGATGTTGTAGCCTGCGTAGTGGTGAATTGAATTTCGTTCGGTTGCTTGTAACATGTCCCCATTGGTTGATTCCTACAAAAGAGTAATGGATCGTTCAGGCTGGTTCGTTTCGAAAAATTTCGGTCTCGTAGACACATGTTATCTTTTTCTGCTTGAGGACATGGGCATGGGTTGGGATGTGGTTCAGTGATTCCTGGAAGTTAGCCATTCAAAGTAATACATCAGTCAGTACTGAATGCTTTAGAACTGAGCTTCCATAATGGGCGCAGAAATTGTATTTAAGCGGCCTCTCACTGACTAAAAAATATAGTTTTTTGGAAATTTTTAGAACAAAACCGTGTTACTAATTACAAATATTCGCCATTTGATTATAAGAAGGTATTTTAGGTGCATAAGATATCCCTCTATTAGACATCGCACTGACTCAAGAAATGAACATATTTTTGTTCAGAATTTAAAAATACTTTATAATAAATAACTATCGAACAATTGTCATTTATACGTAGAAGAAGTTTGTGTATAATATATTACACTCAAGGGAGCATCGCACTGACTTACAAAAATTAAGAATAAAACCACAATGTTAATAAATACGACAAAAAAATGTATATTTTGCGCATAATATATATGATTTTGCGCATATATATAGATGTCAACGGCAAGCTTGTTTATTGTCCCATTTCATACAGCCATGACACAAAATTTAGTCTTCTGCAAAAAAAAAAAAATTGCGTGCTGTTTTGTAAATATTAAAATTAAATTAATTCCATTTTCACTTGATAATCATTTTTCGGTGGTATAAATGTTTTCTCCTAAAAAATAGTGTATAAAATTAACAATAAGGACATCTAATTTTCAACTAGAGTTTTTAGACTAGACTCTCGACTAAATCGACACATTTTATAGATTTGAAAATTGTAGACACGCACATAATTTTACACGAATATGCGGAACTTAAAATATTCTATTTTTAGTTTAGTTTGAATTATCGTCGCACTAGAGCTATACGAGGGCTATTGACGACATTCGTCGTAATTTAGAACTACAGTCAAGTGACGAGCCGACTCCTGAATAGGCACCCAACGCAACCGCTAAGGGCGATATCGTAAGCAGCGTTGGGTCTTTGGAGCATATTTAACATGCACTCCCCCTACACGGGGGTATTCGTCGGACATTATTGACTGCACAGGCAGCTTATAGGTCGGCAGTTATTTGGCGATGCCCGGACCCGAACCTGGAACCTTCCGCATGCAAGGCAAACGCCTTAAACATCTAGATTTCCCAGACCCTCAAATTTATAGCATTAGTGTCTGCCTAAAAAGCAGCAGGCGCAAAAATGAAAAATAAACGTCTACGCGATTAGGTTTTAGATTAATGTGACCAGCCGTTTTTGAGACAATACCGCTCCGCTTGTCTCGTAAACTTTTGAGTGTTTAGAGAGACAATCCCACTTGTTGTTTCACTGTCCTTCGGACATGCAGTCCACCAAAACGTCCCACTATTCTGTTACAGTCATTCAAAATACCGAAAAAAGGGGATAATATAAATGAAATATAGATATAACAAAACATTTGTGAGCTCTTTGTTAAAAAAAACCCCACTAAATCTATTATTTATGTCCTTTAATTCTATATTTGTTTACTCAGTATAATGGTAACTACCCACTGTTCATTGGCATGTGTAATAGTAATAGTTTTGTCTCATAAAGTATGCCAATGTTTTAAATTTAGGGAGCTAAAGGTGTATGAAATGAGAAAATTTATTCGAAAAATAGAGGGGTGGGGATAAAGATCGAATGAGACCAATTTTGTATCGATCGGTTAACTATTTCTTACAAAGAAATTAAAATTATAAAAATAAACAAATGTGTCAAGCCTCTTTTGAATTACTAATTGTATGCTTGTATTATTAGTGTATTATATTATAAAATAAGTTTTTTTTTAAGTTGATTTTTTAAAACTATTCACTGGCTCAATGCAAGAAAAAATTGCTGACGGTTAACATGAAATTCGGTTAACACGAAATGTTTCGGTGGTCCCTTCGAGTTCGTGTTAATGGGCTCGACTGTATTTATTTTTCGCGTTTTTCCCAAAACTATAATTTTCAACACATCGGTACACTTTTCTCTAAACCTATTACATATTTCTTAATAGTTTTTTTTTTTGTGTGTGCAAAAAACCATTTTAGATCTATTTAGGTCACCTCATTTTCTTTTACAAATTAAAAAAAAAAAATGTCTTTTTGTCACTTTTCTGCGTTGAAAATCAGAGTTTTTATGAATTTAGAATATAATGTTTTTTTTAAATCAAATTTAAAAATTATTTTAGGCAAAAATAACAGGTGACCAATATAAATCTAAATGTTTACTTGCATTTGAAACAAGTTTTACGTACATTCATCGTATTTTTTTGTACAAATGATATCGAAAAATACTTGTATTTTTGAAAATTCGTAATTGTATGTTTCAAAAGATGTCTTTTAAAAAAAAAAAATTAAAAAAATAATAAGATTCTTAGGAATAAATATAACAATAAAAGTACAATTTATAACTTGGTACAATTTGTTTATTTGTAACATAATTTTTAAATTATTTAGTGCCGTTCGAAATCAATACTAAGAATTGCTCAGTTTTGCTGCCGCTAACTATGTTCTCCCCCTAAAACACGAAATCCATAATAATTTTAAGTACGCCATTGTGTTTTTATAATAATACTAAACTTTTAGATTTATTATTCCCATTCCTTAATATCGCATTTCTTAGCACATTCATATTTATTTGTTCAATCTTTACGAGAACTTAAAAAATAATTTTCCCACAAGAATTTATTTTTTTTAACAGAGAATGAAAACAGGTGGAAAATCATAAGTTCTGCACTCGTCTTCTCCATTGTACAGAGAAGAAAGGGAGAGTATTCTTGTAGCTGAAGATACACCAAGAAAGATGTCAGCTGTTGTACAGCTTCGTCTTTTGTAACTTATCGTCTTTTGAAACTGTTTCTCTGAGGGCACGCGCCCTCAGAGAAAATAGTCATTTATTTAGTATTCGCGGGAACCCTTTCACTATACCTACAATGGTCGTATTATACTACCTCGTATTATTTCTTTAGAAAGAGACATAGGGTGTTAACTTAGTTGACGTTTTTTTCTTTTACATTTATACATATATTAATACATAATGATAATTACTAATTTTCCCTTTTGGCAAAGGTTTTTGCATTGCCTTTTGTTTTCTAAATGGCATTTAAAAATCATTTTTCGAAATACAAATAAATTTAGCAAACGATAAGTATAGAAATCGGCTTGTTACAGATGTTTCTCTTTCGAGTTTTAATTATTTTCTCTTAGCTGATTTCACAAGTTGTTTTTGTTTCATTCTTATTCGCTTCTTTTTCGTCTGCTGTGTTTTATTTTCAAATTCTTTACGTGTGACTTGTTTTTATTCCTACTATTTATAAAACTTTATTGGTTTTGATTCGATTAAATTTCATGTCAGCAAAGCATTACCAAGATGTTAATGTTGTTCGAAAACTTAAGTTTAGACTATATTCTGTCTTAAAAATTAAATGAAATTCTTGGTCAGCAATTAAACGTGATTTTTGAACAGAGAAAAGCTTTAGTTCCCCGAAAAGAATTTTTTTCACAACATTCGTGAAACAGTAGGCGATACGCTAAATCACTTTCGCATAAACCAAAACAGATATAATTCCGAAAGGGCTAAAAAGGAAAACATGCTGCTATAATTGTTGCCCCTCAAGACGCTAAAAATGCCGATTATTGAATTTCGTAGTTTATTTAATTCTGACGTTTAAAAGTTTAATATCGAACTAAATGCCGTGTTTTTATTTGTTTAGAAAGAGACCCAAGGCATTTTATTAATTTTTTTAAAAAGACGTAAATTTTCCTTACCATTTAAACAATTTATTGAAGAATAATGACGTCTTAATGCTAAGTATTCCTTTTGGCATTTCCCCCCCCCCCCAAATTGTCGTTTGTTTATCAGAATAGCATTTAAAAATCGATTTGTTTAGATATTTTTATAGATAGTTTCAATGTTGATTATTGATATGAAATATTAGCCTTTTTATTTAAGTGTGCACTATATTACATATTTATTCTTCGAAACAAAATTAGCTAACTAAATTAAAAAGAAATAAAACAGTTTAAAAGCATAATATTGAATGGTAGTTTTTAAATGCATTAATTATGTGTAAAAGCAGTTCTTAGTTAAAGTGTGTGTTACAAACTTACTTGTTATATTTTATATCTTAATTATTTTTATACTTGTATTATGCAAATGCATTGTTTTTATTAATAATAAAAAAACAATTAGTGAACTTATTTTTCTAAGGTAGTAGTTTCTCTGAGTAACTTAAACAAACATTTTAACAAGAAAGTGTTCATAATTTACTGTGGTGAGTTATTAGTAATACCTACTGAAATAAAGTTGAAACTAACAGGGAACTTATATTAGCAAAAAAAAAAATCAAAAAATTATTTTGATTTCGTACCGTCCTACTATACATTTTACATCGTACAGTTTTTACAGTACAACAACAACAACAGCAACAACAAAAGAATAACGAATGAAAAAAACCTAAAATTAAACCCAAGCTACAATAAACACCAAAAATGGAAAGAGAAGCTGCCCGAAGGAAGCAGCAAGAAAAAGAAGAAAAAAAATCTATTGTACTCAGCATTTCGAATTTCTCAATACACAATAAACAAGACATTCCACCCCGAAACCGCTCCCCCGAGAACCTCATCTCTATACCTCTGTTTCCGAGAATTCTCTTTCTTCCCCCAAGACCAAATTCCAAACCGTCAATGCTCAAGGTTAAAGGGGCGAACGAAAAACAAGTACTAGAAAATATCCACTTTCACAGCAAAAGGGGTTCGCGAACTTAAATCATTTGAGTCAGTTTCGAACGATCGCTTGCGAACATTAACAGCCGAGTCAGTCGCGAACGATCGTTCTCGAACTTTAATCAGTCGACTCAGTCGCGAACGATCGTTCGCGAACTTTAACAGTTGACTCAGTCGCGAACTGTAATCTGTCGAGTCAGTCGCGAACTTATTCAGTTGAGTCAGTCGCGAACGATCGTTCGCGTACTCAGTCAATGCACATCTTTCGCTAATCATGAATCCATCATTCGTAAACTAGGCAAAAAGTGCGAACTGCTTCTACATGTACGATTGCTTTTATTTCACCGTGAGGTTATTGTTTTAATTTACCATATTTGCCTTCAGCATATTGAATGTAATTGAACAGATTTTGTGCTCCGTAAAAAAAATCAAAATGTTAGCACATCTGTCATCAAGTTAATTAATTTGGAAATTAATAATATTTTTTTCCTAAAACAATTATAAATTCAAAGTTACGAAACCTTTTTTTAAGTTTAATTTCAGTTTTATTTTTATAAAGTTTAATTTCAGTTTTATTTTTATTAACTTTAATTCTGCATGGAATTTTTAAAATAAACAACATTGCCATGTTAATGCAAATCAGAAAAAAATGCTAATTAATATTTAAAAAAATATATTATTAAGCTTTGTAAGTGAAAAATAATTTGTATTAATTTTAGTTAAAAATCTCAACATATTATTTAAAAAAGTCTAATGATAAAAAAAATTAAACTAATTAAAGTTATTGCAATCTAATGTACCCACTATTCCTCTTACATGCATGAAATTGATAAGTTATTGTTCCTTTTCTTATATGAATAAATAGACATACTAGATCAGATCAAGCAATGTCCAGGACCAGCTTCCCAAGCTAAAACGCTAACAGCCAACAGCGATGACTATTGATAAGGAAAAAAAACGCCTTTCAAATTCCTCTCGGCTTTTACAGAGTGTGTGTGTGTTCCCCCTCTGCCCCCCCCCCCCCTCTCCTACAAGGAGAGATGTCTTTCCACCATACTTGGCATAACGCCAACCCTCATCTGCGGGCGCTTGGGTTTTTTTTTGGTGGGGGGGGGGGATACAAGAAAAAAGAACGAATCAGAAGATTCGTTCTTTTGAACGAATCTTTGAAACGAACGGGAACGATTAGAACGAATCTTTTAAAAGAACGGGTCCGACCCATCTCTAAAATAAGGTAAGAGTTGAGTTGAGTTGAAAAGAAGGAATAACAAGGAAAATTGCGGTTGACAGCTAAGCGCTTCGAAATTTTTCTCCTCCATAAAGCAAACCATAGACGCAGTTTTGGCCCTTTTAAATTTACCGTTTCTTTGCAACACCTTATTAATTTTATTTCGTGATCGTATGTAATCTTAAGGCCTTTTCACACGGTATCCCTTGTGCACGGAACTGCTCGGACAGGGTTGTCCACCTGCAAAGATTCTGACGTCACACGTTCCTGGAGTGGTTGTTGTGAATGATACTTATCGCTAGTTTTGGCACATTTTTTCAATTTTTCAATACTTTTACAAATTTCTATCACGTGTAGGAATTGGTTGGTTGGTATACATATATTGTCAGGCTTGTGTGCTTGGTCAGAGACCCGCTTATAATCCATCATGTAAGACAGACACAACACACACACGCACACATACGTGACAGATGCTGCCATCTATCGCGCGCCATTTCCACAATTTAGACAAGTCCCTGAAGGGGAGGGAAATAGTCTCCAGGGACCTGTACCCGTGGAAAAACTTTCGGTCCCAACAGATTTAACGAGCACGTACTCTGCATATTCGTCTTCAGTGGTACCGAGACTCGATCGCGAGACCTTACGATAACGAGATCGAGATCTTAACCACAAGGCTCTCCACAAGCCGATGTAACAAGGAGTACTAACTACAAAAATCAACATTGGCGAGCATAAAGTAGATTTTTCTCCATTTGGCAAACTCGATTTGGCTAACAAGACGTCAGAGCTATACTTGATGCTGATTGGTTACCTATATCTCTCCGCAAAACCGGTTTACCGATTTTCGTGTCTCCACGAAAAAAATTCAATGAACAATCCTCTACAGCGGTTCTCCATGTTATTCCTATGGAAGTTCCGTGATCAAGGTGCTCCGTGTGAAAAGGCCCTTAGTTGGGCTTTTTCAGGCGACTTTTCTTCCTGAATTTCATGCCTAATTGGCTGGTTTCAACACTTTGTCAACGAAAACAAAGCAACCAATGAAATCGCAGTTTCGATAGCGTGACATCAAAAGAATCGTTTCCAACGTTTTGAAAGTAAATATTCATGTTTCCTGTTTGTGTGATTACAAATTATAACATTCAAAAGCTTTACTACGAAAAAAAGGCATTTTTGAGGTCGTGTGTTTCAACAAAAATGATGAATGGGGTAATATTTCACGGAGGATCTGGCAATAGCTTTGCTGTCTACTTTTCCTTTTTCTCGAATTACGTTTGTTCAGAGACATAACATAGAGTGGACTGCGCATTGGCAAACCTAAAGTGTCCTAATCATCTAACTTACACAGTCACATGACTGTGTCGCATTTGGCTCTCATGTATGGCGAGTTTACCATTTGGCGAGTTTTTACACAAAGACCTGAACACATGAGGCAGACAATCTAATAGTATGATAAAGTAGCTCGGAAAGGAACAAAGATGAATCACTATTTAAATTCATTCGCTGTTCAATTTAACAATTGTTCGACTTTTTAAATATATCAATAAGTCAAAAACTACGAGACCAAAAACAAGTTTATTTTTGTGGCCAAAATGTTAAAAAAAATCGTCTGCAAAAACATTAAAAATACACCAAGCGGCTGTGATTGGTTGAAACCCACGTGACTTGGATATTGATGGTAGTCTCCACTTCGGTTTGCTAGCTGATATTCAGGTCTGGCGACAATTTGGAATAGCTCGTAAAGAAACCACCAAGAAACGGTAGCGTTAAGTTGCCATATGTAGCAACCTTTCCCCTCTTGGCGATTTGTGATGTTTAGGACATAATGCTAATCTGCAAGGGATGGCGGTTTTTTAGAAAAAAACCGGTTTTCCATTTTCCATCGGTTTTTCCCTAAAAAATTGGTTTTCGGTTCCGAAGGGCCTCATACAAAAAAACCGGTTTTCAGTCAAAAACGGGACCACCGGTTTTTCGAAAACCGGTTTTGGTTTTCCATCCCTAAGCTGCTTTACTATGAATGCGCAGTCCACTATGTTATGTCTCTGCGTTTGTTTCGGTTAAGTTGGTTGGTAAACTTATATTCAGGTTAGTGTGCATGGTCAGCACTCTACCCACAAACCTAATTATCTCTACCAACCAATACAAAACAAAAGTAATAGATAGATTCGAGAAGACACATTACGAAATTATAAATTTTTTAAGTTTTCAGATAGTTATTTTAGCTTTGATTGAACGTTAAAAAGGGGGCAGTTATGGTTTCGTGTTAAAACGAAAGTCACTTGTCATGACGTTTAAGATCCATGGGAGAATACCGTGTGGGCGCAGAGAAAAACACTGGAAGTGCCTACTCGTTTGTTCTTTTACAAGGTGTTTTCAACATTTGAAATTTGTGTAAAATAATAATTTTGAAATAGTAATAAGTCTTGTATTATCTACAGATATAAAAGTATCCACGAATTAAGGATAAGCTTATTATTGGCGATGTATGTAATGTAAACGAATGTAAATCGGAAAGTTATTATGCAACAATATTCTGTCAAATTAGAGAAAAACGACGTTTAAAAATATGATGGAAAATATCGCATTATGAAATGCTTTAATTACTTCAAAGAATTCAGCTAAAATTTAATATCGTTAATTGAAAATTTATTTTGATGTTTCGGGCTCAACTTTAATAATAATAATAATAATTTTCAAAGTGAATATCAATAAATGAATTATGTGGTTATGAATTGAATAGCAAAAAATGTTTTGTCTTAAACTGAATAGCAAAAGCTTGGATCTGAAAATAAACGTGGGCTCTGAAACAAGTTAATAAGCAAATGTTTTTGCTTGAATCCATATTCTGCCAGTGCATACTTTATTATATTAAACTTTAGTAAGTGATTTTAACAATGGCTACAGTTTATTTTATTTTTCCAACAACACCATTTTAAATTTGCAAATTATAATTTAAAATTAACATTTAAACAAACAACACATTGCCATCCTACTCCAAGATAGTGTTTTTATGGCAAAATGGTTCATAATATAATGCAAATGGAAAAAAGCATTATTGAAAGGCATTTATATAGTTAAGAGATTTCTGAACAGAACAAGAATAGTCTACCCTAAGTGTTCAAAAATAATTAAATAAAAAAAATTCAAGTAACTTCCGCTACTCTCAGACCCGCTAAAGTACGGTTTATTATAAACATTTAAACTAAAAATACCATTTTGTAACTGCAAAAGTTTATAAGATTCCTTTTCAGGCTATGTATTTCAGTATAACAACTTTTCAATATAAATTTGACCCACCGTATTTGCTACTATTTAAATAATTATGCTAAATCTATAAAAAATAATTTTTGGTAGTTCGTTTAAAATAACTAAAAACTTATATTATACAAGTATGTATAAACACAACTAAATAACAGTTAAAATGTATACATTATTCTGCAAAATCCGACTCCAACTTTTCATTTATCAGAAAGGAACATTTCAATGAAAGCAATCATTTGAAATGCAAGGCATAAATCCATCAAATGTTTTCTTGGCTCTAATTGTATCTTTTTAACATCAATGGAATTAATTATTTAACATTCCTGTTTAAAACGAAGACTCTCTCCCCAATCCCCACACGCAACCTGTTAGAAAACACTTTAAAATCTAACTACGGCGAAAAAGAATGGAGCTTGAGGCGTTACTAAGGCTTCTAGGCGTTACCACGCCCCGTTTTCTGCAGAAACGAATTTCCGCCGTTTTTCTAACATGAATAACTACAGAAATAATAGGAAAAAACTTTTGTAGGGGATTTATTTGGACTCCAGAAACCTTAATATATAAGAGTAGCAATTTTAAAACAATATTTAAGACCTGTGCAAATTCTCGATTGAAGCACCTACCGCAGTAATGTAAGCAAGACGAAATTTCATCACCTGAAATTCAATCCGAAGCTTCTTGAAAAATCAAATATATGGAATGATTTGTGCTTCATGTAATTAATTTTAATGGCGAGGAAGCTTCCTAACTTAAACTCGCGAAGCGTCAACTTAAATGCGAATGTGCAAGTCCCATTAATTTTTTTTGGCCATAGCTACAATTTTTTTTAAAAACATAGTTGTTAGGAGAAGGTAAGACGACAAGACTCTTCTGACTTTACAGGGTCCATATATATGTCTTACCAATGTGATCTACCATACCAACTTTTTATAAATAAAATAGATGGAAGGCCACATTAAACTTGGAATCATATACTACTTATACTTAAAACTGCTCTAAATCCATGCTCTGTGTTCGAGTTAAGATGGGCTAAAAGTAGAACATAATTCTTCTTTCCGGAATTTTCTTAAAAAAGATAAACTCTCCTTTATTAATTGCACCCTATAATAAATAATCACGTAGAACTATTATGAGAATACTTAAATATTAAAAAATGCAATTTTTTTCTATACAAAGAAAACAAATCTTGTATAATGTGTAGCAGTAAACAATGAGTGGCATCAACTATTGTTGTCTGGTCTCCAACTTCTTGAAAATCGAATCTAATAGATGGCAGCATCTGTCACGTATGTGTGTGTCTGCGTGTGAGTGTGTTTTGTTTGTCTTTAAAGCCTGAAAATATATGTATACCAACCAACCAACCAGATCGAATCCGAATTTCGAGTTTGTTGTCAACGCGAAGCGAATTCTGTTTAAAAAAGCTTGATTGTTGACAAATAATTCATTGAAAGATTATTTGCAAGAAGCAGTATAGTTTATTTGCATAAAATGAATAACGAAGATAAGTTTGACGGTATTTTGTTGGCCATGGCGCAGCAACATGAAGGTGGTGTGCCGGAGGTATTTGAATTACACGCCTTTTAATAAAAACAATTTGAAAATAAGGAAAACAAATGCTTAATAATGATTCCACATTAACGATTCCACATTAATTCATAACATTTATAATGCATTTTTATTTGTTAGTTTAAAAAGTGATAAGCTATTCTCATGTCTATAAGAAGTATAACAAAAACAATCTTAACAGAAATAATTTTAATAAATGCCTGGTTGTTATCGAAAATATATTTTGCTCTAGACTCTTGAGGAGTGCAGTACTTATCAAGTTGTAAAAAAGTAAAACTTTTATGCTTACCTATTTTTGATAATATAATAATAGAAAACCCAAAATATCATGATTAGCCCCTTACATTATCGGTTCCCAAAATTCCTACTCTACTTATTCAAAATAAAAATAAATTTAAAATAAAAAAACTAGCACTTCCTTGACCATGTAGCTCATGCCGCTCTAGTGCAACGATAATTCAAACCTAACCTAACCTTGACGATGTAGCTCATGTTATTGCAGAACATATTAATCATCTAGCACAAATTGCAAGGCTAAAATAAAGTTTGAGTTTTTGGGAAATGTACCAAAAAAAAATCAGAATCGGTAACAAATAATGCAATAATTTGATATTATTTGAATAAGTTATGTTTTTTTTGTGAAATTATTTTTTTTCTACTTGTCTGACTGGAATTTGGGACTCTTTGTTTTTTTTTACTAGACTTAAACGTTTTGAGAATTTTAGTTTTGTCAACAATTAAAAGAAGTATATTACCCAACAAATACTAAACAATCAACATATTCCAAAGTACGGTGGGCTGGGCCACTTTAGTGAAGTCCCATAAAGTTTTGAGCTTAACATTTTGTTAGTATTGAAAGTGACTTGATTAGAATCTCCTAACAACTCTGTTATGAATAACCTTGAATTTAAATCAATGAAATTCTACAGTAAACTAGGTTAATTACTTATTTGATGTACAATATAATTGGATGAGATCTTGAATGTCACTTTTTAAAAAAGAGGTACATTCATTTGGTTTGCTGTGCATAAAAATTATTAACTGCCTCTTTGCTTATTGCTTCAATTTGTAATTGATTATAAACTCAATATTTTTTTCAGTTGTTAGAAACAATTTTCAGTTTTCTTTTACGCAAAACTGACTTCTTCACTGGTGGAGCGCCTGGTGCTTGTAAAGGGGTAAAAATTGTTTTAATTAGTCTTAATATTATTTGTTTTTCAGAATAAAAAGTTCAATGCAATAAAGAATTGCATTTCATTTGGCAACCTTTGAAACTGGTGTACCTCCTCCCCATTTATCAGTATAAGATATATATTTCATGAGGCTCTCAGATGTTTTTTTAAAAACTTAAAAATAAAAATTTTATTTTTATAATTGGGTGAAAAAGTCCAACTTTTGCATTCTAATTTTAATATCAGAAGCATGCAAAAAGTTTTTTTTCACTCTTTTCATTAGATGCCAACATTCCAAGTAAAATTTCGATTTCATAATGTATTCATGTTAATATTAACATTGGAACCACTGTTGTTGTATTTCTACCTCTTCTGGAAGCTATACATTTCAAATTGTTTTTGAAAATCTTAATCAAAATCCATGTTCAAATGTCTACCTTTTGTATAGTTTCAAATATTTATCTATCTGCTTTATTTAAAAACGTGATGCGTTATGCACATGATTTATTTTTGAACTAACGATATTTTATTTTTTTTTCAAATAAAAATTTGTTTTAAAAAAAGTAGTGTATGCAATGCTTGCGAAACGTAAACTTTTTAAAACGTGTGTCATTATTCACTCGTTTTAAAAAGTAGTACTTTTCACACTTGTTGCATAAATAACTATTTAAGTACCTTAACATCCATATACAGTGGTGGCCAAAAGTGTGGACACATTTTGAAAGTTTCATATTTTTCAACTTTGTGTGATTACAGAATATATTAATTGTATATCAAATTAAACAATTGTATATCAAATTAAAAGTAGTTTAATCTTTATGAGGACCACTGTGTGCAGATCGCTGGAGCCGTCTATGAGACCTTTTGTCCCATATAATCTATATCCATAGACACAACATCATCATCATCAAAGTAATTTCATGTAGAATTAAAAATAAATACAGTATTACAATATATGTATTACGAATAAGTTATGCTACTAATAGTATGATCTGCCTTAGTTTTGCAAGTCATTGAACCGCCAACTTGTATTGCAATTTCAGCATAAGAGAATCCATTGATTGTACTTGCTTGTTCAACTAAAATAAGCATAACTTTATTCATAATACAGATACTTTAATTCTGTTTTTTTAGTGAAATTCTACATTAAATTACCTTCAATTTAATATTTAAATGTTTGTATTTAAGCGAAATTTAATAGATGCAAGAACACAATTAACAATTGAAACACATGAAGCTTTCAAAAAGTGTCCACACTTTTGGCCACCACTGTAGATATGGGTATAAAAATGTCATTTGGTCTTGAATGTGTTATAAAAAAATTTGGTAAAATGTTTCCAATTTCAGTTTTAAATCCTAAGTTAGTGAATTTCAAGTAAAATGAATTTAGTTTATTATTTATTTAACATCTTATAAATGTAAAATATTTGCATTAATGAAGAAAATGTTAGCAAGAACTATTATAATTATGTGAATAAAATTGATTGTGTAAACTGAAAAAAACTTTAAAAGACTTAGATCAGTGATCGCATGATAACATTTGTTTGCATGCCTTATTATGTTTTAAACTTTATTGTAAAGAATGCTTTTGATTATTTTTTCAGTTGCTTCTTGATAAATTTCAAAAGTTTGAAAACATGGCCCTCGCTGAGCGTAAGAAGAAGGAGAAAGAAAAGGAGGAGCTTGAAAGAAAGAGACAGGAGAGAATAAAGAAAGAAAAAGAAGCACAAGAGAAAGAAGAGCAGGATAACAGAGTCACTGAACTAACAGATGAAGAAGCTGCTAAACTTCAACAAGAATTAGATGAGGTTAGTTCCTGAATTTATTTTTGATAGATATGCTTTTAAATTTCAGGGACAGATCAGTGTGGAAAATTTCAGAATGGGAATTTTGTGCCAGGGGGCCAATTTTTTTTTGGTCTGTGTTAGTTTTATTGTAATACTTACCAACTTGAGTTCACGTTTGCTACTGTATTTTCTTGCATATTTACTCCAAAGATTACTCCAAACTGGAGTTAGCCAATTTATCATCCCTAAAATTAGTTCTAAATAGCGCTTTCATGGCAAGAAAAATCATTCACTGTGAAAAGAGGGTATTTACCGAGGTTAATATTGGACTGTTGAACTGTTCTTAAATAAAATGTTTTAAACTATTTTATTATTTTTAAAAGACATAAAAGCATGTCTTTGTTTTTGTATGTGAAATTTTATTACATAAACATAACTAGTTTGGGAAAACTATTGGCCTGCTTTGTCTAAAGCAAAGAAATTTTGGTAATATGTTTTTCACTTATTTTAAGAAAAAATACATTTAAATTCTAGATTTTTAGATTAAAACTGTTAAAGTATAATTATTTATCTACATTTCATTCTCATTATGTTTTCAGAAAGCCAAAGCCAAGAAATCTCCAGTAACAGAAAATAAAGAGAAAGAATCGAATACTGCTGAAAAACCGGTATTTTTATTTGATCATTAAAAAAAATATTGTTGCTATTTAATTTTTTTTTTTCTTTGATATTGATAAATTTTCTATGTTTTTTTTTTTTAAAAGGTGTATGTTAGAATTTGCATATTCAAGAAAAAGCTTTTCTATTCTGTTTTTGCAATTTTATTGATTAGTTTGTATTTTTAAACCCATTAAAAAACATTTACCTGTAATAGTAATATGCATTTATTAATTTGTTTAGAGTATTTAGTTTTATCTTTTAGGTTAAACAATAAAGGAATAATTTACATACAAATTGTTTAGCAAATGAAGCTTAGTTTTAGATAATTAATCATACTAATTTTTTGTATTAAGACAGTAACATAACTTCTTAATCAATTATTTTCTCTTTAGTTGAAAGATGATGAGGATGAAGAAGACCCAGAAGATAAAGATAAAATTAAACCTAATGCTGGAAATGGCTGTGATTTAGAAAATTACAGGTGGACACAGACTTTGTCTGAAGTTGAAGTGAGTAGGGTCTTAGTTATGTTAATAAAATAGGTTTATAAAATTAACTTATTGGAATTTGGGGAATATGAATTTATCTTTTTGATTTTTAATGATGGCAAAAATTGATGTTCTAATTAAAAAAAAAAAACACTTTGAACTACAATAACAACTATAAAATTATGTACAGCTATTTATGACTTTGACACCAATAAGCAATGGAATACTTTTTTACCATACCTAACAGTTAATAAAAAATAATAATGTAGATTAAATTGTTTATTGTGGTTTGCAGTTTAATTGTTTTACTAGTAGTTAGGTTGATAAATCATTTATGATATAGCACTATAAATATTTTATTTAGGTGTTAGTTTTCTTGCCATTTGTGTTGAACATAACAATGCAAAAAATATATATTTTATCATATATTTTTGTAAGAGGAGTATAATTTTGGTTTTATATTATGTGATTTTATTCGTTGTATTAAGATTTGTTTTTCATTACAATTATTACATTGCATACTTTTTTTATGTTTAATTCCAAGTTTACTTCTAATAATGCTTTCATTTTTAAAAAGATTAAATTAGCAGTGTCTTGAATTAAAAACATATGTTTTCCATTTGTAGATTAAAGTTCCTATTAAAGCCAGTTTTAAAATCAAGGCAAAAGATCTAGTTGTTGACATAGCTAAAAAGGTAGTGTATTGGAAATCGGTAAAGTTTTGAATATTTTATAAATACTTGTTATATACATTAATAAGGGGGTTCAGTATGTTGTATATCGTTAATGTTAAATTATCAAATTGCAATGTACCTTTTCACAATAACTACTGATCAGATCATCTTAAAATTTTCTCTGTGTGTTATACCAACCTTGTATATTAATCTGAGGTTAAAAGTTCTTTGTAAATAACTGTTAGAATTTTTAAAATAAAATAAGTTTTAAAGTACCCAAAAAATCATGACATTTTTCACTTTTTAGCCCCATAATTTTTTTTTTCACTTTAGTTTTATTAAAATTTATAACCTCAGATTAATCTATACTATGTATTACATCATATAAAAAAAATTTCACGAGAAAACGTAGCATAGTTTTTGAGAAAGGGTACATCGAAGTTCAAAAAATCAAGTTCTGAGAAAAGCGCGTTTAAAGTTTTTATTGTTAACCCATTTCCTTACGAAGCCATGACATTAAAATGGCTTTTAATGTCAAAAATATTTTTCCAATCGTCTTGATACTTTGTGACATTATTAATAAAGGTTGTAATAGTATTTTAAGCCAATAATTTTTGTTTTGATTTTTTCACCGATTTTAGGGTATTGAACCCCCTTAAAATATAAATTGTTATTTACAGATGTTATTTAGCTTATAAATCCAGCGAGATATTTTTTGTGGTTAATTTACAGTATTAAATTTCTTAATTTTTATAGCTTATGATTATTTCATTGAAGTATTTCTATCCCAGAAATAAGGTTTACCTGTTGGAGATTTATATATATATTTTGTCATTCTGTAAGGCTTGAAATTAAAAAAAAAAGACTTACAGTGGTGGCCAATAGTGTGGGCATTTTTTTAAAGTTTCATGTAACTTTGTGTGCTTTAAAATTTTCACTTGCATACAAACGTTTATACATTAAATTGAAGTTAATTTAATGTAGAATTTAGTAATACAATTGGCCAAAAGCGAAAATTAATATATTCTACAAGCACACAATTGTTGAAAAACATGAAACTTTAAAAAAATGTCCACACTTTTGGCCACCTCTGTATGTAACTTACTGGCGGTTGTGTATGATGTTGGAAAAACTGACAATATAAGACATTTATCATTATGTCTGTATAACTTACAGGGTTTGACTTAAGACAGTGTCAAACTATGGTGTAAATAAGTGGTGGCAATTGAGTAGGGTTGGCATTTTTGGGTTTGTCAAATCTTCCACCCCCTTTTTTTAAAAGCTAACTATATATACCAGGACAAAAGTGGTTGCAAGAAATTAAACTTTTAAAACTTATTAATTCATTATCGCAAGCATACAATCCAATCTTGAGATAGACTTAAATACCAATTATATTCACATTGAAGTCTTACCAATTTAGCGCACATGCTGATACTTAATTTTAATTGTTATTGTGCCAGACCAGAAAGATATGTTTGGTTCCAATGTCAAGTGTATGAGATCAACTTAATAAAAAAAAATAAGATAATAAAATGAAATAACACCGAAACTTTCAATGTGGAAGTCGCATACTTTCACCTTTCTTATGTTTTGTTGTTCAGACGGAGACAGACAAGCAGCCAGATACTGCCACTCATTTTAAGACTCGATGAATTTTCTGTGTTTTAGAAGAGAATTTATAACTATATCTTTCATTTTATTTACATAAACATGATGTTGTATTCTTATTTTTTTTATTTAAGCATTTAAAAGTTGGCCTTAAAAACACTACTCCCATTATTGATGGAGAATTATACAACAATATTAAGTTAGAAGAATGCTGCTGGGTTATGGAAGATGGCAAGACTATAGCTATTACTTTAGAAAAGGTAAACACTCTTATTGTGTAAACTTGGGTTTTGTATATTGGTGATTCTTTATTCATAGAGTGATGATTCTGATTGAATAAGATTGATTTTGTAAATGTTCCTTCATTTTGAAGTGTTATTGAAATTGAAATTTTTGCAAGGAGTTTTGTCCCTACTTTATGTTACTTGGTTGGGGGCGATGTGTAAGATGTGCTTGTGTAGAACTTATGGCAAAGAAACAAAGTGCTACGTTCACTATTACTTTAATTAATTTCTAAAACAATACAAAATGGTTGAACAAAAAGAACTCGAACATATAATGAGGTAGCAACTTGCTGGTTACAAAATTTCGTTAATTCAAATAGTACGAGAGCTGTCTCTTCTCGAGAGAGCGAGTGAGAGTCACTGTCACTGGAAAAGAAAACACATTCACTTCCCTTAAAGGAAAAGTTCCGGAGTCATCTCAGTTCACTTCACGTGGTGGTGATTTGCATCAGTATTTTTCCAAGACTGGTGGAGTGAAGCGTGGGTCGTGTGGTAGCTCTTGTGCAGACCATCCTCCGCCTCCGTTGGACGGCTCGTCCAACTCGAATCTTCTTCGGGAAGGGGACATATCTGAGTGATGGGTCTTCTGTACACTCCGGAGGTCGTGCGGACTTCAACAACCCGCACGTGACCGTCTTGGCCAGGGAAGGTCTTCTGTATCCGGGCCAGGTTCCATCTCATCGGTGGCTGGTTGGGCTCCTTGAGAAGAACCAGCTGGCCAACCTTGAGGTTAGGTTGAGTAGTTCTCCACTTGGCTTTGGTCTGAAGTTCGTTGAGGTAGTTAGCGCTCCAGTGTTGCCAAAACTGTAGATTAAGAGCTTGGATTAGCTGCCACCTAGTAACGAGAGACATAAGAGTTTGAGAATTAGGGTTGGGCAAGGAAAGGAGTGGTCCACCGACTAGAAAGTGTCCTGGTGTCAAAGGTTCTAGATCTGTTGGATCAGAAGAAAGTGGTGTCAAGGGTCTTGAGTTTAGACAGGCCTCGATTTGCGTGATCAAAGTGTAGAGCTCTTCAAAAGTTAAAATGGCTGCTTTGGTAATCTTGAGCAGATGGGTTTTGGCTGATTTTATGTTGGACTCCCATAGTCCTCCATGGTGAGGTCCACGTGGGGGAATAAAATGCCACTTGATACCTTCTTCTGCAGAATAGTTTTGGATAGGGTCCGATTTGTAGATCGAAAGTTGTTCGTCAAGAAGAGTTTTACAGCCCTTGAAGTTAGTGGCGTTATCGCAAAAAATATTACTGGGTCTTGACCTACGCGCAATAAATCTTCTTAAGCATGCCAAAAAAGCTTGAGTACTTAAGTCGGAAACGACTTCCAAGTGAACTGCTTTTGTGGAGAAGCATATGAAGATTGCGAGATAAGATTTTAAGATTACTTTAGAGCGTTTCATGTTAGGTTTGGTGTGTATGGGTCCAGCAAAATCTAGACCTACATTTTGAAATGGTCTCGATGGGGTAACTCGTTCTTTCGGTAAATTTCCCATGATTTGAGAGGGGTTTCGAACTTTGGTACGAAAGCCCACCATGCAAGAAAAAATGATTTTTCTTACCTTATCTCTTCCCGATTTAAACCAATACCTTTGTCGAATAAGGGATAAAGTTGCTTGAGTTCCTGCATGAAGAGCCTTTTCATGGTAGTACTTGATAAGGAGATGGGTGAAGTGGTGATTGTTGGGCAGCAAAATCTGGTGCTTTTGCTCTTCTGATAGTTTTGAGTGTTCAAGACGACCACCTACTTTAATGAAACCATCACCATCTAAAAAGATACTTAGAGAAATGTAAGGGTTAGATGCAGGAAGTTGTTGTTTAGACCTCAAGTGTTTTAGTTCCGTTTGAAAACTGTCTTCCTGGACCAATTTGATCAAACGCGAGGTAGAAGCTTGTAGTTCAGAAGCACTTAATTGGTCTTTTAAACGCTCTGAAGATTTGATTTTGCAATTGAAGATAAATCTTAGGCACCATGCAGTAATTCTAATGAGCTTTCTGAAAGTGGAATACCTAGAGATTAGAGAGTCAGAGGGAAATTGAGATTGAGTGAAAATTGAAGCACTGAGACTTGTTGTACGAATTTCCAACTCTGTTGGAGTAGTTTGTGGTTCAATTGGCCAATCTTCTTTTGGCTCGGTGATAAACTTTGGGCCGTGCCACCACATCTTGTTGTGGATAAGGTCATTTGGTGAAAGTCCACGAGTGCCTAAATCACTGGGATTGGAACTGGAAGGAACATACCTCCATTGGGCACTTGGCAATTTGTCGTGGATATCAGCAACTCTGTTGGCCACGAAAGGCTTCCAGCGACTAGGTGGAGCTCTGAGCCAGGCCAGTACTATTGTAGAGTCTGTCCAGGCGTAGATGCTGTTGGGTGATATTCTTGAATCTGTAAGAACTTGACAAGTTAGTTTAGCACCTAAAACCGCAGCACAAAGTTCGAGGCGCGCAATTGAAACTGGTTTCAAAGGAGCAATTCTTGTCTTAGAAATCAAGAGATGCGTAGAACGGGTGTTACTATTCTGTACACTGATGTAGACTGTAGCGGCGTAAGCTTGAGTAGAACTGTCACAAAATACATGAAATTCAATAGGGGAATTTTGGTCTGTAATATATCCTAGCCAACGTGGGATTTTTAGAGCCTCTAGCTCATGTAGGTTTAGCGCGAAGCGAGTCCAACGACCTTTGATCTCTTCCGAAACTTCTGCGTCCCAATCATGGCCGGTTAGCCAAATTGATTGCATCAATATTTTTCCGATGATGGTAACTGGCGTGATCCAGCCTAAAGGGTCGTATAACTTGCTAACATCGGAAAGTATGGAACGTTTGGTTGGAGAGTCAATCTTGGGTGTAAACTTAAATTTAAAATAGAAAGAATCTTCTGTAGGGTGCCAATGCAAACCTAAAGTTTTGATTGTAGTGCCAAACTGCATTGATTTGCTTTTGCTTATTTCTCGTTCACTTAGGGGGACGTCGTTAAGGACGTCGTTTTCATTACTTGCCCACTTTTTCAAGACAAAACCGCCTTCATTTAAAACTTCTATTATTTCCGACCTTTTCTTTGTGGCATCGTGAAGGTTATCTGCCCCTGACATTAGGTTATCAACGTAAAAATCGTTAGCTAAAACATTTGAGCCAATAGGAAAGCTTACTTTTTGATCTTCTGCAAGCTTCTTGAGAACTCTGATTGCGAGATAAGCAGAACAGTCCATGCCAAATGTTACTCTCAGCAGTTTGAAGTCTTTTGGTGGGTCAGACGGATGGGGTCTCCAGATCAGTCTTTGGAAGTCCGTGTGATTTTCAGAAACTAGGACCTGCAAGTACATCTTCTCGATGTCTGCTGTAAAAACAATTCTGAAAAGTCGCCATCGCAGTAAAATTGCAGACATATTTTCCTGAATATTGGGACCGGTCATAAGCTTGTCGTTAAGAGAGATGCCACTTGTAGTTTTTTGGGAGGCGTTGTACACGATACGAAACTTCGTCGAGGAGCTGTCTTCCTTATGGACAGAATGATAAGGAAGGTAGTAACCTTGAAACCCAGAGTCGTCTACTTTGAGATCGATCTTGGAAGGTTCCACTTCAACCATGTAGTTAAGTTGCAAGTACTCGTTAAAGCACTTCGAATATTCCGTTCGAAGGGACAAATTTGTGTCAAATTTACGTTCCAAATTTAAAAGTCTAGAAGTTGCGAGACGTTTAGATTCTCCTAAGGGGCCTGAATTTTTCCTAAAGGGGAGATCAACTTTATAGTGATTATTTACTTTTACGCAACTAGATTTAAATATCTCTTCACATTTTAGGTCTTCTTTAGAAAATGGTTTTTCTTTAGAAACCTCTTCTAATTCCCAGAAAGCCTGAAGTTGTTTGTGTAGATTCAAGTTCGTAACTTCGATAGTATTGTTCTCAGATGCGCTAATCGGCCCTGTTAGTACCCATCCTAATTTAGTGTTCTGAGCAAAGGGTGAAAGTTGTGGGCCTTTAACTAGTCCATCTGATAGAATTTCTGGGTAAAGGTCAGCACCGATGATCAAGTCAATTCTACCGGGGTAAGAGTAATAAGGGTCGGCTAAAGTTAAACCTTTAAGATGATTCCAGTCTCCCTTGTTCACCCTCAAGTTTTGACCGTAGTTAGTAAGAGCTTTTAGTACCAAGGCTTCACCTTTGGAAGTGATAAGCTTGTCAGACATAGATTTGATGCCGAAATTGACGATCTTGTTACATCTTTCAGAACTGGATTTTCCTATACCTGATATGCGAGCCGAAATTGGTCTGCTCCTTAACTGTAAGATTTGGGATAGGCGTTCAGTTAGAAAGGTAGATTGGGAACCTTGGTCTAGTAATGCGCGTATTACGATTTCGGAACCTTCCGAATTGAAGATCTTGACAAGAGCAGTACTTAAAAGAACCTGTTTACCTTGATGGTTTTCCTTTAAAAAATGAGCAGAGATCTTAGCTGTTTCTGTTGACACTTCAGGTGGAAGGTTTTGGACATGAGGTTCTTTGCTGTTCTGGATTCCAGGATCGTGTATCTGGGTGTGATGCCGCTTCTTGCAAATGGAACAAGAAAACTTACTAGGACACTGCCGGACGTTGTGTCTAGAAGAAAAACAGTTGTAACAAAGCTTTTTGTTAGTTATGAAGGATAACTTGTCTTGCCTAGGCAAATTGGTAAACTTTTGACAATGTGCAATTCTGTGCTCACCGTCACACAACGGACAGTTTTCGTTCCTAAATGTATGATGAGAACTTGTGCGAGTTTGTTTGCTGTAAGGGTTGTGGTCAGCTTTAACGCTTGTAGGCCCTTTAGTGGAAATCGCTTCAAGAGTGCGGAAACGGCCAACTAGGAACTTCTTTAGTTCGTCAAAGGTTGGAATGTCAGTCTTTGAAACTAAACTTTGTTCCCAAAGCTGCAGGGTTTCGTGTGCAAGTTTTTGGGACAAGATGTACACCAAAATAGCATCCCATTTGTCAACTGGTACACCTAAATTTGAGAGTGATTGTACACAGCGCTCGGATGTATCTACTAAACTTTTAACGTTTTGCGTGTTGTCTTTAGTAATTTTGGGCTGGGATAACAGGATTCGCAACTCCGAATTAATCTGAATCCGCTTATTTTCGAATCTCTGTTTTAACACGTCCCAAGCCGAAGCGTAGTTGGAATCAGTAACTTGATAATGCTTGATCAAATACTCTGCCTCTCCAGCTACGTGAGCCTTTAAGTAGTAAAGTCGCTGTACGTTACTTAGAGACTCATTATTATCAATTAGACACGAGAACAAATCTCGAAATGATGCCCAATCTTCATATTTACCCGAAAAAATAGGAAGTTTGATAGTGGGTAGTTTTTCCTCGGACCTACGCTCTGACTGAGAACTAGATTGCTGGGTGTTTCTAGACTGCGTTACGGGGTTTTCGGGGTAAGTTAGAGAAAATGACTCTTTAATTTCTGCCAAATTTTCTATATAGTATTCTTCAACTTCGTCATAAAGGTCACCTTTGAAGTAAGGTTCTTCGCCAGTCAAACTTTCCTCCGATAGGATTTGATCGTGATTTGCGGTAAATTTGTACCATAAATCAGTAAGAAGTTGTATTCGCGTTTCAAAATAAGATTTAGTCTTGCGCGAGACGGAATCTTTCTTGTAGTTACGAATAGATTTTTTCATGTGCTCGTAGATATTCGACTGTTCTTTAAGTAAGGCTGCCATAGTTCAAAAGCAAAGATATTCTTACCACTGGTTCTTTTATACTTAGCTTGTGATGTGGCTTCCGACGGACCAACTGGTTGGGGGCGATGTGTAAGATGTGCTTGTGTAGAACTTATGGCAAAGAAACAAAGTGCTACGTTCACTATTACTTTAATTAATTTCTAAAACAATACAAAATGGTTGAACAAAAAGAACTCGAACATATAATGAGGTAGCAACTTGCTGGTTACAAAATTTCGTTAATTCAAATAGTACGAGAGCTGTCTCTTCTCGAGAGAGCGAGTGAGAGTCACTGTCACTGTCACTGGAAAAGAAAACACGTTCACTTCCTTTAAAGGAAAAGTTCCGGAGTCATCTCAGTTCACTTCACGTGGTGGTGATTTGCATCAGTATTTTTCCAAGACTGGTGGAGTGAAGCGTGGGTCGTGTGGTAGCTCTTGTGCAGACCATTACTAAAGAAAACAAATGGTCAAATGTAATTATTTTCATTTACAACTGCAAAAATGTCCAATTTTATTAAGCCAGCAAGAGAATGGACCGTTAAAATAATTAAAAAAAAAAGATTTTAACAGTGTTGTTCGTAAATTAATATGGTTCAAAGTGTGAACTGTATTTAATTGTTTTAAGGTAAAAAAAATGTACAATTTAAAAATGAGTTTTGTAATGTCAGAACATATGAAGGTTGTAGTGTGTTGTGAAACTCATTCTCCCAAGTCTAACCTCTATAATGTGTCCAGCTTGTTCATTGTTGCATTAAGATGATGGTTAATTTAAGTGGATGAGTGACTAATGGCCAGACTGGAACCTATATATTATATTTTGGGGAATGTGAGTTTTACAATTAACTCTTCATATAATGACTAACAGAGGTTCTGTTCCTAATTTATCAATATTTGATTTGTACAACCAATTAAATTCAGAGTTGTCTACGGACATTGAAATTGTCTTATTAAATTACTAATACGTTTTTTTTTTTTTAAATTCAGGTTAGTGATAAATATATTATTAAATATCATGACAATCATTTTCCATAACGAGAGCATTAACCCTATAACTTTTAGATCTCTTTCCTACCTTAAGGCTGCTCATCACCCCATTCCCCATCCTCCTTCGATCGGGCTTGCTAATGGTTAGTCTATGGGGAAAAAGTGGTTTTTATTCCAAAAAAACAAAGAAATTATAGGAATATTTTGATGCGTTTTTTTTTAATTCATAAAACTCCAATAATGTTGTGTTTTTAGAGGTTATTTTTAAAAAAACGTTATTTACTTTTTTTTACTCGAAAAAAATTTAGATTTAAAAAAAGTAAATAATGTTTTTAAAAAAATAATCTCTAAAAGCACTACTTTATTGGAGTTTTATGAATAAAAAATACGCATAAAAATATTCCTATAATTTCTTTGCTTTTTTTGGAATAAAAACCACTTTTTCCCCATAGACTTACCATTAGCAAGTCCGATTGAAGGAGGACGGGGAATTGGGGTGATGAGCAGCCTTAAGAAAGGGTCAACACAGCTTCTGACTACTATTAGAATAAAAATGCTTGATTTTTTTTTGCTGAATGGAAGCATCATGTATTAATTTTTAAAATCAATGTTTCATCTTATTCTGCATAATTTTGTGCAATTTAATTGGTTTTTTATTGTTATTTGTTTTTACATTTCCCATAATTTTTCTTAGATAAATAAAATGGAATGGTGGAATAAACTTGTAACTACCGACCCTGAAATCAACACAAAGAAAGTTGCACCTGAACCTTCTAAAGTAAGTATGAATTCTATTGATAGTCCTCTTTGAATTTGTAAAAATTATTTGTAGGTTATTTTTTGTTTTTGCATTTTTGGAACTTCATTTGAATAAGTATTGGTATATCCCTCTAACAATATTTGAAAATTGTATTTTTGTGCAATTGAGGGGTATAGAATCAAAAGTCACTAAATCCAAAAATTAAAAATATGGGAAATCGCAAAAAAAACTGTTTTTAATACATAGAGTAAGAATTAATTTTATATTTTATGTCTTGCATTTGGTTTTTAGTTTGTTTTAAGCAAATTATAATTTTTTTAAATCATTTTTTAGCTGTCCGATTTAGACTTGGAAACAAGAGGAATGGTTGAAAAAATGATGTACGACCAGCGTCAAAAGGAAATGGGGCTGCCCACATCAGAAGAGCAAAAGAAGCAAGATGTGCTTAAAAAGTATGTTATTAGTTAATCTAATATTAATTGCCATTTATTTTTTGGTAGACTGTCGATGAAAAGTCAGGAACCTGAAATTTCCCCACATTGTTTCTTGAACTTTTAGATGTGGATCTAAAATTAAAAAGAGCTTAATTAGTTTAACTTTATTGAAATGACACACCTGTTAAGCGTATTTCTTTTTAATGACATACTAGATTCTGGAGAAATATTACTGCTTGCAAGCATATATTTTCAATCTGCATCTTTTCTTAAGCTATTGATTAGTTTATTTTCACTGTATATTTTTCTAAATTGCAAAAAATTGGATTGCAAATTTGTAAAATTTATCAAAGGTAAATCCGGCTATGTCCTTGAACCCATTATATATAATATACTTGTATGAATTAGCTTATGATATTTAAATGATGTATAGTTAATTATTATAGCAAATTCTCATTTTTTTTAAAGTTTATTTAATGCTAGAAATATCCTGCCTTTTCCATGCAAAAAATTCATTGTTAGTCATTAAATAACTGTAACAGATTGGTTCCAGTTTAATCTAGCAAGTATTAATTATTAAATTTAGTATGTTTCAAATTTAATTTTTTAAAGTAACATTTAAAATTTTTTTAATAGAAGTCTAGTATAAATACATACATCAGTAAGAGTTATTAATTTTCTATAATCTTTTTTTATTGTAGATTTATGGCAGCTCACCCAGAAATGGACTTCTCTAAGTGCAAGTTTTCCTGATCTAATTAGAAGCATTAACACTTATACCCTCCGTTCTTGTACAGAAACATTCCTGTATGCTCAGCCAGACATATATAACAAGTGCTACTCAAAACTTCTTGCTAGTTGTGAATTCATTTCATACAAACTATTGATAGTCACTGAAACTCTGCACATTGTTATTTCTTTTATAAATAAATTCCTGTAATTGATGTGGGTTTCTTTTTTAAAAATTATTTTAGCTTGCTCTCCTTTTTTTTTAATTCGAAAGAATTGAAAAATGACGTAAGATCTTTTGTACTTTTTGCCCATCTCTATGTTCTTTTTTCGACTGTCTATTTGTCTGCCGATGGCTTACCCGTTTATGTAGTACGTATTAACATTTAATTTTTATTTGCTGAAACCGCTGTTCAATATCAGCAACCACATGTGAAAATTTATTCATTTAAAATAACAGCTTACAGACAAAACTATATTTGTTACATAATTCATATCAGAATTTGCATTAATATGGTGGCTATTTTTGAAGCCTTAGAAACGCTACTATTTATTTGTTTCGGAGACCTTTTTAAAATTGACACTCTACTCTATGGATAACATAATGCCATAATTTTATTGTTCATTACTTATTGAGAGAGCAGCAAACAGTTGTTTTGCATAACCAGCTGGTTAGTTCTAATTTACATTGCTCGCTCTTTGCTTATTAGATTATAATTGTATAAGGTGATCAAAATAAAAATTATTCACTATGACATTTATTAAGTGATTTTTAGATTTCAACATGTAGTTTTATAACAATATGTCAAATGAACTGCTTTCACACCAAATTTATTCTTCTAAAAAAAAAGCACCAAACACAGCATTTTGCTCTAGGTCAAACTTTTAAAAGTCATATTTTTTTAAACCAAAAATTCAATAATTATGACTTGTCACTTACATAATTTATTTGTATTTCGTAGAATAAATTGTAAGATTTCTTCACACAAAAAATAAGCAAAACATTATTTTCATATCACTATCTTACACCTGCATATCACCTTAAATTATTTTTGCATATGAATTAGTTTAGAAAGACTTCATAGAATATATATTATCTCAATCATTGTTTGTATCACAGTTCTTTTGATGGTTCATTATAATTGTACTAAGCAATTGACAGAGAAGGTAATTTTTTTAAGTGAATAGTTAAGTCATTATTAATTTACTAATAGTCCTTCGATCGGTGCTATGTTCCTATGTGACATTAATTCACTAATCAAGGCTGGAGAAATAATTTATTTTCATTCCAGTATTTCTGTTGTGACTCAAGACCTTGAACATGTCCTTATTTTTTTTTTATTATTTTTTTTAACTGAATTTGTTTTGCAAACGACAGTGAATATTTTATTAATAGAATTCACAAAAAAATATATATATGAAAAGAGCTAATCTAATTTCGGCCTTTAAATTGCAACTACTAAATATGTACTGTGTTTGGCAATTTTTTTCTACATTGTGTAATACATGTGGAAGCGTTTCTGGGGGAAAGTATGGCAGTTAGTGTTACAAACATACTTGTTTTTTGATAAGAATTTTATCCAGTATTAAAGTAATAGGAAATTAGGTTATTTTAAAACTTTTTTTTAAAGATTGCTCAGAAATTTTGCATAGAAGATTATTTTTTTAGCAAATGATACAATTGGAATAATAAGTGTTATAAATCCAGATGAGAATTTTTTAATGAAAATATTTTGATTGTAAAATTAAAACATCTTGCAGTCCCTGCTGATACAGAGTTCCCACTCTCTTTGAAAAAACAACTAAAAAGGCCTGAAATTTCAAAATGGTTTTAGGAGACTCTGAACAAACCTAAGTACCAAAGAGGCCCTAATGTCAAGGCGATGGAGGAGGAATGGAGATTTAGTGCTTAAATATTTGTCTCCCACCACTTGAATTTAAAAAGCTATGGACTTCAAATTTTGTATTCGAGTTCCTGTCCTACAATAATAAGTTTACTCTATAAGAATTTTTATCCCCTGAGAATTAACCTAAAACAGGGCCGAGATAGCATAGTTAGACTAGCATCCCTTGAGTTAAGAGTTAACCCCTTGAGTTTGTTAACCCTGCCGTACGAAGACTCCCAGTACACTAATGCCAACTGGTGAATGTTATTTAAGTCTGTTGTCATCCAAAGTCTTGCAAGTTCTTATACCAAAAAAATACCTCTGGGCGACATGCAAAATTTGGGATCTTCTCTTAGGTAGGGTTCATACAAATTTCTTGACATAAAAATTAAGGGGTTTTAAGGACTTTTTAAGAAAATTTCAATGATTTTCTAAGAACAGAAGAGCTTCCAATGCGGCTTTAACAGCTGTTGCTTGTCAATGAAAATAAGAATGATAGCTCAGAAAGCTAATTCTTTAGTAAAAAGATTTTTATTTTATAAATATAGATATACACCGAAAATTTAATTAAATATGTAGTTAATGTGCATTTACATTTAAATATTTAGTTTGTCTAGCAATCAGGATATGATACATTTTAAAATTTGTACATGTCAATAGCATACAAGTAAAAGATTATTTTAACAAAAAAAAAAAAGAAATTTTGAGCTTTACCAAAATTTAAGTTTTTTTTAAAGGGGCATTAAGGACTTTTTCCTATTTTTAAGAAATTTTTTAAAGCGGTTTTTAAGGATTGTGAACCCTGCTTTGGCTCTGTTTCAAAATTTAATAAAGAAGGATCCATTTTCTGTCGGTAGTGTTGCTTCCAAATAATGAGGTAGAAATTACTTATTGAGAAAGTGTAGTAGTAGTACTGCCCTCTTCCATGTCTAACAAAGTAGAAAGAACTCTTCAGTGTCGTTGTTGAGGGCCACACCCACTGCTGCATTACTACAGGGATTTAGGGATGGTACAAAATGGTCATATTTCAGAGATTACTTAGGAAGGCTAAAAACCTGGGAAGAAGGGCGTTATTGGTGTTCACAAAACGGTCCAGGGTTGGCACAGTATTTAACATATAAGGTTTTTACCGGTATTTTCCATGGTTTTTACCACCTTGGTAAAAACGTGTTTTCCCCACCTTCTGTAAGGGTAATCTCAGTAATAATGGTTTTTCCCGGTAAATACCTAGTTTTTACCATGTCTCAGTAAAAAAGTTTTTCCTGGTAAAAAACCCAACCCTGAAGTTGTCATCAATGGGTGAATCCCCATGATACTCTTCTAAGACAGAATAGATCAACCTAAAACCATTTGTATTTTTTTTACCAATTCACTTAATTAAGAAATAGAAACTCTCTTATCAACCAACTCACTAATAATAATAAAACCTATAAAATATTTATATTTTTCAAATATGCACGGAAAATGTCATTTTTGGAAAATACATGCACCAATTATTTTTACTCCATATTTACACAAGATTGAGGTTATAAAATAAGTTTCTTATAATTCAAAGTTTCATTCAATGAATTTATAAGGAAAAAGGTTTAGTGAAAATACTTATGTTTTTAAATTCCCAATTTGGAAATTGAATTAAACAAACTACTAATTGATTCGTAAAGTTTATTTACATGTTTATAAATATAAAAAGAAAATTGTTCCATTTCTTAAGAAGTAGACATCAGTACAAGCTTATATAAATACATATAAAAAATTTACATTTTAAAAAGCATAGCAAAGCTGCTCCTTGTTGTACTTAGCACTTATATAAAATCTTTGGTACCTTTTGTTCAGATAGCTTCTAATACTGTAATGAGCAAAAATAAAATGGCACAACTTAAAATGGAATGCACTTGAATCACACAACCCTATTCCTACTTGGAAACAATAGAATACACTTCCACCTATCGGGGTGGTTCATCACATTTTTATGGAAATAGCGGTAATAAATATACATGAAACCAACGCCCAGAGCGTAACTGACAAAAGTAAGAACCATAGCTGGAACGCTATACCACAAATGACTGCTATACACGAACCACAGCACGATGACCACGGTGTTCTCCAGAAATATCACAGAGTAGAAGAAGATGTAGAGGTATCGCGAAGGCACGTTCGGTGTTTCCGAATCGTCATCGATCTTCAGTTCCATAAAGCACAGCAGGTACATGATGCCGCACAGGAATCCGCGGAAGTACTTTCCGCAGTTTTTACGTAGTCCTTTGAGCGTGAAGCAGGGTACGCTGGGGGTGAGGACGCTGACAGCCCAGATGGACATGATGACCCAGTGGAAGAGGCACAGCATCAGGAACCCAAGGAGGAATTTGGTCATGAAGAGGGTGAATGATACGACTCGGGAGATGTTCGTGAAGAGGTACCTAAGAGAATTAGATTCGTAACAGTTTAGAAATGGATTGAAACAGACCGTTACAAGCATACAATTGAAAATTTTTATATAGGGTCATTTTTTCAGGAATACAACTTTTAATTATTAAAAAAAAGTAATAATTATAAAGTAATAATAATAATAAAAAGTTCTGAAAATTGGGACCCTTTCCAAGTATTCTAGTGGAAAAACAAAGACTAGTTAGTGGTGTCTCAAACAAGCGGTTTCAAACCTGGGGCCAATCGCCCCCAAGTGGGCGATTTGTGTTATCAAGGGGACAAAAAATACTAGAGGGACGATGAATATTCAAAGGTGGGAAATTAAAATAATGTTATACCTTTATAAAAAAAATACATTCTCCTACCATTTCCAAACCAGCCAAATTTTGATTTCAACTCTCTTAAATTTTCTAAAAACTAATAAAAATACCTTATTTTAAAGAACAAAAGGGAAATAATTAACTATGTTATCTATAGTAACTAATTATCCTAACAATATGTTTTTTTCTATTTTATTTAAAAGGGACCGGATAAAGCTTCTTTGGTTGTTTTTATAAACAGTAGTAAGTGTTATAAAACTGTTTTAAACTTTCACTTTAACTCAAATTATGATTAGACATAACATGAAAATTAAGGGGGGCCGATGAATGTTAATACACGTAAAAGAACAAGGCGATGGTCTAGTAATAGTTAGGAACTGCTGTCTTAAGCGATATAATTTATGCCCTGGTCTTATAAGGTTCTTTTTAAGTCTGGTAAAAACCTTGTAGGTTTACCCTGGAACTTTTTAATCATAGAATAAACTGTAACAGTACCACAGAAACATGAAGCACAGGCCAGTCCAAGAAGTGGTGAAGTTTTTCTGAGTGTGTTTGCACATGGTGAGGAGCCGGGTTAGGTTCAGCAAACTCACGGTGATTGAGATAACCAGTAAATGATCTAAAAAATTGAAACAAATATCAATAATAATTAACACAATAAAGAATCTAAGATAAACCTATATTTCAGCACTGATGTCCAAGGTGCCATCTTTTTCCTAAATATGCAATTATATTATACAAGTTAATTGAAAGAAAAATAATGCATTTGAACTGAAAGTATATGTAGCTTAAAAATTATGGACACATTTTCAGTGCAAATACAACCAGTCTTAAATGTGTGAAAACTATTATGAATATGTTTATTTTTTAAAATAAACTTCTACAAATAACATATGCAACACAAACATTTTGTTTATTAATTCCTACAATATTTAAATTTGTTTTAATGTTTTATTAGGTAATGCATTTGGCTGGACATTGTAATTATGTTTTGTAACAAGCACCCAACAATTAACAATTTTTTTTTTACACTTTTTCAAATTGTATGGGTTCAAACTAGATAGTTTAAGGGAAGTATTTAGCAGAAAGTGATAGTTTAAAAAACAGGGATGTTAGTGCTTCTTGAACAAAAAAGCTGAAATCCAAACCAAATGCTTGGTTTGGATAACCAAAAAAGCTGAACTAAGCGCGAACGATAAAATTGGAATTTTAGCAATTATCACGACACGACAAATGTTAATGTAATAATTATATGATACCATACTACTAAATGTACTCTTAATTTACTTATAACACTTTAAAATAAGTAAATTTACTTTTATTTATGTTATTTAGGGGGAAGGGGGTTCATCATATTTATCAGTTTTGTCTGTGAACATGATTTACTGTTTATTTGGTGTATTACCATCAAGTTTTGGTACTTTGGCAGTTCCATAAGGTTAAAAATTTAGGACTGCCTCTTTGCGATTGAAATCCCCATCATTTGGTGTTTCAATGCACATCCTCATTAACATAGTTCATGCATTTGTTAAAAAAAAATTCAAACACTTTTCCAGAAAAATTCAAGGACTAGAAATATATTAGCATAGCAATATAAAATCTACATATATAAAGAGTGCATAAGCCGACACTCCATTAAAAAAAATGTCTACAATCAGTAACCCCAGTAAAGGCTGAAGTAGAAAAAAAGGTTGAAACGTAAACAAAAAGAATTTTAACTTTCAAGCTGTACTTGTGATCACGACTCACGGACACTTGATCAGAAAAAATATTGTGGTTGTCCGACAGCCCTGAACCGGAGCTACAAAAGATACACTTCCGATTACGCAGAGCCACAGAACTGTCAATCATTCTGATGCAACGTGAAGTGAATGGCAGATTTAATGAAAATTACTAGGCGGCGAAATAAGCAAATCAGAAAGTATTATTGGACTACATATTCTTGGTTAAGGTAAATGATCGTCTTCTAATGGGGGATTGCACTGGCCGTTGATCAATATTTGAAGACATCTTGATGTAATCTAATCTTAATCCATCCTCAAATATTAATAATTTTTATCTTTATTGTTAAAATCCATTATTTAAACTAGTTATTTATCAAAATTTAAGCTTAGTTTTCATCAATAAAGAGCTTCTTCTAATGGGGGATTGCACTGGCTGGTTGAGATTTGAAGAGATCTTAATATAATCTAATCTTAATTCATCTTCCCATTTTTTATAGAAATTTTTTCGTTATTATTAAAATCTATTATTTAAACTAGTTATTTATCAATATTTAAGCTTAGTTTTCATCAATATAGAGTTTCTTCTATTAGGAGATTGCACTGTCTGGCTGAGATTTGAAGACAGCTTGTATAATCTAATCTGAATTCATCTTGCTATGTTGATAGAAAATGCACTGAACGGAACTGAAACTCTGGAAGGAGCAACCTATGAAAACCTGGTGAAGCCTATTTTTGGGTCACTTGGCGACAGCTTTAAGGATAATATGTGACGAGCGATTAGGCCTGTGCCAACAAGATCCAATGCAAACTGTTAAGTCAAGTGTCAATTGTGATCAGCAAATTCCTGCAAAATGTGGCACATATTCTCCTTAAAGCTGTCGCCAAGTGACCCAAAAATAGGCTTCACCAGCTGGGATGCTCGTTTCATGGGATGCTCCTTCCACAGTTTTAGTTCAGTTCAGTGAGAAAATTTTATATTTCTTATTAGAAACTGCTGTTTTGACTAGCAGTTTATTGAAATTTAGGTTTAGTTTCACCGAATTACGGTGCAAATGTTAGGTTTGAATTATCGTCGCTAGTATCAAGTATGGTGCAAAGAAACAGTAAACAATTGTTTTAAAAAATGCACCGCAAATGCGATATCGCTTAACACATTCGCTGCCACTAAATCCTGTATTTTTTAAACCTTTTCGTTACAATGGAAATAAACTAACTGTTCATTTTTGAACAATTACAAATCTTAGTTCGAGATCGTAAAATAGCAAAGTTAGGTTGAATTAACGTCACTAACTAAAGCTACACGATAGCTACCTAGTCGTAAAAATACAAGGAAATGTTCCTGGCCTTTTCCAACCGGATAACTCATCATCTGGCACTAATAATTGAATTGAAAGCCAATTACCAGATTTGCTTCAGTGATTAACTTTTCGACTAAGAAATCATCATTAAATTTTCCTAATTCATATTTTTTTGGGAAGCTTTTGTTTGAAAAAAAAAACAGACTAGTATTTGCACTTTTTCTATAGCTAGATTGTTGAATAACAAACTGAATCACTTTACGAAGTGCGGTATGTCAGGTGTCTGATCGCCCTATACTTGAGACGAAGGATTTAATTTCCTCGTAATTTTAAATAGAAGGCCCTCTTTCAAATCACCAAGTATTATTCCAAGCACAGAAGGATCGGTTGCAAAAGTTAAAAACGAACTTGAACTCATAAGAACGGTTGGCGAAATGGTACTATGAATTTCATCAGAATGTGCTGTTATCGGTGAATCGGAACCACGCGACTCCTAAAGGAGTCAGTGGCATCCAACGTGGTAAACCGAATCCTGGTTTCGATCCTCTCTACAGTAGCCGACGATGGCTAAATTATTTGCTGTAAGGGGGAAAAGGCGCATGAATGCGATCAACGCCTGATGGGGAGACGCCTGATGCTGAATTTAGGGGACAAAAGCATTAAGCTATTTTAGTTTGTTAGAATAAAAAAAATCAATTAAACACCGATTATTTTCGGAACATTAAAAAAAAACGGAATTTTTTTAAAAAGGGGAAATTGTTTTTGGAGAAGGAAAACAAAAAGCGGAATTTTTGGTGAAAAATAAAAACGAAAAAGCGGAATTCCGCTAAAAAGCGGAAGATTGGCATCCCTGAAAAAAAGCAGTAGTTTTAAAAAGGCAGTATTTATGCAGAAAAAGTGACTTTGTCCAAGTTTTATTCAATTTCGGTCAACGAATTACTTTAACTAGTAGTAACCTAGTTTATGTGAAAGACTTTCACTTTTTTAAAGTAAGAGGTACATCAAGATAAAAATGTCTGGAACTGTACTTTGAAATATTAAGGGATAAGTTGTGGGGGAAAAAACAAATTTTGTTCGCAAAAACATACTTATATCCTGAGATAGAATTCCTTCTCCCTTGATGAGAATGTAAATTTGGACCAAAAGTTGTGGTAAGCACTGCAGTATGGCTTCTACCATAAAAAGGTATGGCAAGTAAGGCAGTTCTACATACTTCCCGCTGCGGTGGTCGTAGTCCTTTCGCTTTTCGTTGGGGCAAAATATAACCCATAAATATTCAAGTTCATGCAGAAAAATATATCCAAGATATCTAAAATTGAAGAATATCTTATTATGCTTAACAGTTTAATGCAACAAACAAGGAAAAAATAATTTTATATTAGTTGACTGGGATTGTTCATTTGGGGACTATTTCATTTAGCAAATGAATCTTAATTTAATTGATTGTCAATTTGTAAAGATATGTTTTAATGTAACTTAACAAACTAAGTTTTGCTACTTGTTCTTCTTATAAATGATTTTAAATCTTTTTAGACTGAATGATTAATTTATTAACTTTACTTTCATTATATTTTAGTACATTAATTATGTAAACTCTTTAAAGTAGTAACGTTTATGGGGTGTAAAAGCAAATGTAAACTGAGCTAAAGTATTAAATGAGAAAACATAGCAACAATATTGGTTCCAGTAAAAAACAACAACTCTGATTAACATACCTTGCAACAATACCAAATTGTGACAGATGCAAAAGCGCAACCATGATGCTAACAACTAAAGACTCAGACTGATTCCATATGGAGCGTTTAACCACCATTTTACTTATGGACAGATGATAACTGATGATATTCAGAGCGACAGTGGGAACGATGGTAAAAACAGCAACCAGAACAAACCACAGCATGTTGCCATGCAGGAAAAGAAAATAGCACACTGTAGCATCCGTGGCCAGATTCCCCAAATAAAACAGGAAATTGAGCAACAATCCCAACGTCCTTCCAAACGTCACGCTCCGAGGATCGATCAGATCCCCACAACAAGGAAATATCCGGCTGACACAGCTTTCTTCGTCCGAGTCGTAAAGTTCCATGGATGGTTTGTCCTCCCACTTTTTACCAGCGATTGTCGGGCTCGACTCTTCGCTGAGGGGCGTGATGATGTCGTCCGGTTCGACAAGCTGACTGGTGCGGCGTTTGGACGATTTTGTGTCGGAGAGGACGTGTGGACGGTCGCTGCAAGCCAGTTCTTTTTTGAGGATAGAATCGTCAATGTCTAAGGCATCTTGATGGACTAAAACTTTGGTCTTGCCAGCGACTTCTTCTTGTTCACTGTCGGTGAGGTCTTTGTGTAGGGAAGTTCCATTCTTTTGAAGGTTTTCCATTTTTGGAAGGTTTCTGAAAATCGAATCATAATTAAAAATTAGCACTAAGATTTGAATAACTAAACTGTTGGATCACCTTTACTGTACAGTAACTATTGGCATGATTTTCAGATTTGGTGATAAATAGTTTTTTGTGGCAACCTTTCTGACTTCAGCTGATAATTCGAATTCTTTGGCTTCGATGACGTTTTCCCGCAGCCCTATCTGACCATTATTGGCTCATTTTGATTGGGTTTTTGTTCTGGAAAGTAGCCAGAATACAGACTTTTGGCGCGATTTCGGAAAGTTCGACAATAGTTACTGTACAGTAAATTTCTAACAAACTGTTGATTCTTAATATTTTGTTTTGAAATTGTGTAATAAAATAGCATAGAATTTGAGTTAACATGTTTTAGCACAATTTTAAATACAAAATATTTCAATTCAACAGCTATTTATATGTTACTAAGGTAACATATAAATAGCTGAACAAAAGGTTCAAGGAAAACAAAGGCTTGTTGATCTTCTCCTTTATATAATGACCCTACAAGATTTAGTTCGAAACTATTAAAACTAGTTTAGGAAATGTAAAGAGATTGTTAAGTTTGTCACTGGAAATTAACACATTGATTGCAGTTTTTAAACACTCAAAACTATATAAATACCCATTACTATTTTCAAATCTGATATCAAGGCGTCGTGGGTAATAGAAATTAATAACTTTCTGCAAAATGGGCTTACTTTGACAAGCAGTTTTGAGTAATGTTTTGAATTCAGGATAATTGATTTATGCAGGCAAATTAAGAATTCAACATCGAACTTTGAAAGTTCGATTTAAGTATGACACATTACTTACATATGTGCTGTTAAAAAATACTACGCAGCATTACTAATTATTTTGTTAACACAGATAATCACAACAAAAACACATGATTAAGACAAAAACAAGAAAACGCGCGTTGACGCTGGTTTTGTTTGTAGTTTTGGCAGAGTTGAATTGCACAATGGCTGGCTTCTAGTGGCGCCAAACCAAAGAATAATAGTTTTAAACTCGTGTACTACTTTTAGCCCACTTTAAAGGGATCTTTCATGTGCTGCAGCTGTTCGTAACCAAATAAGTGAAAATAAAGATCTTAATTTTTTTCTGAAGTCTATTTATCTTTTGGGGAATCAAGTATGTACTTAATTTATACTTCTATTACGTTAAATAGAAACTTTTTTTGATGAATATTAAAACTTTCAAATCATAAAATGGACAAAGAATGCTTTAAAAACTATGTTTGGTTTTCTTTGGAACTTATTTTTTCTTCATACATAAATATGCAAGGTTAATCGAAATTTAGGATATTTTGAAATTCTAAACAAAATTCGAACATTTATGAATTCAAACAATAGAAGCATAATTAAAATTATGAACAACAATAAATAAATTAAAACTATGCCACCCATAAAACGCACTCGAACCGAAACCACCGCGAGCACAGACCTTTTGAAAGATATCAAGGAATGACTTCAGGAGTTAGTGTAAATGTGAATAGGATGATAATTTTTAGTTAGGACAGGAGCAATTTGTCTTAATATACCGCAATACATAGACAATAAATACAATTTGTCATAGTAAGAATTCAAAACTTGGTACAATTGTGAAAAATTTAACCTAAAAACATATTGTACCAAAAAAAAAAAAAAAAATTAAGAGCAATAATTGCATATCTGAGTTCTGTTCCGATCTTCTTTGAAAACAGTTATCAATCAGTGGAACGCTTTACCATATTATGTTGTGCATTCAAAGAGAGAAGAAGAATCTTGGTAGTTATTGGAGACAGGTTAAAAATTAGTAAACTTTTTGACCAACCTTGCTGGGCTTCTTTTCTGTTGTTGGTCGTCAACTTTTGTGTTTATTTGTAGTCGTATTTTCGAGGAACTTATGCTCAAGCTTAATTTACTAGTAATACAAGGAAGTTTTAAAAACAAATCAATTCCCATAAACCCCTTTTTCATAAAAAAAACATAACAAAATTGATCATGATTGAACAATTCTGATTGTATATTGCAATTCATTTAAGATTTTGCTATTTCTACCGACATTACTTTCTTACTAAATGGATTATAGTGGCAATAAAGATTATCGTTAGAATAAAATAAAACCCCTCTTATAACAAAGTATTGTCAACTATGTGATTTTGCTGACTGAATTTTAAAAGTTTTTTTTTTTTTTTTAATTTGAGTTCGCTACTGGTGGACGAATTATTTTCTAATTACATTGTTTCTCAAAAAATTGGATTGGCGAAACACATAAAAATAATAAACAACATTAAAACTTCGAATACAATATAACTAAAGCATGAAAACAGTGCATTTTGTTTGAATTCAAAAAGCAGTAATTTATCAAATCCTCAAACTTTATTTTTCTCGAAACTTTTACAAAATCATAATCTTACTAACTCATTGGAGATAATTATGATAACTTGGGTCCGAATAAGCGTAATATTGAACGAAACTTTTTAAACGAGCATTTATCAAGGAAATTAAACCATGTGTGCTACTATTTCTATAATTGCAAACTTTGGTTGGCGTTTTAATTTAATTTTTTTGTGTGTATCCGGGTGTCTTTTCCGGCTAGTTTTTAAAATATCCAGAAAACTTGATTACGAAAAACAAACACATAAAACTACCTAACATAAAGATAAAATAAATTTATTGTTATAAATTAGATTTAAAATAATAGTTATTTCATAATGCTAATAAATGTTTGAAATTGTTGAAGGTTGTGATTTATTGTTATAGCCCATTACCCAGCTCGCCAGAAGAAACTGTCTCAAGATACACACAAAGAAGGACGACACAAACACATAGACAAATAACAACATTTATTGACAGGCACAAACATCCATGCCTTTACAGGGATTCGAACCCGAGCCCAGCAGCTCCAACGGCTAGAACCCTAACTACTGCGCCGGCGGGCCGGCATCCAAGTCACAAACTTTTCATTTCTTTTTCAATCTCAATTATGGAAAATGTATAGTCCGAGTATGAAAAGAAATGGCTGAAAAGGTATCACTAGATTTTTCAGAGAATCCTTTTGGGATAGAGCTTCGAACCCCACTGGAAATATCCCAAAATTTTAGTAGTTTACTATCTCAAGAAGTTTGAACTTTTGTAACACTGTAATTTTTTTTAAAATAAAAATATGCAGCATATTTACAGCGCATTCTGCGGTATTTGTTTGCAGCTGGTGATGTAACAGTGTTGACCTTCTAACGGCTTGGAAATGATCAAATATATATTTTTGTTTTCAATGCATAAATTTCAAAATCTATAATAGGGTAAGGTGGGGTAAGTGGGCCATTGGGGCAAGTGGGCCACCCCCCCTGGCATTTCCCGAATTATGGACGTAAGAAAAATCTGTTACAATATTTTTACGTATTTACCCCAATAGATACCGGAAACATTATGGCATCATTTTCATTTAAGTATGTAACAAGGTACAATCCTTTTTGTGAAAATTTTTTAAATTGCATCTTTTCATAATTCACGACATCATACTATTTTTTTATTTATTTCCAAACGGTTCATGATACAAAACAAAACGTTATATATTTTGAAAGTATATAAAACATAGTATATTTTTGCAGTGTCATGTACTTGTGATGTTGATAAGGTTAAAAGGAAATTGGGATGGCCCAGTTGCCCCGCGTTTGGGGTAAGTGGGCCACCACAGTGGCGGGGTAAGTGGGCCAGAGGTGGCCCACTTGCCCCAACTCTTTAATATACTTTAAAAAAAGTCATATTCCCTGATTCATAGGGTTAGTCATATTCACTATTCATAGTCCTATTCATTGACATAGGCCAGTTTAAAATCTGTAGCCCTAACATTTTTTTTACACTACATGCAAAAATGACAAGATGAAAATTAACGCATTTTTTCTTGCAGTAAGCTTGCATGCCAGAAAAAGTTGCTATGGGGGAACTATTAAAGATACATCATTACTTTTTTTTTCAAATACTCAAAAAATCATGTAGATTATTCCACTTGCCCCACCATATCTATACCAGTTATGTGTAACAATATATTAAGGGGGTGGCCCACTTACCCCACCTTGCGGGGCAAGTGGGCCACTAGGATGACCAAAAAGAAAAACATATTTTTTAAATTTATTTTTTTACAATTTGTTCTAAGGTTGTCATGGGTACAGTAATAACATATGAGAGAATGGACCACACAAAAAAATAAGTTGTTAGGCCGATTCAATGCAGTGGTATGAGGGTCTAAAGTCGAATTATGCCAAAAAGGTGGCCCACTTACCCCACTTTACCCTAATAAAAGAAAGAGTCTGTCTGTGTGTCTGTCTGTCTGTGTGTATGTCTGTGGATCGCAAAAAACCTACTCAGACTGCTCTAAAAAATTCGAAATTTTTACTATAGATTCCTTTTAATACCTACGTGTGCACCTGAGGCTTAGATTTTTCATATTTGATTGAAATTTTTAATTAATATAATTAGTTTCAAAGAAACGTCATCCACGTGGGATTGCGGGACCATAACAGGGCTTGAAAATACATGGTCCGGGCCGAAACGGGGGCTTGACGCCATCCTCTATTAGTTTGATTGAGATATGCGCTCGCCCTAGGGCTGCTTCATCCTCTATTAGTGTTTGCTCTTTTAGGTGCGCATGCGAAAACACGAATTTAATTTTGTTTTAATTTTGAGTGTATTTTCATAAGGGGTAAGTATGCCTCTAAAAGGAAGCAATGCGAAGTTAACGGGTTCCCAGTAAGGCGGGACCATACTGCTAGTTAAATTTATTTCATATAACGTATTTGTTTAGAAAAATTTCAATTATACTAAAACCGACCTTAAGTTTGCAGCAGAGAAATGTACTGCGCTGAGGAAACTTTGTAAACAACGCAGCTGGCGCCGAAATCTCGCCTTCTCTGATTGGCTGCTCCTTTGACCCTGATATTCGTGCGCCTTGTTACGTCAAAATCGAAGGAAAAAATAATTAAAATTACACTCTAACTTACAGCTAAACTAATAAAAATAATAAATTTATGTCTTGAAATAACAAATAAAATTGTTTATTGAATGTGAAACACCTTTTTTTATTCGATTCTCGCACTCGAAAATGAGAAATATTTACTATTTTTCTCGTAGAACATTTGTATACTGCAAATTTAATGTCGGTTTTACTGTAGTTTTATTTTTTGAAGATATGATACTAATCCATTTAATATTAATCATTTCTAAGTAAAAAAAAAGTACGCATTGAAATAAATTTACATCCAAAATAAAAAAATAAATATTATTTATACAATTTTGAAATTTAAGGTTATATTAAAAAAATACTTATTTCACAAAATTCGGCAAAAGCCGGGTCTAACGTCCGGAGGGTATTGTTCACCTTTGCGGACGGACAATGGATTGTGGCCGTGGCACATATGCGATAGGGGAGAGAAGGGGAATGGCGCCACCTTAAGGGAAATTGAATTTTCATGCAGAATTGTGTTGCAATTAATGTAAATTGTAATGATTATAGCATGCTACAGTTCATAACCTATCTTGTAGTGATTTTTTAAAATTTTAATTTTAAATAGAAACTGAATAAAATTGTATTTTTCTAAAGCTCGCACAGTGGCGGGATTTCCCCGGTATCTGGGGTAATGCCGCCACACCACTGGGGTTATGCCGCCACATCAATAAACAAAGCAAATAATCTATAAATAATGGAAAATTACATAATAAAGGAATACATATAGAACTAAAATAGTTTCAATTAACTTTGGAATGGTAAATTGTACAGGGTACAGCTCTTTTATTAACTTTCTGTGTCCAACTAACTATGCAGCTTTTTTTTAAAGCTTCGTTGGTCTATTTGACCAGTTCAGTTATTCTTTTTCGGATACGTGGCATCTTTAACGAAAACTAATAGGTTGTAGAGCCAATATATGAAATTTCTATTTTACGGATTATGCCGCCACCCTTTTGCATGTGGCGGCATAACCCCAGAGTGATGTGACGGCATTACCCCAGTAAGACAAAATGGCATAGACGGTTGTTTAAAGAAAGGTAGTTAGCCTAGCGTCCAAACTAACGACGTGATAAAATAGCCAAATAATTACTCTTTTAAATGATATATAACTGGTTTATCTAACTTAGAGATAGCAGTCACTTATCGCTTAATTTCAGAAGGCTCAAGATTAGATGAAAATCACTAAAAACAGTATTTTTTAAATAACTTTACACCAACTCACCGCACGGCCATTAGCGTCTATACTACAAATTACTTTGTTTCCTGCTACAGGTCAGCGCTCACAGCCCCCTCCCACACACACCGCTGGCGAGATGCAAGGGGTGGCGGCATTACCCGAGGTGGCGGGATTCCCCTGCTCTCCCCTATGCTTGAAAATTACAGCAGATGCTCATGTGCTGTGTTCTGACAGAAAGATTTACAGTGAAGACATTAAATCCATAAGTGCTTTTCATTAGAAAAGATAATTTGTGCGAATTGTAAATAAAGCGGTTTTTGTTTTACGAGTAACAGAAAACCTTAAAAATGGATATTTTATGCAAAATTTGCTTCATAATAATAATACTTTCATTTAATAAAATTAAACGTTGCAACTTATGATGGTATGGTATGATACATATATATTCCAGCTTGTGTGCTTGTTCGGAGAACCGCTTATAAGCTTTCGTCAAGTGGGACAGACACAGAAAGAAATTTTACAGTCACAAAGAAATGAATAACACATAGACAAATAACAACATTTATTGACTGTCACAAACATCCATGCCTGACCGGGATTCGAACCCGACCTCAGCAGCTCCAAAGGCTAGTACACTAACCAACAACTTATGAACATGAGGTGTTTATCATGTAAAATGACATGTTGATCATGTAGAATGATAAAGAAGAAAAAGATACAGGTATAAAGCATACTTTTCAAAATGCTTAATCTGCACGCCATTCAGCTGCTTCCTTGGTACGAATTGAATCATTTCTTGTCTGTTTTCTTTTATTTGAAGAAAAAAAACAATTTAGTTAGCAAAAAATATTCATAATTAATTTACAAAATTGATAACAAGACTTACAAAATCGAAAACTCTATGGTGCAAATAAATTGACGTAATGAGCATTATTTACGACTGATACATTTACACAAAAATGTATCGAATTTTCTTTAAGGACTTCCAGAAAAAATACTATTTCACTAAAATAAAAAAAGCGAAGAAATATAAAGTAATAACACTTTAAACTGTTTCTAATTAACTACGTTCTGCTTTCGAGAAAACCACACGAATAAGTAAAATAGCCCCTATCTAGCATTTCCCTTTTTGGTAATCCCCATGAGTGGCGTAACTTAAGTGCGATATTCTGTACATAAGGGACCAAACAACGGTGTGGTGTTTGTTTGTCGACTGTGGCTTGCTGCGGGGCTATTTCATTCGGCTTTACAAGAGCTTTCACTGCTATGTGTTAGTTGCATCCGCTGGGAAAGGTTTAAAGCAGGTTTATATGTGCTGAAGGATGAAATAAACTCGGGGCGTATGTGATGTCATTAGTCCGGTGTAATGAGGTGATTCGGTTCGAAAGTGATGTAAGTCAATAAGGGACAAAGGAAAATGTGTTGTTTTGTTTTATAGTCTTAGATTCCAGGCCTCCACACTACGTTTTTAACGTAAAAAAGGGAGTGTATTATAATCGTTCAGTCCGTCTCACTGACACCCACTTGCACAGCCGAAATACAGATTCTAAAGGCAACTGTGATGCATTAAAAAATTCAAAATTTAATTATAATTCTAGATGCTATTTTAATTCGAATAAAATCACCCTTGCCATTCATAACAACCGCTTGTGAAACTTTATTCCTTTTCATAATAAATTAAAAAAATATATATTTTTGAGACATAAATCAGTTTGAAATGACACAAAGAGATTTTTTGATTCATTTTGATATGAAATGTTTTGTTTCTATTTAAAAGCGATGAATGTTATATATTTAATCTTTGAATATAATAATTTATAATATAATTTAGCAAACGATGGTAAGTGTTTATTTTTTACTAACTTTTAAATGTTGAATTAGCTTTTGATTCATCACTCAAATGTTATCCTGGAAAGTAAATATTTCACCAGCTCAACATTCAAGACTTTTTACAACATGAAACACACTTTTTTAAACATGAAAACGTAAGCATTCTCGTTTGCTACAGATGTGTATAAGAAGCATTAAGCATGTTAGAAAAAAATCGTTGCCATAAATTTAAATTTTATTTACGCATTATAAAATAATTTGACATGATCGCATTTTTAAGATTTTGGAAATAATGATAACTGTAAAATTTCGGGACAAATAAATCACACACAGAGGCTCGCATGTGGCTGTTAGCAAACAATTCATATAAATATTTATTAATGGGAGAACATAGTTAGCGACAGCAAAAATGAACAATTCTTAGTATTGATTTCGAAAGGCTCTAAATAATTTAAAAATTATGTTACAAAAAAAAATTGTACCGAGTTATAAATTGTACTTTTGTTATTATATTTATACCTAAGAATCTTATTAAATTTTTTTTTCGAAAAAAAAAAGACATCTTTTGAAACATAAAATTACGAATTTTCAAAAATACAAGTAATTTTTCGGAACCATTTGTACAAAAAATATACAATGAGTGTAAGTAAAACTTGTTTCAAATACAAGTAAACAGTTACATATATATTAGTCACCTTTTTTTGCCTAAAATAGTTTTAAAATTTTATTTAAAAAACATTATATTCTAAATTCATAAAAATTCTGATTTTCAACGCAGAAAAGTGTAAAATAATAAAACATTTAAATTTTTTTTTTACGACTAAATGAGGTGACCTAAATAGATCAAAAATGGTTTTATAACACACACAAAAAACTATTAATAAATATTTAATAGATTTAGAGAAAAGTGTACGATGTGTTGAAAATTAGTTTTGAGAAAAGCGCGAAAAAAAAATACAGTCGATCCCGTTAACACGAACTCGAAGGGACCACCGAAACATTTCATGTTAGCCGTCAGCATTTTTCTTACACTGAACCAGGTGGTGGTTAAACGAATTTGGTGGTTAAACGATCGTACTTAGTTCTAGTGTTTCATCAGCACTATCAAACATTTTGATAAACCGTGACTTAATTCTCTTGTACAGTAAAACACTTTCAACTATGGCGCAAGTAGACTGATTGTCTAGAGTTTTAAAATAATTTATTGTGAAACGTATTTTCTCTTAACGAGCTGGCTGTGTTTATTAGTCGAGGAATTTTAATCTGGCTCTTGTTGCAAATGCTACAATCTTGATACAACGATCGGTGCAACATTAGAAAACTAAACTGTAAAAATCTAATTTAATACAGTTTTATAAGTGTTTTAGAATTCAAAATGCCTCCTAAGTTTATTTATCCAAGTGAAATAATACCTATATATGTTTAATCCATTAAACTTCACCATTGTAATTTGAGTAGCATACTTCTTTTAAAATTATACTTGTGTTTGAATTACCCCTGGAAAAAAAACCCCACATTTCAATAAACGTTTTTAAAGAGTTGAAGAATGATAAAGTTTTTTTTAAACATATGGAAACTTTATTTAAAGAAAAGTACATTTTGATGTTGATGCAGGTTGTTAAGTTTTCCTAGGCAGTTTTATTTTGCTCAAAACTATTTTTTCTATCAAATAATTATTTTAGTTAAAGGTTCTTAACAATTGGTGTCATACATATTTTTATATTTTTATTTTACCAGCAACATTATATTTTTAAAAGATATCTAATAAAAATCAACCGAATATTTAAACAAAAATTAAATTTTGACTGCATTAACTACTTAAGAAATAATTTTTAGCAACTAAAACAAGTTTCATATTTTTATTTTACCAGCAACATTACATTTCAGAAGATAACTAATAAAAATCAGCCGAATATTTAAGCAAAAATTAAATTTTGACTGCATTAACTACTTTGAAAAAATAATTTTTAGCAACTTAAAGAAGTTTCATAAAATGGTTTTTATGTTTAAACTAAAAGTGTTTTTAGTTATTTTATAAAACATAAAGGTTGTCGCGATAACTTAATCTTTTTCCGAATAAATTAATTTTTCCACTCTAAGAAGTTTTGTGAAAGTATAACTAACGAGTATTTCATTTGCGTGAAGATTTCTTACTTTGCACATTCTTTGCAGTTTTGGTCATTAAAATAACTATCTGTTCCTAAAAAAAATATCTCTTTCATTTCTTTTGAGTAATTAAACCAAAATATCTTAGTTTTTATCAAAACTTAAACTTTAAAGAAATATTGAATTAAGACATTTACTTAAAAAATATTGAACTTTTTTAATCATTAAATAAGAAGAAATAATAAATCAAATGAGAAAATTACTGTATGCAAGAAAGGAATGTTTATAATATGCATATCACCTATCTGTTAATTGCAAAAAACTAACATTAATAGAATTTGAAACTTTCTTCAATGGTATTTCAAACTTTGTAGTAATAGTAAAGTTGAAAATTAATTTTATGTTTTCACATAATTATTTATAAATTCGAGGAATCAGAAAATTTTAAATTGTGGTACAATAACCCGTAATGCTACTTCAAGATATGGATATGCACATACTTACGCTTGTAAACAATTTTAAATTTATTTACCATCTCCTAGTCTTTCTGAGATTTTAAATTCCTTTTTAATTTTAAAGTTTATATTTAAAACAAGCCTGCATTATAGTGTATTTCAAGAAAAATGAAAGATACTTTTCACAAGTTTTTATGAATCACTTTAATGAATTTCAAACGAATTAAATTCATTTTTCATCGAACTAAATTAATACTTATTTTTAAAAGCTTTAACCTGAAATAATCTAAAAAGAAAGGATATAAGTAACGTGTGCATTAAATATTTTCTCTTTAAAAGACAAGTCATGATGTTAAACGTTATGAAGTTTTAGGCTACAAAATGAACGTTAAAAATGTATTACTGCTCGTAAAGTTAAGCGTGCAAAACTGACCGTTAAACTTTATGCCTGAGTAATAAAAACTACCCTATATCTTATTAAGCCTATAACCATTTTTTATGAAATGAAATGCCCCAAAATGAAGCATTTGGAGTTTTAAAAAAAAGTTATAACTGAACTTTTATTAAATATTTTATTGGCACACAAACTGTTGAATTTGTTAGAATCACACGGAAAAGTGCTCTTAGAAATCGGGGAGATAAGGCTGAATTTTTTTCAAATAGTCATAAATGTGCAAGTGAGCCAATAAAAGTTTGTAAATTCTAGGCAGGTATCATTATACCAATAAATTCCTATCGGAACTATTTAATATACTTAAAATAATAAATATGGAGAAATATGAGACGGATTTTTTAAAAAGTGACCCTAGGTACAATACTGACATTGTACCTAGTTCCAGTAGCTTTTGTACTATGGCCCATTCTCAAAAGTTTACTTTTAACTCTGCAATGAGTAGGAAAAATACAAATAAATAGAAATACAAATGTGGTTTATTGATTAGGATTAATTTATTAGCTCATAAGCATTGAAATATTAACGAATTACAAGAATTTTAATGTATTCAACTTGTTTACTCATGTAAGTAACAACGTTTTCCAGTGTTTAATCATCATTTAAAATCAATCAAAAGCTTTCAAAATCATGGACATTTTTTAGGTATCAATTAAGATTAACGAGAAAAAATATTCTTTTAAAGTGCTTGATATATCGCACATGCTTTAAAAGAGTTTTCTTTTTAAATGACCTGAAACTTTGCAGACGGAAAAAAAGCTAACTTTTACTGTCCAAGAGCACAAATTTTTGTATCCTAGGTATCTTTGTTAATATAAAAAATTGCAATATTTTATGTAATATGAAACAAAATAACAAAGGAAGTCCCACAAAGAATATAATTTTATTGGTCTAATTAACACCAAAGTGCCATGCTATAGGAAGGATTGCACATGGGGGTTCGGGTTCATACATAAATATACAGTGATTCATATAAGATGTTGGTTAAGAGAGAATTTAGACAAAATTTGCATATTTTGGTCATATAGAGCTCTAGTATGAGTGATCTTACAAGTAATGTAATGCTTTATACAAGGGTTAGTTAAGAGAATTAAAGAGTGGGGGAATCGAATATTTGCATTTTACATTGTTACAATTTATGAAGTAAAATAGTTTATGTTTTGATGATGATTGATTACAAACACAAAATGATTATTATATCCATTGATCTTTATTAGAATATGTACAGAATTGACAATTACATTTCTCACATAGATTTTAAACATAAGGGCTTATATGAAGGGTCTAGTTTCAAAATTCACATTATCCAAAGTATAACTTGGATATAGGGACCAGTCCGTTCATTGAAAACTACGATAAATTGAATTAGAAATCTTCGAAATTCGCCAATGTACCAGCGACATCTTAGTTATACTTTGGAAATTGGTTTTTTTAGTAGAGAATTTGTATGAAATATGTGACAATTTATACACAGATGTTAGTTATGTGGAGTTGGAGCCTTTGGTAATTTTTCGTTTTACACATAACATTTTATATTTAGGATTGATACACAATGATTATAATACATATGTTGATTAGAAGAATATCTGTTGTTTATATTTATTTAAACTGTTCTTCAGTTTGTAGGGTCATTTTTTCCTTGCATATACTGGATATTTCATGCATGTATTAGTCATGTGAATTTAACATTTCTTTATATTGCACTGTGTAGTATATATCATGTGCAATAGACCAACCAACATAGAGAGTTCACACATAATTACACAACATTGCATGCGCTTATGTAAGTCAAGAAAATTGGACATTTATGAGGATTCATGCTCATGGTTACGAAAGTGGGACTATTCGTGTTTTTTTTTGCGTGTATGTATATATAACAGTGCGTAGGGGAGAGTGTTGTACCTTGGGACGCTTGTACCTTGGGACACTGACGATTTCTAAGAATCTATTGACAATATTCATACATTGTTTTTTTCTTATAGTAGCCTTAACCAACAGACATCATCATAATAAAATTTAACACTAGCATCATTGAATTGATGAAATGGTGACAAAAAATAATATTTCATTACCCCAAAGTAAATATTTTTCTCATTCTAATATAATTTTTTTCCTTAGTACTCTTACAAAAGGTCAACTGCATTTTATTTTCTTCATAAAAGAGAAGATTTTAAAATATTTTGGTTATGAGAAAATAATGATAATGCATTTGGATTGGCCACTATCTTGCTTTTATTTAAACCATGTAGTGTGTTGTACCTTGGGACAGTATTAATAATTTGATTAAATTCTTAATAATTTGAATAAATAAAAATATCTTTATTATTTATTTTAAGAGCAATTCCACAAAACATGTAAAATACAACTCAGCTTTGTTTTGGATATATTTTATAATGATTGAAGTTTGAAAATATAATTCTGGCAACACCTGATAAATCTTTTTCCTTCCGTGTGATGAAATGTTCTAAAAGCACATTTTCTGATGTATTTTGAAATAAAGTTTGTTTCCTGACCCAAATTAGTTCAAGTGTATGACTATTGACTGAATTATAAAGCATGTCCCAAGGTACAACATCATGTTGTACCTTGGGACAGTTTATCCTCTCTACTTTAAATGAGTGGCAATTTTTAAATTTCAAGCTGCCAGAATTTAAAAAAATATATTATAGAGGAATATATTGGTGTGTTGAAATGCTGCTTTGAAATTTTTATTTTGACAATAATTATCGAAGAAAAAAATTAAAATGCAAAAATTGTCCCTAGGTACAACACTCTCCCCTATATGAGAGGTTACACAAGAATACATTATACTCGTTTTTCGAGCAATATGTGTCTTATGATTGATACACAAATATACAATGGATATAGATGTTGGTTAGGGAATTTTGTACGATATAATCCTCTTTTCCTTTCTTATGTGATGTGTTTAAAAATGTGTAAATGATGATTCACATATGATGTTCAAATGACATGTGTAAATGATGATTCACATATATATTCAAATGACATTTGTACGTTAATAATTTGTTTTGTGTCACATACAGGGAATTGTGTTCAACAGTTGGCATGCAAACATCTTACACAATCCTACATCTATCAGCATGAACACGATAATGCTTGTTAGCAATACGTTGATTACTTGAAGGTGGACATTTCGTGGATGTTTTTGTCGCAGTGGGTCACTGTGCTGGTGAACTTGCAGAGATAAGTGGCTTTGGGAGATCGTTTGCGCTTCTTCATACACTGACAGGTGAACGTGTTCTTGAACTCTTTGCGAAACTTACCTGAAATAAATTAACCCATTAACACCCCATTTCTGAATATCATTAGTAGCTTCATTACAGAATAAAAACGTTAAATAAAGTTTTTACTTTTTTTCGTGTTACTGAATTTGTTCTACACAAAATTTAACCCTACTAGAGTCTTTCTTTGTCTAATATATTTTTATTCGATTAAACTTATAAAAAGCTATTTATAGAAATGGTGCTTGTACGCACCTTTACTTAAAATTTGAACGGCCGAAGCACATCAATTAAAAAAGATACAGAAAGTGAAGTATTTGGTTAATAAAGGTGCAATTTCTTTGAAATATTTTAATGAAATGATTATTTTAAAACTCAATACCCCCTTTTGCTGAAATAATAGAATGCAACAGTACAATGTTAAAATTTTGGGCTAAGTGTTTTCGAAAATTTGGTTTCTAGTCGCTGCAATGGCTTGTTAGTGAAATGCTTTCACCGATATTTTTTTTTGTTTTATTGCATCATTTTCAAATTTTGGAAACCAAAACCTCAAAATTGAGCAATAAAAAAATTACTTGATGTAAATATTGCTACTGCAGCTACTAGGAACTGAAAATTTGGTGAAACATTACATGGAACTTTTATAAGTGTACTACCTCTTTTGTAATTTTTCCCTAATATGCTTAATTAACCTATAATTTCATATACTTTAAGTAATACTAGTTTCTTATACTTTTCACATACCTTTAAAAAAAGGATTAAGTCAATTAAGACCTAGCTAATATTTTTTTTATTTATTTATTAAAGCTAATTACCTAAATATGGTTAGGTTAGGTTTGAATTATCGTCGCACTAGAGCTACACGAGGGCTATTGGCGACGGGCGTCGTATTTTAGAACCACAGTCAAGTGACGAGCCGGCACCTGAATAGGCCGCCAAGGCTTAACTAAATATGAAAACTGTTTATGTAATATGAAAAGGGTTCTTAGAATGTCCTTATACTGCAAAAGAATAATTTTGTGACAGTTTACAAAATGCTAGCATTGTTAATGAATTGTAGCATGCACTTATCCTCTTCTAAAATTGTTACAGTTATGATATTTAGATTACTTTTGTTCACTCTTACGGCGAAAATTAGTTAACCGATTTTTTTCGTTGGTTTTAATTATTATTCTTCAAAAAATTATTTTTATAGTGTTTTTAATGTTTCCTATGTATTTGAAGACATAAAATTTGATGCAATCTTTTTTATGAACCAAACATTAAAACGTGAAGAAATCATTGGTATGAATATTTTCAATGCATCGAAAAATAATTTTGCATTCACTTTGAAGCTTGCAAACTAGACATTAGGATTTGCTGGAATTTAGTACCACAGATACGTGAGAACATAGCGACCAGCGCTATGTTGCTTGTTGACAAAGCAGAAATCACTGATGGGTTTTGTGATATTTCAATAGAATTACAGTGAATGGAAACATATTCAAAAGCTCTGATTTGGGCTAAGTCCATTTACAAATCATGCTTGCATGATTTTTCCCATTTATTACTAGCGTAATTGATGAGATCTATGGCGAATGAAGTTGCGTTTAAAGGACTCACTATATAATGAATTATGCATGTAATAACTTATAAACTATGCATGTAATAACGCTGGGAATTGATTTAATACAAATTTGATTACAAGTACTAAAATTTTAATATTTTTATTACTTAAATTGAGCAGTTAGAATTTTTAAAGGAAAATTTTAAAATCCAATTTTTTTTTCTGGAAAACGAGTTAAAATATATATTCATCATAATCTTTTAAATTTTTTTTTTTGGAAAACGAGCTGAAATATATATTCATCATAATCTTTTATGCTTTTTTTATATTGCATACACGATTTTTAAAGAAAACTAATTAAAAATTCGAAGATAGTTTATTTTTTAAATATTTTGAATGTTTTATTTTGAAACACAAAAATTCTATCAATCAATTGAAAGCCTTTAAATACGAAGTGAAAGTTCAAATAACCAAAGGCGAAACATTCAAAATTTCTTTTGTGGCAAGTTATTCTTAATATACCAGATTGCAGTTTTGATAAACAACATATAAAACAATGAGTGAAGTTAAGGTGTTATATATTGACGAACCATTCATAATGTTGTAGATGATTGGATTGAGAGCACTGTTGAAGTAGCACAGCCAGTGAGAAAAGAGCGAAGCAACTGTTAGAGCGGGAGTCTGGGGCAGACCTACTGTGTACCTAGAATGAAAAATAAATGACTAATGAAATGAATGTTTACCTGACAGTTAAGATATAAAATGATGAATTCAGTTTTTGGCGGGCATATATTTCGATTTTAACCTAGTAAATTACCGAAAATTTCATGAGAGGCACTTGTACAGGGTGGGGCAATTTAAAGTGGCCTGTTAGGGAAGTAGGGATAAGATAGAAATGCTGACAATTGTAAAACAGGTTTTGCTTGGTGAATCCATTGATTGTTCAGTATTAAGCCCAAACAAACACTTAGGGAATTATTTGGTGGTTCATTTTCAGGTCTACACTCCTTGCCAACCTAAGTTGGGTAAATAGAAATATTCTATGGAAAAGATGCTTCCGCGCATGTAAAGAGTTCTATAATTTATTTGTGAATCCATCCAGAAAACATGTTTAAAACATTAATTTCGTTTAAAGTCTAGCTAAAGATTTGAATATTATTTGAGAAAATTTGGCAGTTTTATCAGAATGAAAAGCGTATTTTCGTTAAATTGTATTCAGATCATTTAGTATGTAAATATTACCTCACAAGAGCTTCCAACTAACAGGCCAAACTCGCTTTTCCGTCTGCCTTTTTACTCTTTGTTTTTACCCAAGTTAGGTTGGCACATAGTGTAGGTGGCGAACTTGCCCGCATAATCGCCGTGATATGCGAATCTTTTGTCCATGTTGTCCGTAGTCAGCCATCGGGTTGATTTTCTAGGACTCTGAAGCCATTTATGGTTATCTGGTGTTCGGACACATTTCCGATTGTTTTTGGATTTGTACCTGAAAAAAATCCTGTCTGATGCCATTTTGTAACAAATCGTTGCACAGCACTTTTTTGTGGCACATTGTTTAGTTTGAATTATCGTCGTACTAGAGTTACACAAGGGCATTGAGCTAGACGTAAAACTGGAGTGTCAATGAGTGAGCCGACCTACTCACACCCTTTTCCCCGTTCTCCAAAAAAAAGAGGGACTATTTGTCCTACCTTTCTAACTCAGCTCATTGCACGAGGGCTATTGTCGAAGGGCGTCGTAATTTAGAACCATAGTCAGATGACGAGTCGACATCTGAATAGGCACCCAACGCAATCGTTAAGACATCTTACGCAGCGCCGGGACTTTGGAGTATATTTTCCGTGCACTCCCTCTACACGGGATATTATTCGTCGGACATTTTTGTCTGCAAGGGCCGTTTATAGTAATGCAACAAAATTTGCAAACAAATAAATGCAACAAACTTTGAGACACTTATTAATCAAGAAGGGGGGGGGGGAGAATGGAATCATAAAAAACAAACTTGTCACTTGACCAGGGTTCTAAATTACGAGGCGTAATTGGATGTGTTGGCCGTAATTGGCCATAATTGACGACGCCTCGCAATTTAGAACCCCGGTCAAGAGACGAGTTTGTTTTTTATGATTATTCTTTTTTATGATTCTTTTTTAGGATTCTGTCTTTTTTTTATGATTCCACTCCCCCCCCCCCTTCTTGATTACTAAGTGTCTCAATTTTTGTTGCATTTGGATTATTCATTCAAGCAACAGACCACTCCGAATAGCGAGCGTTATTGTATAACCACCCTGTATCGGACATCGATTACTCAAGTCGATTCATTTTGATCATCAATATCTCAATATTCCTCAGACTACACATATGACAGATGAATATGCTACTATAGTATTAGTATGTCTTTAGGCTTTCAATAAGTAGTCGGGAACATTAAATGGTCTAGACACAACGATACTCTTTAGGATCTGAATTTAGCTTGGAAATTATTAGCTTGGAAACATGCTTAATCCCCTAAAAATAACTATTTTTGTAAATTCATAAATTCAGAGTTGAAGCATAATTTCATAGTAAACCTTTGTTCATGAATTTATTTATTTTTTGTTTACTTCAGATTGAAAAGTTTTATCCAGTGGTATTGATCATAAATGTCCATGGAGAAAATTTGGGGGCACCCTTAAAGTGGGGCCCCTGGGCACCTGCCCCTTTTGCCCTGCCAGAAATCAGGCCCTGGTATTTGCATTTAATAAACTGCTGTTTTTATATTAAAAACTGTCATGCCTGAAAATTAAATTATTTAAATATTTTATGTTTTTTTATTTCATTTGCAGTAAATTAAAATCATGTGCAAAAATGGAAGGTTGTTAACAGGGGTACATTTAGTTTTTTGTGAGATGTCAGATTAATTTATATTTTTGTTTTGTCATCTAATCTTAAAATTACTAATATTTTTGTAAAAATATGAATATTTTCTTAAAAAAATTTCATGTATATATATTTTTTGAAACTTTCAGGACACAATAAAAAACCTTTCTTTTTTACTTTTGAATTTCGATTTCCTGATTATTTTCTTTTTTCCATTCTTAAATTGTGATTTTTTTTTCGTTCTTCATTTAATCAATTGTATTTTACATATGGCTTCAGTATATAAAGTAATGTGAGTCTCAGGATTTTAAAGATTTTCTAAGTTGAATAAAAGAAGGAAAAGCAGGCTTTTGTCTTCCATTTTTAGAATCACAGGAAATTTCCGATTTCAAAACTGCTGGATTTAGTTGTTTTAGGAATGCTGTACACGGTCTTTTTAATAGACACAGAATTTCGTAAAGGGTCCGTTTTTAAGGCATGACATTTTGTGAAATTTTCAATTTTTTTTTCAAAAAAAGGTCTGCATGTAAACGAACCTCAATTCCCTCTGCATAGACCTCTGATAAAGTACTATGAAATTATACAGGGTGGTTATAAAATAACGCTCGCTATTCGGAGTGGTCTGTAGCTTTAATGAATAATCAAAATGCAAAAAACTTTGAAACACTTACTAATCAAGAAGGGCGGAAAAGAATGGAATCATAAAAAACAAACTTGTCACTTGACCAGGGTTCTAAATTATGAAGCGTAATTGGATGTGTTGGCTGTAATTAGCCGTAATTGTCTATGCCTCGTAATTTAGAACCCTTGTCAAGAGACGATTTTCTTTTTTTTGAAAAAGCATGAAATCAGAAAAGAAACTCGTCTCTTGACCAGGGTTCTAAATTACGAGGCGTAATTAGCTGTGTTGGCCGTAATTGGCCATAATTGACGACGCCTCGTTATTTAGAACCCTGGTCAAGAGACGAGTAGTTTGTTTTTATGATTATTCTTTTTTTATGATTATTTTTTAGGATTCTGTCTTTTTTATGACTCCATTCTTCCCCCTCCCTTCTTATTTTATAACCACCCTGTATATTCTAGCTTTTGAGCTACCCCGCGATGAACCTTGAAGGTATTTTAATAAGGTAAGGAAAAAAAGGTAGCTGAAAATGGTTAAGAGGATCTCCTAAGCCAACGTTATTTTGATTCTAACTCACCAGATGGCACTTACAATTCCCGCCAAATGATACATCTGGTGATTTAAAAAAAGTGATGCGTTTCTCTTTCTGGGGAGTGGTGCAAGGCAAGATTTCTCAATCACAAGATAAAGAGGATTCGATTGTAATCAGGGGTAGACTAACGAATACCGGTACCGGTACTCTTTTGAGAGCCGGGACGATGTTCCGTAAATTTATATTTGTGTTGTTTGGTTATTTCTCTTTAATTTAATTTTTTTATTTGTTTAATAAATCATATTTATTTTGCAAATCTTAAGATATTTCAGGAAACAATCAATTTTTTTTCTGGTTTGCTCGTACTAATATATTATATTTATATGTGTAATAACAGAGATGTGATACCACTATGAACTGCTCTAAAGTCATCCCTGTAAACTTCGGGATGGTAGCTTAGTTTGGGCACATGAACAGTATTGTTTTTAAATCTAGGTCCGTACTTTTAATTGTTGGCGTAGCAATCTTTATGTTTGTTAAAACTAGTGGCCTACCAATGCCAAAAGTAGAAACACGATGTTTCGGGGAACTAGGGATGTTTAACCAATAGGGATACGTGACCCTATGCCCTTTTCTCAGCATTGGAAAGGTTTTATAAGTTAAAAGTGGTATCATTTCCCCCCCCTTTCAGTCAGCCGACCGCATAATGAAAAACCCAACTGAATCGTTGTTTACGTGTTAAGCTATACGAAGAAATATGTTTCCATGCACTAAAAGTAAATTTTTGGAGCCATACAATTTTCGGGTCGACAATTTTTGGTTTAAAGGAAATATTTTTTCAATTAATTACTTGTTTTGTTCATGCTTTTAGCTATGATTACATGTAAAATAATTTTATTGCATTTATTTGCAAACATTTATTATTATTATTATTATTATTATTTTTTTTTGGGGGGGGGTTAAGCAAAAAAAAGTGCAACTAGGGATACGTGACCCCAGCCACTTAGGGATATGTGACCCCAGTAAATAATACAACCAACCAACCAACCAACCAACCAACCTTCTTCAACCAACTTTGTTTTCTCTGCAAAATAAATGAATCACCAGTTATGTATTCAAACAAGACTTTACGTTTAAAATTGGATAACTCGTTAATAAAAGAATAATTAACGGGTTAAAAATATCTAATAATTTTGTCTGATAAAAAAAAATATGTACAAAACTTTACATGATGTTAGTTTTGTTATCAAGTTAAAGTATTTTTATATTTTTTTTATTCATTTTTAATATATGGATCACGTATCCCTAACGGGGGGATCATGTATCCCTAGTTAGGGGTCATGTATCGATCCCAATGTATAAAGTTTTAAATAATTGGTATTTTACTTATATTGCAGTTAATACTTCGGTAGAATACTAATATAATATTGTGTAACACTTTATGAAGCATAAATTGCCTGCATTTGCCTATCCATAAATGACGTTTTTAAAAAGTTACAAGCCAAAAACTGCAAGTGGGGTCACACATCCCTAGCTCCTAGCCTAGTTCCACCTACTCTGCCACCATACGACACATGTTCTTGTATATTGCTCGAGAAGTTCAAAAATAATTCTAGTGCGACGGTAATTCAAACCTAACCTAACTTCAACTCCAACAATTGGCTACTAGGGGAGAGAAGGGGAATGGCGCCACCTTAAGGGAAATTGAATTTTCTTGCAGAATTGTGATTGTATGAAATTTCTATTTTACGGATTATGCCGCCATCCTTTTGCATGTGGCGGCATAACCCCAAAGTGATGTGGCGGCATTACCCCAGTAAGACAAAATGGCATAGACGGGTTGTTTAGGGGAAGTAGATAGCCTAGCGTTCAAGCTAACAACGTGATAACATAGCCAAATAATTACTCTTTTCAATGATATGTAACTGATTTATCTAACATAGAGATAACAGTCACTTATCTCTTAATTTCAGAAGGCCCAAAATTGGATGAAAATCCCTAAAAATTGTATTTTTAAAATAACTTTACACCGACTCATCACACGGCCATTGGCATCTCTACTACAATTGACTTTGTTTCCCGCTGCTCTCCCCTATAATTGTTATTTTTCTTCCGCAAATTAAATAAATAATCTTTATCGTATGCTAAATTTATTTGCAGTTTGAAGAATAATTATGTAAAATTGAATGAGTCAAATCCTATAGCATCCTTTCCACGATATTTGGCAATGCTTGGAAAATGTCAAATTAAATTACATGAGATTCTTATGCTTAAATAACTATCAATAACTATAATATTTGAAGAACCTGATATTTCCAAAACATTTAGTGATAAAACATGAAAAAACTCAAAATTGCATTGATAAATAAAGAAATGTAATTGTAAATTAATACCAATTAGTTCTTTAGGTTAGGTTAAGTTTGAATTATCGTCGCACTAGAGCTACACGAGGGCTATTGGCGGTGGGCGTCGTATTTTAGAACCACAGCCAGGTGACGGGCCAACACTTGATTAGGCCCCAACGCAACCGTTAAGGGCGACATCGTACGCAGCGTTTGGACTTTGAAGGATATTTAACGTGCACTCTCTTACACGGGGTATTATTCGTCGGACATATTTGGCTGCACGGGCCGTTTATAGGTCGGCAGCTATTTTGGCGATGCCCGGACACGAACCTAGGACCTTCCGCATGCTAAGCGAGTGCTTAACCGACTGGGCTCCCCAGAACCCTTAATTAGCTCTTTAAGCAAAATAAGTAACACTGTGAACCACTTTCTTAGTAAACAAATATAATGAACATTAAAAAAAATCACATTGTGGTATGTTTTTTGACGTCATTGTAAATCGATTTACAAGGAAACAATTAATAATCCTTAAAATTTTAATTAAGGTTTTTCGTGATATTGTTGATGTGTTAACAGTAATTTAAATGACTAAAAATTAAATTTCAATGCTAATTTAATAGGTCCCTCATTGACTGACAAGAGGACGGATGTCCTTCCGGACGTACAAACAGAAGAACATTTCAAAAGTATGAAAGCTGGTCCCTGCTGTCATACCTTTCGATGATAAAAATATTTCTTAAGATCTGATGGATGGAACAGATTTCGTCACAGAAGTAAGGACATACAGATGGACACTTCGGGAAGACTAACATGTCAATACCTACTTTTCTATTAAGGGGTCATAGGAGTCTTAAAAATGTGCAAAGAAGGTACTACAAAGCATAATTTGATCTTTCATTTAATTTTTTAACTACTCAATATACAAGTATAATTTTTTACATGTAATTCGGCAAGATTATAAAACAAATTTTAAAATTTATGAAACTTTAGCCAAAACTAAAATAAATGATATTAAATATAAAGCTATTTGAACACATTGGGATTAGGCTTGCGCGGCAAATTTCGAGGAGGAAATGACCAAGAAAATGACTTTATATCGTACAAATATGTACAAACAAAGACTTATACCTAAATTCTCAGCTCAATTTTAATTAGAAATTATTTTAAGAACTTTTTTCTAAAAAAATTAATAAAATTTTAAAATTTTCGATTAAAATTTTTTTAAAAATAATTTTTTAATTAAAATTGAGCTGAGAATTTTGGTATAAGTCTGTGTTTGTACATATTTGTACAATATAAAGTCATTTTCTTGGTAATTGTTTCAATTTTGACCTCAAAATTTGCCGCGCAAGCCCAATCCCAATGTGTTCAAATAGCTTTATGTTTAATATAATTTATTTTAGTTTTGGCTAAAGTTTCATAAATTTTAAAATTTGTTTTATAACAAATAAATCTTGTAGAATTACATATAAAAAATTATACTTATATACTGAGTAGTTACAAAAATTACGTGAAAGATCATACTATGCTTTGTAGTACCTTCTTTGCACATTTTTAAGACTCTTATGACCCCTTAAAAATATTTCGAATTAAAAAATACATTGGAAAATATTCTAAAAATAACGTCAGGGCTTCATCCTCATTGACTATACATCTCTTGTAGGACCCCTCCCTCATGATCTTTTTTAACCATACGTCAATTTCCCCCCCTTCAATAAACCTACAGACTACGGCCGGCATGTTAGAGATGGTAACCCAAAGGTCATCAAATGATTCGATTGAATAACTCGTCAAATATTCACCCAAATGTAACAAAAACTGAGATTTAAGTATTTTTGAAGATTCTTAACATTTTTAAATTATTGAAATTGGGTGCTGCCATTGGAAATTTTAAAGTCAATAGCAATTTTAATATGAAGATCCCTTATGCAAATTTTGTGTCCTGCAATTAACTCATAATTTTATATGCTCACAAAGTCAAAAAGGTTCGTTTCTATAGGATGACTAACGGCCGAAATAATCACTAGTGGGTACTTTTTTTCCCACAGCTGTACTATCAAAATCGTTGTGTAATAAGTATCAAACCAACACTAGGGAAGACTGGGTACGGTTGTGCCAGGGTACGGTTGTGACAGTCGCTATATTAGCGATATCATAAGGAATACCGGGTTGGGTGTAAGGGGTAAGGAGCAGCGTGCCTGCCTGAACATGTTCCACAGTATACCATCAGTCATCGCACGACATTAACCCTACCCAGAGGCCTCGGTTACATTTTCACCGTCAAAAAACTCAAAAGTAAGTAATTTTATTCCATTTCTTTTCATAACTGTTATTATATGTGTACAGATAGAGCAATGAATTTTTTCGTTATAAGTTAGACTTTAATAATGAAATACCAGTGATTACTTTGAATGTAAATTATTTTGTATTGTCATGGCGATTGTTTTTTTGCAAAAGAGTAGGCTGGGTACGGTTGTGACAACGCAGTAAAATGTATTTACTTTTCTTTTAGCTGCCTAAAACGCCTGAGGAAGGCAGAGACAGGCGCGCAACCACGGAGGGGGGTTAGGGGTCAGACCCCCCCAGAACCCAAAAATAGTCAAATTTTATTTTATCAACAATAAAAAAGCAACAACAAAAGTGATGAAAAAAAATTCCACAGCACACTATTTCGCTCGCAGCCAACAAAATAAGAAACTGTAGGGATGACGGTTTTTCAGAAAAAAAACCGATGTTTCAAAAACCGGTTTTTCGGTCTTACTGAACCTTAAGACTGGCCTTATGAAAAACCCTTTTTTTGGTCGAAACCGAGGACAAAAAAAAAAAAACCGGTTTCGGTTTCCTTCCCTAAAGTGTTTCAAATATGGGTGGCGGGAAGCATAAATCTGTGTAAAACAAAATATTTCAAACGAAACTCTTTTCTAATGTGAGAGGGGGGGGGGGGGGGGTTGAAAAAAAGCGCCAGATCTGATAAAATGACATGGCTTGCCAAATTTATTTATTTTTTTGTCGTTTTTTATGAGTTGCTCTAATATTGTGCATTCAAAAAATCAGTAAAGGTCACGGTACTACGCAATGATAATAATAAGAAATAACAGAAACTGCCCCCCCCCCCCTCCTCGGATACTATTTTAAACCAATAATACGCATAATCTTTGGATTATTGTACTTTTTTCACCGTTTTATTTTTAAGGTTTTTATTTCGCGCCTTTTCTATGTAATTTCTACTGTAAAGTACCTGAAGATATGAGCATGTTTGTAGGGAAACACACTTTTTTCTCTCTCTTTTTACTGTTTTGTCTGAATGCTTAATATAAATCTAAGGATGGCTGTTAAGTTCTGTTTTCATTCCATTTCAATTGCTTTTTTACATTTAAAACATGTTTTATATATTTTGTTGATATTGTTATATAACGACATAAAAACATAAAATTTTTTAATTATTCCACATCGGCGATTCGTCTGTACGATGTCTTAAATGTAGTTATAGATATAAGTAACATCGTTGAAGTTTGGATCATTACCTGAAAATAATATATGTTTTGACCAAAAAGGTACAACAACGATTAACCGAAATCTTAGTTATCGTTAGTATACTTAATAAAGCAATCCTTTGTAGAGGAAGTGTACGTTAAATATGCTCCAAAGTCCTGACTCTGCGTACGATGTCGCCCTTAACGGTTGTGTTGGGTGACTACTCAAAGGTACGGCTCGTCACCTGACTATGATTCCAAATTACGACACCCGTCGCCAATTGCTATCGTTTTGCTCTACTGCTACGATCATTCAAATCTGAACTAAAATTATAATAATAACTTTTATTATCACAAAAACAATATCAAGAAAATAAAGCAAACGAATTACAAGGGAAACCATGAAATTCAAAAAGCAATCTACTATTGACGACTGAGCGTGGCGCCGACGAGACTGATATTATGAATTGCATTGCCCATAAACAATTCTAATCGTTCTTAAAAGTCTCTTTTCTTTTCGAGTCTTTTTTTTTTCGAATGAAGAGTGGCGCGATCACCGATGAACAACGATATAGTAGAAGGAAGTATAAAAAAAACCCCATAAAAATAAAATATTGACTGATTTATTTGAAATTGGCTTTTTTTTCCATCGTGTATTCTTAGTTTGCTTATTATAAATACAAGTAAAATCAGTGTTCTACACGTAAGGAGTTTTTGCGCGCCTTTATATCGTATTCTATTCTAAAATCTGGATTGGATTTATGTCATGTGGAGCAAAATATCGGTAAGTTTAATTTCTTCTCTAAAGTATCTGAAGATGAGTAAATGTTTGTAATTAACTTGGGCGCGTTTTTTTATATCTTTCTATTGTTTTTATCTGAATGCTTTTAACATAAATCTAGAAATGGCTGCTCAGTCAGTTCTGATTTCATTACATTTAAATCAATGTTTCATATTTAAAGCACGTTTTTTAGTAATTAATTGCTATTTTTACGGCATAAATGCATACAATTTTTTTTATAATTATTTTACATCGGAGATTCGCATGTCCTGTATGATGCCGAAAGTACACTTAACAATATGCATTGCTTTGCTTCGTTGAAGTTTGAAATATTAAATCATTTAATTGTTTTTTTTCTTATGTCCGATTTCTATCAAATTTATTAGTTAGTTATCGGCCAAAACGCGTCGTGCTTATAAAGATTGCCCGATTGTTTTGTTTTATTAAAAGCCAATTCACTGCGTCCCTAGATACTTCGCGATTTGGCCGGCCAATTCGCGAAGTGGCCGAATTCGGCTGTGACCGTAACATTTACACTAATTTCTTTAAACAAAATTGTCCAATTAGTTTTGTAATTCTAGAATATTTTAAACATTTAATTTTTTAATTTAAATAAATGTTCAATTTATCTTTACTCTTACCACCTCTTATAATAAAAATAGTAATTTAAAAATAATAATAATTTAACTAATTGGATAATACAAATCCGGTGGGTTTTATTTATCTAATTAGTTAAATTATAAATAAAGACATACAATAATTTGTTATTTATTACATTTAATTTTTATTAAAAAAATAAAACATTAATTAACTATTAAATACAAATATGAGTTTCGTACAATAAAAACTAATGTTCATAAATAGTAACTAGCAATACTAAATTAATACCACAAAAACTGCTTTAAAACAAAAGTAAATTAAAAATCAATTTTAATTCAAATACTTTGGATTTAAAAAAAGTAATTTTTATTTTAAGTAATTTTAATTGAGAGTAATTTTAAGTAAAACTAACTTTAATTAAAATTAATTTAAATAACAATGAATTTTAATTAAAATTAATTTTAATTACAATGAATTTTAATTACAATGAATTTTAATTGCACTTAAATTTAATTAAAAATAATTATAATTGAAAAATAATATTAAAAAATTGAACCCCCCTCCCCCCCCCCAGGAATTTTTTCTAGCTGCGCCCCAGGGCAGAAAGAGCACAGTGTGACCTAAGGAAATATGAAGAAGCTTTTATAGAAGTGAAACGCGAGATTTTATTACGAAGAGCGGCAAAATATCACCAAATTAATCGTGTCTTTGTTACGATACATTTGTATTGATAAAGCTTCAAATGTGCAAGATTTTTATGACAATATGTAAATTGTTATGTACACACACACCTATGAGCCACAGGATATATACATTGTTAACGAAGCAGGTGTAACTGAGAAAGATTTATTTGTGTTATATAAGAACATGTATATTTTTTTTTATGTAGATAAGATATTTTGTGGATTAAAAAACAACAACACATTTTTATGTATTTGTTTTGTATTTGACATGGTTACAGCAATGTATAATTATAAATATTTAGTTAACTTTTTTGATAATAGTGATAATATGAAGATTTTTTATTAATAATTATAAATTAATTTATAATTATTAAATTTATTAATTAAATGATGAATTAAATGTTATATTATTATAAATATTGAATTTATAGTTTCTAAAGATGATGCAAAAAGAGTGATTTGATGACATTTTGGTGTCTTTTTTGACTCTGTCACAACCGACCCCAGGCACTGTCACAACCGACCCCGTGGGGTCGGTTGCGACACTACTTCCTCTTTTTTTCTAATTTGCTCTTACAAGCTAACTATTGTACTTAAGGACGCAATTTTTTATTTATACGTAGACAAGTGTTGCGCTTTACTATTAATGCAACTTATTTTATCCAGCTAATCGGCATATCAACGAATTTATAAGCGATTAACAGAAAACTGTCACAACCGTACCCAGTCTCCCCGACAACTAAAGTAGTCAAGTTTAAAAGTCGCGTGCGAAATTCTTCGACAAGATTTATAATGAGCTCCTCCCACTTTTCCCCGCCGTGGTTTTAGATTGGTTGGTTGGAATACATATATTTTCAGGCTTGTGTGCTTGCTCAGAGAGCCGCTTATAAACCTTCGTCAAGGAAGACAGTCACAATATACACACTCACACATATACGTGACAGATGCTGCAATCTCACGCGCCACCTCCACAATTTAGACATGTCCCTGAAGGGGAGGGAAATAGTCTCCAGGAACCTGTACCCGTGGGAAACTGCGCAATGACCGCCCACAGGGCTTTTGGACCCAACAGATTTAACGAGCACGTACTCCGCATATACTCGGTTATTTTCAGCGACCAGGACTTGATTGCGGGACCTTCCGATCCGTAGATCGAGACACTGAAAACAGGGCGCCTGACAACCCATGGTTTTTGGTTTACACTTAGAACGATTTACAATTTAGCTGTGTCGATTTGGCAACCTCTATTTTGGAGTGTCATCAAATTTTAAAATCATAGTTCCTCGTTTGTTATGAAAGTTTTCGTCATAAAAAGTACTTGAATTGCAAAAGCATCATTCAAATTCTGTATTAACATACAAGGATAATGCATGAGGGAATTGCTTGTATTTATTAAAAAAGATTTCAATCAATTAAACCAAGTTGTCCTACAGATGTCGCCACGATTCTTAAATGATGTTTTTTTTTAAATTAATAATTAAAAAACTGGTTGACATTGCACCTACAAATCTTTTTAAAACTGTATTTCATTTCATCCCTATTTGAATATCTGGTGCAAAAAAAATCATACGTTAAAAAAATACTTTACCAGAAACTGTGATTTGAAAAATAAAGCATTACGTCTCTAGGACTGACAGTCCCTCTTAAGGACACTCGATTATAAACAAGAACAAGGTTGTACAGTGGTGGTCAAAATTATAAGGACAACTGAAAATTGAACAGAACATTTTTATTTCTGAATTAAATGAAAATGTATTTAGACATAAAATACTTCTTTATGCTATAAATCATTTAAGGACAATAAAAAAACTTAAACAAGAAAATTCTAGTTTATGAAAATAATAAACAAAAATTGCATTGTTAGGAAACTGGACAAAATTATAAGGACATTTAAAAATTTTCAAGTCCAAACAGTTAATAATTAATAAGTTCACCCTTATTTTCAATTACTTTAATTAATCTTGACGTCATAGAGCTAGTTAGCTTCTTTAGGGTGCTCATACATGAATATTTTTCCATGCCTTTTTAATTGATGACATCAGTTCTCGTTTGTTATGGTATTGAGTGCCATTTTTGTAAACTTCGTACGCCAAAATACCCCACAAATTCTCGATTGGGTTCAGATCGGGACTTTTAGGTGGCCAATCAGTCAATAGTTTTACAGAATTAGCGTTAAACCATGATTTTGAAGTTGCGGACACGTGTATGGATGCATTGTCCTGCTGGAATAAATAGTCACCAGTGGTTATCAACGGTGCTTGTGGCAAAAGATTGTCACCCAGCATATCAACATAACTATTTGAGTTCATTTTCCCTTGAATAAATACTATTTCTGTAGTTCCAGAGGCTGCGTAACCTGCCCAGACCATTACCGAGGCGCCACATATGAACGCTTGGAAAAGATTTCTTTTTCTTTGCGAAGATCATACCAAAAATACTTAAAACCATCAGGTCCGTCTAGGTTAAACTTCTTTTCATCAGAAAAGACAACATCATCCCATTTGTCACCCATAGAAATGTACTTTTTTGCAAACTCCATCCTGAGTCTCTTTTGGGTTTTTGTAAGAGGGGGGTTTTTGTAAGAGAATTATCAGCTCATTACAAGTATTGCCACATGGTATTGCGCAATGAATGACGATGACGTAATTACAATGATCGGTGAATTCACGGTAATTCTGGTAATTCGAGCAACACTTGAGCTTTCAAAATCAAAATTAGCGTCTGGCACAGCTTAAACAACAATAAAAATGTCTGGCAATAATAGATTTATGTTGCAAAAAGTTCGCTAAAAATAACAATAAAAAAATAAAACGTCCTAAAAGGATTTGAAAAATCAATTTTTTACTTGTATTAGTAGGATGCGCACTGAGGAACGCAACCACTACTGCCAGCCAGATAGCCCTTATGATGTCCAGGAGAGTGAGAGAGATAGCATATCTTAAAACTGGCCCACCTGAAATTCTCTCTCAAAAACGTTGCTAGCTCTTAGACTACTACTTATAATTCGTCTTTTATCTCTCAAAGACACAGAAAATGGCCTACTTGGGTGTTTTCGTTTTCCGTAATTTCCAGGATTTTTCAAAAAATTATATATAACAGTGTTTGATCTTTTCAATTTCAATGCTATTTCACGTCCAGTAAGTCCAGAATTTTTAAAAGCGATTAATTTTCCTTTTTCAAACACTGAAAGCTTCGTACCTTGTGGCATGGTTGAAGATAAGTGTAATGAAAATTTCAAACACTCGCAAAATCTTTATAATACGATGGAATGACGTATACAAGCCGAAACTTTGCGAATTTTATGCTAATTTAGGCATTAAACTTACAGAAATACAATTGTCCTTATAATTTTGTCCAATTTCGCTGTATGTTAAATTTTATAACTCATTTTAAAATAATGAATTTAATGTATATTATTAAAGAATCTTATTTAAAATGCTTAATTTACTAATGGCTAGCAGACATAAAATTTGCATAATTCAACCGTGATTTATCGAAAAGATCTAGCTGTTTTTCCATTGTCCTTATAATTATGACCACCACTGTATAATAAGAGACACGCCTCTTTATTTATATAAGGAAAATACCAACGCCAGTTATCAAAAGTTAGGCAACACTGGTCTAATACATTATGCAAGAATTGATTTATAGATAATGAGATTTTCGAAAAGAAGTTTTGAAAATATTCTAGTTGCAATTCCACATGTTTATAATTTGCATTAGCTTTAGCTTAAGGGGTCATAGCAGTCTTAAAAATGTGCAAAGAAGGTACTACAAAGCACAGTTTGATCTTTCATGTAAATTTTTAACTACTCAATATATAAGTATAATTTTTTATGTGTAATTCTATGAGATTTATTTAATATAAAACAAATTTTAAAACTGATGAAACTTTAGCCAAAACTAAAATAAATGATATTAAATATAAAGCTATTTGAACACATTGTGATTAGGCTTGCGCGGCAAATTTTGAGGTCAAAATTGAAAAAATGACCAAGAAAATGACTTTATATTGTACAAATATGTACAAACAAAGACTTATACCTAAACTCTCAGCTCGATTTCAATTAGAAATTATTCAAAAAAATTTCAAATCAAAATTTTAAAATTTTCATTAATTTTTTTTGAAAAAAGTTCGTAAAATATTTTCTAATAAAAATTTAGCTGAGAATTTAGGCATAAGTCTGTGTTTGTACATATTTGTACAATATAAAGTCATTTTCTTGTTCATATCTTCAATTGTGACCTCAAAATTTGCCGCGCAAGCCTAATCACAATGTGTTCAAATAGTTTTATGTTTCTTATTATTTATTTTAGTTTGGGCTAAAGTTTCATAAATTTTAAAATTTGTTTTACAATAAATAAATCTTATAGAATTTCATATAAAAAATTATACTTATATATTGAGTAGTTAAAAAATTACATGAAAGGTCAAACTATGCTTTGTAGTACCTTCTTTGCACATTTTTAAGACTCCTATGACCCCTTAAGTAATATGCGTGCACACATAAGTAAATAAAAACATATAACCAATGAAATACATAATAACATACCTTTGTTTACATAAAGTTCTCAATGTTTAACTTCACTTCTATTGATCGCCCTTTCAAATTATAGAATTAACCAATACACAATCTTTCAAATTTTGAATTTGAGCGTCAGAAACGAATATACGCCATGCTTGTGTTATTGGAATCATTTGCTTGCACTCAGTTGTAGGAATTACGAATTAGTTTTGATTGTCAACAAAATGCTTTTGCCCATACTAAGAGTAGCCAGCCTCCAAGTAAATGGTGTTTTTCGTATAAATGAGAAGGACTATCCTATCATTGCTTCAGGAATGGATGGCCAACTTCTCAATTGTGCAGCTGAAAAGTTAAATTTCCAGTACGAGGTACGTCTAGCACCTGATGGCCAGTGGGGACAGATGGACGGCAACGGTACTTGGTCGGGAATAATAGGGATGCTAGTCAGAGGGGAAGCAGACATAGGAATGGCGTGGCTGTCCATCACTGAAGAAAGATCTCGTGTGGTAGACTTTAGTTCGACCTACTTTTACGAAGATGGGACTTTTATCACTGAAGCTCCTGAATACAGAAAGAAGTTCGAGGCTTTCACCTATCCTTTCAGTTACGATGTATGGATTCTGTGTTTTATCATGACTTTGACATTTGCATCATATGCCCAAAGACATTCTTTTGTCAAGTTCTTGGGGATATTTATAACGTTGTTGGGAAGCATGCTACATCAATCAATTGGCATTCGAAATATTCAGTCCCCGGCAAAAAGAATCGTTTGGGTTATTTGGTTTATCTTTTCGGGAATCGTGCCTTTCATGTACAGCGTGAGTCTTTTGTCTTTCTTGACAGTTCCATATAGGCATGCTGGATTAGAGAACTTTGAAGAACTGTCTAAGGCTGTTGAAGCCAAAACTCACAAGGCTTTTGTTGAGTTTGGAACGACTCAAGGACATATTCTTCTTCGCAGTACTGTTGAACATTTGAGAACGTTAGGGAAAAACATTCAACGAAATGGCTGGTTTTATTTCTACGGCGGCGGTTCGATTGATTATGATCAACCGAAGGCTTTAATTACAACAAGGCAATCTTTTGAATTGGGTTTTGCAAATTCGTTCATAACAAATAAAGTTATATCTAAAGATTCCTTAGGAGTGTTTAGTATCGGCATAGCTTTAAGAAAAGGTTTCTGCTGCAAACAACGCTTGAATACTGTCATACACAGAATAGTTAGCGGAGGTTTAGTAGACAAGTGGTTTAAAGATGAAGTCTTTTACCGTAACAAAGGTGCGCAATCAAGCCCACCAACAAATGAAAATGTAACAAAAAGTTTAAATTTAGATGATTTAAAGTATATTTTTGGGATATTAATTCTTGGTTATATCCTGGGACTTATTGTTTTGTTCTTCGAAATAATTTCAAATTCCGTTCTAAAAAAAAGTTTGAATTTTTTTTATTTTGGAAATAAAAAAAAAGCTGAGGTCAAAGAAAAGGCAGAATCTAAACTGCCGAATAAAAGATTTACATAAAATACCAAGGAAGATATGCAGAAAATAAACCATTTTAAAGTGCAAAGCAAAAGATTTCACTAGAAACAAATACGCTGATGCTGAACTCTGGTTGTAATTACTGTATTGTATTTTTCTAATTAATTGAATCTTCACTTCAAAATATTGCCTTTAACGTATGGTATTCTGTATTTTCAATTTTTTTTCTTGAAATGCTTATTAGACAAGTGTAAGTTAAACTTTATTAATATTTTTATTATCAAATAGCTTCCTTTTATTTAAAATATTTTCCTGCGATAACTATTTTCAAATTACATTTGTCAATGCAGTGATATTGAACTGTTTATATCTTTATATTCACCATCTTTGGTAAAATCTTTTCTTGTCAATAAATTGTCTTTTGGCGTGTTATACTTTCAACCTTATTAAATGCTACTTTTTATTAAAAATCTTATTTTAAAATATTTTATCTTTTTAAAGCAAAAAATGTTGTTGTTGTAGGGGAGAGAAGGGGAATGGCGTCACCTTAAGGGAAATTGAATTTTCATGCAGAATTGTGTTGCAATTAATGTAAATTGTAATGAGAATAGCATACTACAGTTCATAACCTATCTTGTAGTGATTTTTTAAAATTTAAATCTTTAATAGAAACTGAATAAAATTTATTTATCTAAAGCTCGCACAGTGGCGGGATTACCCCGGTATCTGGGGTAATGCCGCCACACCACTGGGGTTATGCCGCCACATCACTAAACAATGCAAATAATCTATAAATAATGGAAAATTACATAATAAAGCAACATTTATAGAACTAAAATAGGTTTAATTAACTTTGGAATGGTAAATTGTACAGCTCTTTTATTAACTTTCTGTGTGCAACTAACTATGCAGGTTTTTTTAAAGCTTCGTTGGTCTATTTGACCAGTTCAGTTATTCTTTTTCGGATACGTGGCATCTCTAACGAAAACTAATAGGTTGTAGGGCCAATATATGAAATTTCTATTTTACGGATTATGCCGCCATCCTTTTGCATGTGGCGGCATAACCCCAGAGTGATGTGGCGGCATTACCCCAGTAAGACAAAATGGCATAAACGGGTGTTAAAAGAAAGGTAGTTAGCCTAGCGTCCAAACTAACGAAGTGATAAAATAGCCAAATAGTTACTCTTTTAAATGATATATAACTGATTTATCTAACTTAGAGATAGCAGTCACTTATCGCTTAATTTCAGAAGGCTCAAGATTAGATGAAAATCACTAAAAACTGTATTTTTTAAATAACTTTACACCAACTCACCGCACAGCCATTAGCGTCTATACTACAAATTACTTTGTTTCCTGCTACAGGTCAGCGCCCACAGCCCCCCTCCCTTACACACCGCTGGCGAGATACAAGGGGTGGCGGCATTACCCGAGGTGGCGGGATTCCCCTGCTCTCCCCTATAGCTTTTTTTTAAATGCTCCATCTGTAAAAATTATATTGACATAACAGTTGAAACATGGTACGTTAAGAAAATAGTTACTCAAGGAGTCCGAGTCAGAAATCTAATATGAAATGTCGAAAACCTCCTTTTGTACTAAATTATCAGTTTTTGAAAATATTTTTTTTGATCGGAGATAAAAAGAAACCCTTAACCTTATTAAATGCTACTCATGAAGAAAAAAAAATACTTGTTTATTGTAAAATTTTGTGAATAAATTAGAGATCTAGGGTATTCATAGTATCATAAAACGGTGTTTTTTAAAGTCTAAAATATATTTCTAACAAAAGTGTTGAAATTTTTTAAAGTAGACGAAATTTGCTGTACCTCTGACCATATTGTACCTTTGGCTGTAGTGCCCTGTATTAATATTTTACAAAAGATAGTCTAATTAATATATAGTTGCTCTACTGAAGCGCTTCTGTAGCCTAATGTGCATTATTCAAGCCCAAGATGATTCATGTAAACTATAAAAATCCATTTCCACCCGAAGTATTTTTTTCATAACCTTTTGCAGAGTAATTTTTTTGGTGCTATCTTTTGTTGATAGAAATCATTTGACATAGTAGCTATACACTTAAGAAAATGTTGTGGAGTTTTTGAAAATGGATATTCTAACCCTTAAATGACAAATGACAGTGATTGCGCCCTGAAGAAGGGAGAGTGTAGGCTTGGTAGCCCATTAACCCTTAAACTATAGCATGCTTTATAATTTGCATTGTCACGGTGTTGTACCTCTGAACCATGATCAGTTGATGCCCTTTGACCAGGTCAAAGGTACAACACTACGTAGTGAATTTCTCGACATTTCAACTTTGATGAGTTACTGTTGCAACTTAATTAGTTAATATTTTTTACTACTTCCTAAAATTAGTTAATTTTTTTTACCTACTTACTTACTCCTCGGCACTACAGTCCATGAAGGACCTTGGCCTCCTTTAACACACAGCGCCACTTTTTCCTGTCCTTGGCTTTGACCCTCCAATTTTTAACTTTAATCCTTCTCAGATCTTCTTCCGCCTCGTCCAGCCATCTCTTCCTAAGACGTCCAGCTCTCCTCCTTCCCTCTGGCTTTCCTTTAAAGATTTTCCTTGTTGCTCTTTCATCACTCATTCGCTCAAGATGTCCGAGCCATTGGAGCCTTTTTATTTTTATTATATCCACAATATCCCTTTCCTTGTATAGCTTTCTCAATTCCAGATTACTTCGAATTCTCCACATCTCTCCTTCTCTGACCGGTCCAAATATTTTTCTAAGAACTTTCCTTTCAAATGTAATAAGCATCTTTCCCTCCTTCTGAGCAGTAGTCCATGTCTCTGCTGCATATGTGACCACAGGTATGATTAGTGTTTTTTAGAGTTTTAGTTTGAGAGTTCTTGATACTAGAGATGATTTAAATAGTTGAAGGAGGGAAAAGTAAGCTCTATTTCCGGCAGCTAGCCTAGCCTTTAGCTCTGAGTTTAGTTCAGTGTTTTCAATGATAACTGAACCAAGATACTTAAATTCTGTCACCTTTTCAAAACCGAGCTCCTTATTTAAGGTACTCGCTGTTGGTCCATTTCTTTTATCCATTGCTATATATTTTGTTTTGTCCCTGTTAACTACTAAACCTACGTCCTTTGCCTCCCTTTCTAAATCTTTATAACAATCAATAAGGCATTTTTCTGATCTCGACATCGGATCCGCATCATCGGCAAAAGCCAAAATTTGCATTGATCTGTTAATAATCGTACCCCCTCGATTAGCGTAAATTTTCCTTCTTATGTGTTCTAAGCAAAAGTTAAACAGTGTTGTAGACAACACATCGCCCTGCCTTAATACAGTGCCAATTCCAAAGTTCCTTGAGAACTTTCCCTGCACTTTTACTTTAGCTTTAGTGCTTGAAAGCGTCATCTTAACAAGTCTTATTAATTTAACTGGCACTTTAAACACATTCAATATGTGCAATAGTTTTCCTCTATTTATGCAATCATATGCCTGCTTGAAATCGATAAAGAGTTTGTATAGTGAAATTTTCTGCTCAAAGAACTTTTCCGGGGCATTTCTAATACTAAAAATTTTATCAGTAGTAGACCTACCAGATCTGAAACCACATTGATAATCACCTTACTACTTCCTAAAATTAGTTCTCAACGAAAGTTGAAACTTGATTTAAGAAAAATACATTTTGATGTCGATGCAGGCTTTTAAGTTTTCCTAGGCAGTTTTATTTTGTTCAAAATAATTTTTTTATCTAGTAGGGGAGAGGAGGGAGGATTGGGACATTTTCACATAAATATTTTTTAATTCATTATCCACTGCTTATTTATAGATGCAAATGGTTAAATAATAAACTTAGATGTTTTAAATTATTTTTTAAAAATACACACCATTTAAATGTTGAAAAATTTCATTACTGTTGAGAAATTCAAATTACAAGAATTTTGTCCCATTCCTCCCTCTTGGGTGGGAGGAGTGGGACATGAGTATGGGAGGGATGGGACACATTTGAAAATTAAAGAAAAATTATCGAATATCATAATGAGAAAGGTTAACATGAAAAGAAAAGCAAGACTGCGCTTTACTCGTCCGACGAATCAATTGCGGTGGCAGCAATTTCATGATAATATTGGGTTTTTTTTCTATCGTACCATAGTCATATCCTGTTGAGGAAAATTAAAATTTCTGTTCGTGTTCTTTCTCAAAAATTTTGCATTGTAACTTTCAGCATTGTCAATACTCTCCACAATTGCAACGTAGAAAACACAATTGACCGTTTGGTGAGGAATTGACAAGCACACAATCATATTTGCCTATGTTGGGCTTGTCCTTCATCCATCATGTGCTATTTCCATGTCTTCATCTGAACTGTTATGTAATGAAAATAATGAATTTTCGCTATCACTGGATTCATATCTTTAAACGGTACAATTTTCTTTTGAATTTTTAAATTTTAGGTTTGCACATACATGTTTTAGTTGGCACCTTTTTCTCCCCAAGTCTGGCAGCTTCTGCTTCTTCAATTTCCTTCTTCTCTGGGGTACATGTTAATATTCTTGCTCGTCCTTTTTTTCTTTCCTTTACTTTTATTCAATGGATTCCTAGGTTCCGCTTTAGGAAATGGCCGTATGGACAGTAGGAAGTAATACTGGACTGGAAGGAGGAGGAATGGGCATGTCCCATTCCTCCCTCTTTCAGTGCGTCCCACTCCTCCCTCTACGCAATGCTTCTAAAAAATAACTTCTCACATAAACCATGCTGATTTTTGGCTTAACTAAACTGCTGATAAGCATACATTGTATCTTTAAGAGTACTGTGCCACTATATTATATTTGTTTTAGAAATTACATGAGTAAAGAAATTAAACTAAACCTAGATTAAAAACTTTCTCTGGAGGTGTGGAAATAAACTTTTTCCTAATTGGAACTGAAAGTTGAATAGGAATAAACTAGAAGTAGGTAACAACAAGGAACTATACATATGCTATAAGGTGGTGAGACTGGAAATTAAATTAGGTAATTTATTTTGCCATAATTTCAGCTGTCCCACCCCTCCCACCGTCCCAATCCTCCCTCCTCTCCCCTAATTATTTTAGTTAAAGATTCTTAACAATTGGTGTCATACATATTTTTATATTTTTATTTTACTAGCAACATTACATTTTAAAAGATATCTAATAAAAATCCACCGAATATTTAAGCAAAAATTAAATTTTGACTGCATTAACTACTTTAAAAAAATAATTTTTAGCAACTTAGAAGAAGTTTCATAAAATGGTTTTTATGCTTAAACTAAAAGTGTTTTTAATTATTTTATTAAACATAAAAGTTGTCGCGATAACTTAATCCTTTTCCGAGTAAATTATTTTTTTCCACTCTAAGAAGTTTTGTGAAAGTATAACTAACGAGTATTTCATTTGCGTGAAGATTTCTTACTTTGCACATTCTTTGCAGTTTTGGTCATTAAAATAACTATCTGTTCCTAAAAAAAATATCTCTTTCATTTCTTTTGAGTAATTAAACCAAAATATCTTAGTTTTTATCAAAACTTAAACTTTAAAGAAATATTGAATTAAGACATTTACTTAAAAAATTATTGAACTTTTTTAATCATTAAATAAAAAGAAATAATAAATCAAATAAGAAGATGACTGTATGCAAGAAAGGAATGCTTATAATATGCATATCACCTATCTGTTAATTGCAAAAAACTAACATTAATAAAATTTGAAACTTTCTTCAATGGTATTTCAAACTTTGTAGTTATAGTAAAGTTGAAAATTAATTTTAGGTTTTCACATAATTATTTATAAATTCGAGGAATCAGAAAATTTTAAATTGCAGTAGAATAACCCGTAATGCTACTTCAAGATATGGATATGCACATACTTACGTTTGTAAACAATTTTAAATTTATTTACCATCTCCTAGTCTTTCTGAGATTTTAAATTCCTTTTTAATTTTAAAGTTTATATTTAAAACAAGCCTGTATTATAGTGTATTTCAAGAAAAATGAAAGATACTTTTCGCAAGTTTTTATGAATCACTTTAATGAATTTCAAACGAATTAAATTCATTTTTCATCGAACTAAATTAATACTTACTTTAAAAAACTTTAACCTGAAATAATATAAAAAGAAAGGATAGGGGAGAGAAGGGGAATGGCGTCACCTTAAGGGAAATTGAATTTTTATGCAGAATTGTGTTGCAATTAATGTAAATTGTAATGAGCATAGCATACTACAGTTCATAACCTATCTTGTAGTGATTTTTTAAAATTTAAATCTTTAATAGAAACTGAATAAAATTTATTTATCTAAAGCTCGCACAGTGGCGGGATTACCCCGGTATCTGGGGTAATGCCGCCACACCACTGGGGTTATGCCGCCACATCACTAAACAATGCAAATAATCTATAAATAATGGAAAATTACATAATAAAGCAACATTTATAGAACTAAAATAGGTTTAATTAACTTTGGAATGGTAAATTGTACAGCTCCTTTATTAACTTTCTGTGTGCAACTAACTATGCAGGTTTTTTTAAAGCTTCGTTGGTCTATTTGACCAGTTCAGTTATTCTTTTTCGGATACGTGGCATCTCTAACGAAAACTAATAGGTTGTAGGGCCAATATATGAAATTTCTATTTTACGGATTATGCCGCCATCCTTTTGCATGTGGCGGCATAACCCCAGAGTGATGTGGCGGCATTACCCCAGTAAGACAAAATGGCATAAACGGGTGTTAAAAGAAAGGTAGTTAGCCTAGCGTCCAAACTAACGAAGTGATAAAATAGCCAAATAGTTACTCTTTTAAATGATATATAACTGATTTATCTAACTTAGAGATAGCAGTCACTTATCGCTTAATTTCAGAAGGCTCAAGATTAGATGAAAATCACTAAAAACTGTATTTTTTGAATAACTTTACACCAACTCACCGCACAGCCATTAGCGTCTATACTACAAATTACTTTGTTTCCTGCTACAGGTCAGCGCCCACAGCCCCCCTCCCTTACACACCGCTGGTGAGATACAAGGGGTGGCGGCATTACCCGAGGTGGCGGGATTCCCCTGCTCTCCCCTACAAGTAACGTGTGCATTAAATATTTTCTCTTTAAAAGACAAGTCATGATGTTAAACTTTATGAAGTTTTAGGCTACAAAATGAACGTTAAAAATGTATTACTGCTAGTAAAGTTAAGCGTGCAAAACTGTGCCCGTTAAACTTAATGCCTGAGTAATAAAAACTACCCTATATCTTATTAAGCCTATAACCATTTTTTATGAAATGAAATGCCCCAAAATGGAGCATTTGGAGTTTTTTTTTTTAAAAAAAGTTATAACTGAACTTTTATTAAGTATTTTATTGGCACACAAACTGTTGAATTTATTAGAATCACACGGAAAAGTGCTCTTAGAGATAGGGGAGATAAGGTTGAATTTTTTTCAAATAGTCATAAATGTGCAAGTGAGCTAATAAAAGTTTGTAATTTCTAGGCAGGTATCATTATACCAATAAATTCCTATCGGAACTATTTAATATACTTAAAATAATAATCCCAACAAAAACATCTCTGTAAAAGAGGGCCAAGTTCTTACAAAAAAAGGTCTGGCCTACAAAAGAAGTGAAATCAACAAAAAGACCAAGTTCGATGGAATTTGCTGAGTTAAAGTTCTAGAAAAAATTAAGCCTGGACAACCAAAGATTTGAAAACAAAAAAGGATCAAGTTCAATAGAAGTTGATGAGGTTATAAACCCCAAAACATTTTGTTTTAAGATGCAGCTTAGGTCTAACACATTCTTACTAGCTGTTTGTGTAACTTGGCCAATACGCATCGTGAATATGGAGTTGAACCCTTCGTACCTGGTTGAATTTCACCTCGGGGCGTTTGAGTAAGTCGGTATTTGATTTATCCCTAGTTAATCAAATGGTTAATCCTAGTGGTATTCTGCGTGGTGATGGCTATGTGTTGTATATCTATAGAACAATAATGTGCTGTGGTGTTTTAATAATGAACTATAAAGTTGACACATTTAGTTAGTTTGTATTATGTAGTTTTATGTATATATATGTTCGAGATTATTACATTTCTGTTAGTGTTTTTATATTAATAAATGCTATTTGCAATTGAAAAAACATGTCTTTCTCCTTATTCAGCTGAAACCTTATTGATTATCAAGTAAAATAAAATAAAAAAAAAATGTTTTAAAATTTTTAAATAGATCAATACAATAGTCGATGGAGATTGGAGCATTTCTTTAGATCACGTAAGTAAATGTAGCATCTCGTTTTCCAATGCTTGAATCTTGTAGTAAAACCGCTAAGCTTTACTATAATATATATGGAGCTTTGATTACTCTTTCTTACTTTCTTTGAAGGAAATAGAACGATTACCTTATTAAAACGCTTCAACAGTTGCAAACAGCTAAATGTTCATTCAGATAAGTATCACCAACTAAGTGTGATGGTAATCTAATGCTCTAGACTGGGAATTTTTAATTGTAGCCAGTGGCTACCAGAGTGAAAAAAAATGGTAGCCACATTTCGATTTTTAGTAGCCAGTTTTAAATTTCAGTAGCTACGACAAAAAGAAAGTGCGATTTTCCACAATAGAAAATTTTAGAAATGACATTTTTGATATGATAAGATTGACAGTAAAAAAAGTATCATACAAAATATGTAGCATTATGTGATTGGTCATTATTGTTAGGAGAAAATTATTTTATGTACAATCAGTTCAACTACTATTAGTTTCGGAGAATTCTTGACGTCGCCCACGACCCACGGTTGTTCATCAAATTTTCTCATATCAAAATTGTTTAAATGAATAGGTGAGATCTTAATCAGATGTAAATCAATCACCTGTAGATTGCCGAAATCGTAAAGCAAAATTTAAAAATCAAATTTGCATTTAAGATTTTCATCGCCCAGCTCCATTTACGTCACACGGAGGAGGATGGAAAATTTCACCGATGAGCAACAACTGTCATCAAGTGTTTCCTCCCGACACAATCGAATGGGAGCGTTTTATTATTTTAGAAATGCAGCTTCAGTATTAATTATTTGTTGAACAAAAAGGAAAAATTATGATCGCCACATTTGGCGACTAAGGTTCGATTTTTAGGTAGCCACTTTCGATGTAATAGTCTCCAGTTGGCGACTGGCGACCGCTAATCTAGAGCTTTATGGTAATCCTGGCAACAAAAGCAAACGTTTTTATTTTTATTATTTACCTGCAACGCCAACGCATGTGGTACGACTACTATTTTACCCCTTTCCACCCGAGAGGTGCGTGTCATTCACCACTTAACTGAGGATAAATCAAATACAGACTTACTCAAACGCCCCGAGGTGAAATTCAACCAGGTACGAAGGGTTCAACTCCATATTCACGATGCGTATTGGCCAAGTTACACAAACAGCTAGTAAGAATGTGTTAGACCTAAGCTGCATCTTAAAACAAAATGTTTTGGGGTTTATAACCTCATCAACTTCTATTGAACTTGATCCTTTTTTGTTTTCAAATCTTTGGTTGTCCAGGCTTAATTTTTTCTAGAACTTTAACTCAGCAAATTCCATCGAACTTGGTCTTTTTGTTGATTTCACTTCTTTTGTAGGCCAGACCTTTTTTTGTAAGAACTTGGCCCTCTTTTACAGAGATGTTTTTGTTGGGATTTCACTTCTTTTTGTAAGTGGGAACACACAGTGAAGTATAATGAATAATGTGTTTAGTGAATAGGCAGTATCCTAATAAAATAAACATAGGATGGAGATTTACACTGCGGCGAGTACAATATTTACAATTCCTGTTTAAAAGAAATATATATTGGTGGCAACAAGCAGTAAAAATAGTTTATAACTTTTTAAGTATATTTTGTAACAACAATTGAATTAACGTCGCACTAGAGCTGAAACCAAACAATATCTATAGTGAAATTATTTCCTGTTCTGACTGCTTTTTAAACAAGAAGTTCTAAAAGAACTAAAATAGCCTACTGATGTCCTGTCACTTTAATACTCACCGAAATTCTTAGAGAATAACAAGTAGGTTTGTAATAGTAACTGTCACCTGGAACTGCTTCCACACAAAATTTATACACCTTAGAAAAAAATAGCCAAACACAACATTTAGTTGTAATTTAAACTTTTATAAGCATGCCTTTCCAACAAAAAAAAGAATTTTTAAAAGTGGACGATTAGAACCGAAAGAATGACAGACTGTTTTATAAAGGACAGACGGACAGAAAAAAGTACAGACAAAAAATCAAAAAGTTTGAAATATAGGTGTTTGATGTCATACCTTTCGAACAAAAAAATAATTTTTAAAATCGAGCGGTTAGAACCGAAAATATGACAGACCTTCTTATAAAGGACAGATTGACAGACGGACAGAAAAACGTACCGACAGACGGACACAAATCTAAACGGACTCGAATCTAAAGTGCGTAGAAGAAAAGAACTGGGTCTCCAAAATTATGCCGAAATGGTCCCAGTAAAGGATAGTCAGTGCCGCCTTCGTTAAGAACTTGGCGATGCACTGCCGTGCATCCAGATATGGAGAAATATTAGACCGATTTTTTAAAAAGTGACCCTAGGTACAATACTGACATTGTACCTAGTTCCAGTAGCTTTTGTACTATGGTCCATTCTCAAAAGTTAACTTTTAACTAACTGCAAAAGTTTACTTTTAACTAACTGAAATGAGTAGGAAAAATACAAATAAATAGAAATACAAATGTGGTTTATTGATTAGGATTAATTTATTAACTCATAAGCATTGAAATATTAACGAATTACAAGAATTTTAATGTATTCAAATAGTTTACTCATGTAAGTAACAACGTTTTCCAGTGTTTGATCATCATTTAAAATCAATCAAAAGCTTTCAAAATCATGGACATTTTTTAGGTATCAATTAAGATTCACGAGAAAAAATATTCTTTTAAAGTGCTTGATATATCGCACATGCTTTAAATGAGTTTTCTTTTTAAATGACATGAAACTTTGCAGACGGAAAAAAAGCTAACTTTTACTGTCCAAAAGCACAAATTTTTGGATCCTAGGTATCTTTGTTACTATAAAAAATTGCAATATTTTATGTAATATGAAACAAAATAACAAAGGAAGTCCCACAAAGAATATAATTTTATTGGTCTAATTAACACCAAAGTGCCATGCTATAGGAAAGATTGCACATGGGGGTTCGGGTTCATACATAATAGGGTGGACGCAAGGACCCATAGGAAAATTTATTTTCCGAATTTTTTTGGTGGCACCCTCTTAAAAGTTGCCACTTGATCAAAAAATGAAATTGCCGAAGTTTAAGCTCAATCGGATAATATTAACCCGTGCCTCAACGAGCCTAAAGTTCGAGAAAATTGCTGTTTTTCTTAAAAAAAACGCAGTTTTTCCCCTATAAAATTAGAACGGTTAATTTTAAAAGTGTAATTATAGTTTTATGTTATAGTATGGATTCTTAGCTTTAATTTGAGTACCTACAACTTGAATAAAAAATTTGTATATTAAGATATATGACCTTTTTTTAAGGACACCATCAAAAATATTTATTTTTAAGATTTCCTAAAATAATAAAATTAATATTTTTTATGTGTGTATTTGATGTCCTAATTTCTTTTACTGTTTGTATATAAAATATATCTTGTAATAATCTGTCTTAAAAAATTACCGGATTACTGGATTGACGGATTAATTATTTTAAACAATATTGTTCACACTATAATTATTTAGTTAATTCTATTTCTCTGGTGTATCAAATAAGGGGATAGTTTTAATCTTCTTTCTAAACGAAGTTTGAAAAACTTAACTTTTAAGACCGTTATAACACACATATTTAGTAAAATTTGGGCGGCACATCTCTTCCTCGGCTGCTCCCAAAATCAAAGGGAAATTCGGAATGCCGCCTCCCATTACTAAGAGACGGGGGTGGTTGATCTCATAAATTCTGTGTTCTTGCCACATTCTTAAGTGGGGGTGAAGAAAGCTATATCCCCTGCAATAAAGGGACAAGTTGAAAGTGATGTCATCATGTCGATAGGGGAGTTGGGAATGCGATGAACTTCTGTTTATTTCTAAAAGAGAATACAAGCAGATAAAGACGTGTAGTAATTTTCTGCATGGTCTGGTAAAATAAGGTAATTTTTCTTTGAAAATGGATTCGATTAGTTCGAGTTCGACTTCAACAAATTTAGGAGGTGTGAGTTTAAGAAAGAAAGACAATATATTTTTGATTGGATATATGTCGCATCAAATAACTGGCAGTAAACTTCCATCAAATGGCCAAGTCTTGCGAAGTTTATTTTATAACTTACGGCAAGTTAAGCTAGATATCAAAAATGCTGCAAAGTTAACAATCGAGGAAGTTCTAGTTTTCTGGCAAAAAGCGAGAATACCTACAAAGCAATTCAAAAATTGTGTTTTGAAGCTGGAAAAACTTTACGAAGAGTGGAGGAAACTACAGAAAAATGCTACAAGAGTTAGTAAGTCTCAAGATGAAAAAATTAAAACCTTTAAATCCATTCTTGACGATCTTTTTGACGTTGCCCATCAAGATGCGTTAAAAAATACTAGCGATGAGGACAGGCAGTTTTTGATTCTTCAGAGACAAAAGGGACGTGTTGGATGTATGGGAGGAATTGACATCAAATTTCTAAGGGCAGAAGAAAGAAAATCCAAAAGAAAAGCAGCGGAGATGGTCAGACAAGAAAATTGGAAACTTAAATCTATAGGTAGGTACTTTAAATATAGTACATATAAGTTGCACTACATAAAATATTGATTTTCCTATTAGTTATATTTAGGGATTTATATACTGTCAAAATTATGGACATTGGAATATATTTTTAAAACTTAGAAGAAAAATACTAAACCACAATTGCATGAATAAACAAGAGATAGTTTTATTTTCTTAAGCGATATTTTTCTTAATTTTTAGCTCTCGCCCAGTAAGATTTCATACAGGTTCTGATCGTCGCAAACTCATTGTTAACATTTTAAGCAATTTATTTCAATGCCACCCTAAGGATTAGTTTCAAAACCAAGGAAGTTTATAAATTTTATAACGAATGTGGATATCATGCGTTCACGGATACCTTATTCAAAGCTGCTGTTAAGAGTTCTGCTTAGAATTTGTATTTTTATTGTATTTTAGAAAATGAAGAACAATGCATTGAATTAAGTGGAATTAGCACCTCGGATGAGGAGGAGGAGGACATAGAAAAAATGGACCACAGCGATTTTGATAGTGTTCCAGTGGAAGATACGTCAATAAAGGAAAAGAACTATTCTCGTGGATCAAAAGAAATTCTAACCGAAAAACTATGTGTATTGTTGGATAGGTGCAATGTTTCTGATAGAGACGCTGTCAGGATAATCGCTGCTGCAGCTGAAGCATTAGACGCGAATTTGCAGGAATTATCTCTCAGCAGAACCACAGTCCGTGCTCGACGACAAAAATTTCGCGAACAAAGAGCAAACATCATAAAAAACAGATTTCAAAATTCAGACTTTTCTAATGCAGTTTTACACTGGGATGGGAAATTAGTATCGCACTCATCAAATAAAGATGAGGAAAGATTAGCGGTTCTGATCAGTTGCGGGGATGAAGAACAGTTAATAGGAGTACCTGAAATTGAAAATAGTAAGGGACTTTCTCAGGCCAAAGCAGTATTTTCTGAGATAAATAAGTGGGGTGCAGCTGAAAAAATCGAGGCGATGTGTTTTGACACTACTGCTGCGAATACAGGTTGTTGGAAAGGCACTTGTACTTTATTGGAACAATATTTCGAAAAATATCTTCTATATCTGGCCTGTCGTCACCACATATTAGAGCTATTACTTAAGGCAGTTTTTGAAAGCAAATTTGGTGCAACAACAGGACCTCAACCAGAAATGTTTAAAAAATTTCAGATGAAGTGGCCTGTCATTGACAAAAAGCAGTACAAATTTGGAATCGAAGATCCACTTGTTAAAATTCATTTTAGTGATTTAGAAGAAATATCTGGATTTCTTCTCGACCAGTTGGAACAAAAACATCCCAGAGAAGACTATAAAGAATTTTTACAGTTATGTTTAATATTCTTAGGTCGTGTTTCACCAGACAAAATTTCATTCCGAGCACCAGGCGCAATTCATCATGCCCGATGGATGGCTAAAGCAATATACTCTTTAAAAATCTACATTTTTAGACAGGAGTTTTCATTAACCCCATCAGAATTAGAAAGTACAAGAAGTGTGTGCATATTTATTTTGAAAATTTACGTAAAGCATTGGTTTACGGCTCCTGATGCTGCGAAGGCCCCTAACAATGATTTACAATTGTGTAAAAAGTTAGTTGATTACAAAACAACAGATGAAAACGCATCAAACGCAGCAATAAAAAAACTTGTTAATCATTTATGGTACCTAAATCCTGAACAAGTTTGTTTTGCCTTATTTGACCCAAATTTAAAAGTAGAAATTAAAGTAAAAATGGCCTCTAAACTTTTATATTTTAAAGAACAAGGAAATGAATATGAAGAAGTTGATAGTGAAAAAAGAACAATTAAAGCAAATATCCCCTTAGAAGAAATTCAATTAATTTTAAACACCGAACTTGACCATTTCATCACTCCCTCATCATTGTACTTTTTCAAAAGGTTCAAATTATCAACTGACTTCTTAAAGTCCGATCCCAGTGTGTGGGAACAAGACACAAGTTTTCTCAAAGGGAAAAACATTGTAAGAAACCTTAGAGTCGTTAACGACACAGCAGAAAGGGGCGTCAAACTCATCCAGGACTACAGTGACACTATTAGAAGAGATGAAAAGCAGAAGCAATACCTTTTGCAAATAATATCCGAGTGCAGAAAAATATATCCAGACGTAAAGAAAAGCACCTTGGAAAAACCGCTACCTTCTACTTAAATTTGGTGAGTTAATTTCACAAATAGTATACCGTTAAATTTCCCTTTCTGATAGATAAATTATTTATGAATGTTTTTCAATTCATTGTAATAGTATGGATTGTAGATTGAACGAATAATAAATTTTTCGGGAAGTTACGTGATTCATAGTTTTTTACAGCCCCCCTCTTTTGCCCTAATTATAATTTTTTATTAATTTAAAGTATTTAATTATAATTTTTTATTAATTTGAAGTGTTCATTGAATGGTTCACAACTTAAATATTTTATAAACATAATCAATAAACGAAATTATAATTTAAGTTGAGGGATAATAAAACGTTTTTAGTTTTTTAAATATTTTTTTTAAATCGATAATTTGAATCGTCTCTTATAAAAATTTCTTTTATCTCTTAATATATTCGTTTTATATGCAACTTGTAGGTATTCAAATTAAAGCTAAGAATGTAAGCTTTAATATAAAATTGTATTTACGCATATAGGATAAACCGTTTGAATTTTATAGAGGAAATACTGCGTATTTTACAGAAAAACGGCAATTTTCAGCAACTTTAGGGCCGATGAGGCACGGGTTAATATATTCCGATTGAGCTTAAACTTCGGCAATCTCATTTTTTGGTCAAATGGCAACTTTTAGGGGGGTGCCACTAAAAAAAATCGAACTTTTATTTTTTGCGTCCACCCTAATACATAAATATACAATGATTCATATAAGATGTTGGTTAAGAGAATTTAGACAAAATTTGCATATTTTGGTCATATAGAGCTCTAGCATGAGTGATCTTACAAGTAATGTAATGCTTTATACAAGGGTTAGTTAAGAGAATTAAAGAGTTGGGGAATCGAATGTTTGCATTTTACATTGTTACAATTTATGAAGTAAAATAGTTTATGTTTGATGATTGATTACAAACACAAAATGATTATTATATCCATTGATATTTATTATAATATGTACAGAATTGACAATTACATTTCTCACATAGATTTTAAACATAAGGGCTTATATGAAGGGTCTAGTTTCAAAATTCACATTATCCAAAGTATAACTTGGATATAGGGTCCAGTCCGTTCATTGGCAACTACGTTAAATTGAATTAGAAATCTTCGAAATTCGCCAATGTACCAGCGACATCTCAGTTATACTTTGGAAATTGGTTTTTTTTTAGTAGAGAATTTGTATGAAATATGTGACAATTTATACACAGATGTTAGTTATGTGGAGTTGGAGCCTTTGGTAATTTGTCGTTTTACACGCAACATTTTATATTTAGGATTGTTACACAATGATTATAATACATATGTTGATTAGAAGAATATCTGTTGTTTATATTTATTTAAACTGTTCTTCAGTTTGTAGGGTCATTTTTTCCTTGCATATACTGGATATTTCATGCATGTATTAGTCATGTGAATTTAACATTTCTTTATATTGCACTGTGTAGTATATATCACGTGCAATAGACCAACCAACATAGAGAGTTCACACATAATTACACAACATTGCATGCGCTTATGTAAGTCAAGAAAATTGGACATTTAAGAGGATTCATGCTTCAATATACAATGATTAATACGCATGGTTACGGAAATTTGACAATTCATGTTTTTTTTTGCGTGTATGTATATATAACAGTGCGTATATAAGAGAATATACAGAGGATATAGATGTTGGTTAGGGAATTTATACGATCTAAACCTCTCTCTTCTTATGTGATGTGACGTGTTTATAAATGTGTAAATGATGATTCACATATATATTCAAATGACTTTTGTATGGTTAATAATTTGTTTTGTGTCACATACAGGGAATTGTGTTCAACAGTGGGCATGCAAACATCTTACAATCCTACAGCTATCAACACGAACATGATGGGTTCCGGACACAATCCCGACAGCCGAAATCCCGACAAGCCATAATCCCGAAAGCCATAATCCCGAAAGGCCATAATCCCGACAAGGACGAAATCCCGAATGGGTCGAAATCCCGACAAGGACAAAATCCCGAATGGGTCGAAATCCCGACAAATCTATAAGTTAAAGCCGTTATGCTTGATTACGGGCAATTTAATTGTTAATTATTGCTTTAATATTTTACATTTGGGAAGAGTGACTTTTCTTTTATTGCTATGTAACCATAAAATGCTTTTGGTTTTTTAAAAAAAAGGTGTGTTTAAATCAAAATGCATTTTTGTATGGAAATCACATATATAATTAATCGGAGTATATTTAACAGTCTATTGTTTATCTTTTATAGTGTTTTCGTTTTGTAATTCGGACTTATTCATTATGTAGTGTGGTCTAGGTTGATATAATTTTTCTTATAATAGGTTATATAGTAAGTTAATTGTGATTTTACGCTGAGTTCAAATATTTAATAAGACACGTGTGATTAAATTAGTTTCTTTTGAATTGTCAAAATCACGTTTTACTTAGGATTAAATCAGCAATAAATGGAAATAAAACACCAAAAATTGTAATTGCATTATTTAAAAGTTGAAGAAAAAAACCTATACATGTCATTGAAGGGAACTATAGTATCGCCTTCAGACACGTTTGAAATTTTGCGATGAATGTCGTTTACTTGTCAACAATGAAAGGTGTGTCTGTTAATAGTACACTAGATATAGCTTTGGGGGAGAAAGTAATTCACAGAATGAGATGAATGTTGAGGCTTTTGTACGTTTAGATGAAGGCCTTTAGACGAAAGTATGTTATTGTAAATAGTAGGGTACCTTTATCTACGCATAGAAGTATTTATAGCAACCTTATTTTTATTTGCCCCTGGTGTTGGTCAACTATAGTAATCCAGCAAAGTTAGATTTTTATATATAAAGAAGTTATGTCTTAATAATTATCATTGAACGGGAATTGACCTATTCCACTGTTTTAGGAATGAGAAACATAAAAATTTGGATATTATGAATTATTATTAATTGCCTTTAATAACAGTTGTTAATTTATTATTAAATGTTACTTTGTAATAATTTGGGAAAGTAATTATTATTTTTGTTAATTGTTATAACTTCCGGAAAGAGGCTTACATAGTTGGGGTGAGAGGCTTACATAGTTTTTAGTTTTATTAAAAAAAAGCACCTATAAGTTAGAAATTTCTTTGCGCGCGTTTTGTTCTCGGAAATCTATTATTATTTTTTAACTGAGAGAAATTTATTTCGGAAAGTGAAAAAAGTTACAACTTAAAAAAATATTAACCAGATATAATCAGATAAAATAATTATCAGATACAGTTCTCAAGATTGATGTTTTCACAATAAATTGTAGTTTGTATATGCATAAGATTTTATGGAATAATTAATTTTTCCCCCTTTTGAATGTTTTTTTGTGTTTTTTAAAAATATTTTTTAAAGTTTAAATCTTACTTTGGAGTGTCATTTCAGGGAAATCCTAGATATTAAAAGAGAATCATATAAGTCTAATCACAAGGATCAACTAATTGAAAATTAATTGAAATTAATTAATATCCTATCAAGAAATATAAAATTTAAATCATATAGCTAAGGAAAATAATTATTACTACTAATTATTAGCAAAAAACCCACATAGTTGCTTCTTATCAATAAATGATAAGTTACCAAATAATTTTATTCAATTAATAAAGTCAATATAAAAGTTTAACTTATGGAATAGCTGAATAGCCATTTCTAAGTCTATTTTTTACCTTTTACGAAATGGGGGGGGGGGGGGGGGGCTGGTTTTCAAATGGGGTAAGTTTTCCACCATGCCTCGAGTTGGAAATAAATTATTTGAGGAGGAGGGTGGGGGGGGGGGGGGGGGGTTGGAAGGGAACGGTCTGCTTCGTTTTTGAAGATACGCTGTCTATTTCACTCACAAGAATCTTCGTTCAGTTGGTGCTGTTATGTTTTAGTTACAGCTGTTTAATGATTTTTCAACATTGAGTAATTTTTGTATGCTTACATTCACACCTAAATTAAGCGTCCTTCCATTAAACTTACAGTTTTATCATCGAGTACAATAAAAGAGGGTTTCTCGTTCTAAATAAATATGTATTTGTCTTAAAAATAACTTAAATCTCTAAAAGTCAATGAAATATTAAAGTCGAAAAATGGCGACGGCCATCAGGTTTACCAAAATGTCACGAGGCAAGAGAAATCCAGCAATGCCTTGTATAAAACGTGCTTCAACCTTTATAATGTTCCAAAAATGCAATTACAGTCGAACCCCGCTATAGTTAAACTTCAACGTAACCAACACTTGGTTCACTATATTCCATGGTTCACTATAGCCAACTTTGCTGAAATTTTTTTGTACGATATAAGGCTTCTAAATGAAAATTATAATAATTGTTTTGCCCATCTTCAATATATTGAATAAATAAATCGAATTTATATAAAAAATATTTTTAAAAATTACAATTAAATTGATTAATTTTCGAAATTATTAAAAAATGTCGAACATTTCGGAATAGCCGAATACCGAAGGATCCGTATGTTGGAAACGCGTATTTGTATAACGGACAAATCTTTACATATATTTAATTGACTGGCTCCATCTTCATTCTGATGGCTTTTTTTTAATTGCAGAATCCTTTATTTTTCAAAACTGTTGTCTCTAATTTAAAATGTGTTTAAACTCTTTCATAAGAAATGAGTGACTAAAGAGTACATGTTAAAAGGCGAAGTATTGAACAGTTCCACTTGGGTCAAGTATTCAAGAGGTATTGGTAAAGAATATGAAATATGTACAGTTGGGGACAGAAAAACGAATGGCTTCATTGTACCCAGGGGTAGGGTAGGTTACACAAAAGTACTGCTGACACCACACGCCCCTTAGAATTGTGTGTGAGTTGAGGGGGGTGAGATGAATGGTTTGAAAAGAAAGGGTTGTTCCTGGAACTTTTAGAGGGACTGAAGATAAGCATGCTTCTTGTTTACTATGAAAAAGGTCTAGTTTTAGTGAAATTTGACCTGTTGTGAAAAATTATCTTCTCGTTTGCCACTTATATATCTTAAAATATAGCGATACGAAGAAAAAAATAAGAGGGGAAATTTGGGTTCACTATAAGCGAACTCTCATTTTCTAAGCGGTTCACTATATGTATCCATACAAAATAACATGTTCAGAAGGGACCTCTAAAAAGTTTCATAACAGCGGGGTTCGACTGTATTTTTTCAATATAGACTGTTCAAAACAATTAGGGGAGCGCATGGTTTAAACGTTTTCACCCCTAATGATTCGATTTATAATCATCAGCTTGAGATTTTTTCTCACTAAGTTAAGATCGCACTTATTTATCGTTAGATGGAAGAATCATGTCTTTTGAAGAATTAAACAATGTTTGTTTTAATTAAATGAAAATATGAAAAACATGGTAAAATAAAATGCACTCCCAAAAAGTTTTATGAAATAAATTAACCCTAAATTATTCACGCCCGCATTCCAAGATGTTTAAAAATTGAATTTACCTTTTTTTACAAATAAAGTCTAAAAATAATTTAGTGTTACAATTTATTTAAAAGTTATTATTCCAATTTTCCCCCTTTCATTTTAGTTAAAAATTAAGATTAAAGAAACTTTCCCTGGTCTCCCCTAATAATCAATCGATTGCAGCAATCAATACATAAAAAATGGACACAATAAATTTTGATTTTTTTATTACTGTTATATACATTAACTAACATAATAAATTCAATAACCTTATAATCAATAACCTTACAAACCATAAAAATCAGTAACCCTATATTTTATCCCTTTAAATGCTCATTGCTAAAAATACAAAATAAGTAGATAAATTTCAAAACCTGTATCATCTCTCATCCTCTTTTTTGGCCGTTCGCGTAGAGGAATATTTATATTTTTTAATGTACGCTTGTACTCAATATTTGAAAATTTTCACCTCTTTTTTCCCTCCGAAAACCCCCCAAATTTTTAGCCATTTGTTACTGCGCCCCCCCCCCCCCCCCTACTGTTTGATTTACGACCACACCCCTAAACTAGCCAAGTACAGCGATAACGGCGCCAAATTTAAAGACTTACGAAAACTTTAACGAACCGGAGTTTAAATAATACTGATTCCAGTACATTTATCCCACAACAAAATGATAATTGAAGCAGTAATAAGTATTAACAACATTTATTTTTTATAGACAAAATTGAACCACCAGAAACGAATCATCCATGTACTATAAAATAAATACCAGACCGTACATTCCTATACAAAGAGACAATTAAAAACTCCACAAAACAATGAAATAATTAGCAGCACATTTTTTTTATAATGGCGCAATTTCAATAAACAGAAGACAGCCGATAGTATTTTTTTAACAAACAGTTTATATTTCATTTAAAATAAACCAATATATCTAATTTTTTTAAAAAATCGAAAAATTGACCAAAAATCTATTTTCGGGATTTCGACCCATTCGGGATTTCGACCTAGTCGGGATTCTGACCCATTCGGGATTTCGACCTATTCGGGATTCTGGCTTGTCGGGATTTCGGCTTTCGGGATTCTGGCTTGTCGGGATTTCGGCTGTCGGGATTATGTCCCAGACCCGAACATGATAATGCTTGTTAGTAATACGTTGATTACTTGAAGGTGGACATTTCGTGGATGTTTTTGTCGCAGTGCGTCACTGTGCTGGTGAACTTGCAGAGATAAGTGGCTTTGGAAGATCGTTTGCGCTTCTTCATACACTGACAGGTGAAGGTGTTCTTGAACTCTTTGCGAAACTTACCTGAAATAAATTAACCCATTAACACCCCATTTCTGAATATCATTAGTAGCTTCATTACAGAATAAAAACGTTAAATAAACTTTTTACTTTTTTTCGTGTTACTGAATTTGTTCTACACAAAATTTCACCCTACTAGAGTCTTTATTTGTCTAATATATTTTTATTCGAATAAACTTATGAAAAACTATTTATAGAAATGGTGCGTGTACGCACCTTTACTTAAAATTTGAACGGTCGAAGCACATCAATTAAAAAAGATACAGAAAGTGAAGTATTTGGTTAATAAAGGTGCAATTTCTTTGAAATATTTTAATGAAATGATTATTTTAAAACTCAAGACCCCCTTTTGCTGAAATAATAGGATGCAACAGTACAATGTTAAATTTTTGGGCTAAGTGTTTTCGAAACTTTGGTTTCTAGTCGCTGCAATGGCTTGTTAGTGAAATGCTTTCACCGATATTTTTTTTTGTTTAATTGCATAATTTTCAAATTTTGGAAACCAAAACCTCAAAATTGAGCAATAAAAAACCATTAATATTGCTACTGCAGCTACTAGGAACTGAAAATTTGGTGAAACATAAAATGGAAGTTTACTGTTATCTATCTCTTTTGTAAATTTTCCCTAACATAAGCAGCTTAATTTACTAATAATTTCATATACTTTTATTAAAACTAATTTCTCATACTTTTCTCATAGCTTTAAAAAAGGATTAAGTCCTTTAAGACATAGCTAATAATGATATTTAGATTACTTTTGTTCACTCTTACGGCGAAAATTAGTTAACCGATTTTTCTCTTTGGTTTTAATTATTATTCTTCAAAAAATTATTTTTATAGTGTTTTTAATGTTTCCCATGTATTTGAAGACATAAAATTTGATGAAATCTTTTTTATGAACCAAACATTAAAATTTGAAGAAATCATTGGTATGAATATTTTCAATGCATCTAAAAATAATTATGCAATCACTTTGAAGCTTACAAACTAGACATTAGGATTTGCTGGAATTTAGTACCACAGATACGTGAGAACATAGCAACCAGCGCTATGTTGCTTATTGACAAAGCAGAAATCACTGATGGGTTTTGTGATATTTCAATAGAATTACAGTGAATGGAAACATATTCAAAAGCTCTGATTTGGGCTAAGTCCATTTACAAATCATGCTTCCATGATTTTTCCCATTTATTACTAGCGTAATTGATGAGATCTATGGCGAATGAAGTTGCGCTTAAAGGACTCACTATATGATGAACTATGCATGTAATAACTGATAAACTATGCATGTAATAACACTGGGAATTGATTTAATACAAATTTGATTACAAGTACTAAAATTTTAATATTTTTATTACTTAAATTGAGCAGTTAGAATTTTTAAAAGAAAATTTTAAAATTAAATTTTTTTTTGGAAAACGAGTAAAATATATATATATATATATATATATTTATTATAATCTTTTATGCTTTTTTATATTGCATACACGATTTTTAAAGAAAACTAATTAAAAATTCGAAGATAGTTTATTTTTTAAATATTTTGAATGTTTTATTTTGAAACACAAAAATTCTATCAATCAATTGAAAGCCTTTAAATACGAAGTGAAAGTTGAAGTAACCAAAGGCGAAACATTCGAAATTTCTTTTGTGGCAAGTTATTCTTAATATACCAGATTGCAGTTTTGATAAACAACATATAAAACAATGAGTGTAGTTAAGGTGTTACATATTGACAAACCATTCATAATGTTGTAGATGATTGGATTGAGAGCACTGTTGAAGTAACACAGCCAGTGAGAAAAGAGCGAAGCAACTGTTAGAGCGGGAGTCTGGGGCAGACCTACTGTGTACCTAGAATCAAAAATAAATGACTAATGAAATGAAAGTTTATCTGACAGTTAAGATATAAAATGATGAATTTAGTTTTTGGCGAGCATATATTTTGATTTTGACTTAGTAAATTACCGAACATTTCATGAGAGTCACTTGTACAGGGTGGGGCAATTTAAGGGGTCATAGGAGTCTTAAAAATGTGCAAAGAAGGTACTACAATGCATAGTTTGATCTGTCATGTGATTTTTTAACTACTCAATATTTTTGTATAATTTTTTTATATCTGATTCTACAAGATTTATTAAATATCAAACAAATTTGAAAATTTATGAAACTTTAAGCCAAAACTAAAATAAATGATATCAAACATAAAGCTATTTGAGCACATTGGGATTAGGCTTGCGCGGCAAATTTTGAGGTCAAAATTGAAAAAAATGACCAAGAAAATGACTTTATATTGTACAAATATGTTCAAACAAAGACTTATACCTAAATTCTCAGCTCAATTTTAATTCGAAATAATTTTTTAAAAAATTTTAAATCAAAATTTAAAAAATTTTATTAATTTTTTTTAGAAAAAAGTTCTTAAAATAATTTCTAATTAAAATTGAGCTGAGAATTTAGGTATAAGTCTTTGTTTGAACATATTTGTACAATATAAAGTCATTTTCTTGGTCAATTTCTTCAATTTTGACCTTAAAATTTGCCGCGCAAGCCTAATCCCAATGTGTTCAAATAGCTTTATGTTTAATATCATTTATTTTAGTTTTGGCTAAAGTTTCATAAATTTAAAAATTTGTTTTATATTAAATAAATCTTTTAGAATTACGTTTAAAAATTATACTTATATATTAATTAGTTAAAAAATTACATGAAAGATTAAACTATGCTTTGCAGTACCTTCTTTGCACATTTTTAAGACTCCTATATGACCCCTTAATCAATTATATTTTACATATGGCTTCAGTAGGGGAGAGTGGGGGCTATTGGGACGCAGGGCTAATGGGACAAGGGCCCTAAAGCTGGGAAATAAAAACTTTTTTACAAATTTTTCTACACTAAAGCACAGTAACAAAAAGACTTCACATTTTAAGAACCAAAGATCAGCCATTAAACGCATGTGGTGAAGTAGAGAGAAGAATTGTTGTTTTGGAGAATTGAAAGTTAATTAAAAGTGTACCTTGTTTTTCACTTTTGAAGTATTGAATAAAAACTTTCTATGAATTAAACTACAGTTTTAGATAGATGAAATATCCTAGATTAAGATAGTATATGTCAAATATCGTGGTGAAGTACAAGTGCTTCTGTGTTGGGTCATTTATAAAAACAACACTGTGGGGTCTAATGGGACAGAGACAGTGGGATCTAATGGGACACGAATAAACCTAGATTTGTGTGCTTCTCTCAAAGAATCTATATAAATCTCTAATATATTATTCAGTCGAGTTGCCAAAAACTTTTTTAAACTTTAATTTTAAACTTTTTGATTTTTTTTTCATCGTATAATAAGTGAAAGTTCAAGTAGCTTTATTGGTGACATATTTCCACCTGCAATTTCATTAATTACATCTGAACAGAGCTTGATGAAGATAAATAAATTGTTGTTGGTAAATTTTGCTAGGAAGCAAGCTATTTTTTATTCGTTTTATTGACTTCTGGAAAAGAAGGCGATGAACTGAAAATGTTCGTTAAAATTATATGAAAAAGGCGAGCGATGGTAAGCTATTTGAAGATAAAGACGATTTCAAGTCCTTGTACCGTGAAAAAGAGGACAAGTTTGAGATAAATTTTAGAAGATTTAGTTATACAAACTAAAGATTTAGTTATAAAAATATCATTTCCAGTGATTCAACAAAAATTATGGGAGCATCTTCGATTTTGAGTTTTAACTTTGATATATCATCTTTCAATGGGAAATAATTGTTTTAAAAAATAAAATTTCGTTATGTATACATTATGTAAATGGTATTTGCTTTAAAATTTTATTTTATGGTTATTTTCTCATTCATTTTCCATTTTTTAAATATTTTATTACGGCAACATTTAGCATGTCCCATTAGCCCTGCACCCTGTCCCATTAGCCCCCACATATGGGGGCTAATGGGACATTTACATGTTTGTTTAAAATGCTCCGCAACCAAAATATGGTAATGTTAAAGCCTTTGTTGACTGACTTTTTAAGTAAATGAATGTTCAGTTTATGAGCTTGTAAAAAAAGAAATTAAAATTCTTTTATTTTTGCTGAAATACAGAGGCTGAAAAAAATTTGTCCCAATAGCCCCCACCCTCCCCTATATAAAGTAATGCGAGTCTCACGATTTTAAAGATTGTCTAAGTTGAATAAAAGAAGGAAAAGCAGGCTTTAGTCTTTCATTTTTAGAATGACAGGAAATTTCCGATTTCAAAATTGATGGATTTAGTTGTTTTAGGAATGCTGTACACGGTCTTTTTAATAGACACAGAATTTCGTAAAGGGTCCGTTTTTAAGGCATGACATTTTGTGAATTATTCGAATTTTTTTCAAAAAAGGTCTGCATGCAAACGAACCTAAATTCCCTCTGCATAGACCTATGATAAAGAATTATGAAATTATACAGGGTGGTTATAAAATAACGCTCGCTATTCGGAGTGGTCTGTAGCTTTAATGAATTATCCAATTGCAAAAAAACTTTGAGACACTTACAAATCAAGAAGGGGGAAAAAGAATGGAATCATAAAAAAACCCTCGTCATTTGACCAGGGTTCTAAATTACGAGGCGTAATTGGATGTGTTGGCCGTAATTAGCCATAATTGGCTATGCCTCGTAGTTTAGAGCCTTGGTCAAGAGACGAGTTTTTTTTTATGACTCCATTCTTTTTCGAAAAAAAGAAACTTGTCTCTTGACCAGGGTTCTAAATTAAGAGGCGTAATTAGCTGTGTTGGCCGTAATTGACGACGCTTCGTAATTTAGAACCCTGGTCAAGAGACGAGTTTTTTTAATGATTATTCTTTTTTTTATGATTATTTTTTAGGATTCTATCTTTTTATGATTTCATTCTTTTTCCCCCTTCTTGATTAGTAAGGGTCTCAATTTTTGATGCATTTGGATTATTCATTCAAGCTACAGACCACTCCGAATAGCGAGAGTTATTTTATAACCACCCTGTATATAAGGTTCCATTGCAGATGTTATTCGATCCGAGTCGAGAATCATTAGAACGTGACTCACCTCAAGACATTGATCAAGTGCACGGGTAAATAGCAGCAACTGAACAGGATAACCACGGTTATCAGCATCTTGGAGGCCTTCCGACGGGATCGGATCTGTCCTTCGCCACTGACACTGGCATTCTTCATCTCCCCGTTTCTGCCTTGGGCTGCATTGTTATTACCTGCGGATGACCAATACCACCTAGATTAGACGGCCGAAGAACTAAGCAACACAACGTCACACTAGTAGACCAATTTCGATTTGTTGACAAATAACGTCGTATCTTAAGATGACATCGCATCTTCATTCATCTTATCTTAAAAATGTATTCAAATACCAGATCTAGTCACGACTGATCATTGGTCAAATCCACAGAATTGGTCCACTAATATGACGTCAAGCATTTAGTTCGCCGGCCTTCAAATCTAGGTGGTATTGGGATGACATGGATTTTGCAATGTATCTCACTTTCAAAGAGTTAGGGGAAGGTGTTGTACCTCTGACCATATTGTTCATTTGGCTACCTAGGATATGGTGCCCCCTAGCAATACTTTATAAAAAAAATAGCCTCATTAGCTCAGAGTTTCGCCACTGGATAGCTTCTGAACACTAATGAAGTTTTTTTTCAATCCAAAGAGGATTCCTGTGAAATATAACAATCCATTTTTATCCTAAAAATGTAAGTATTTTTCTCACAGGGTTTTTGCTTGAAATTTTAAAAATTAGCAAAATTATTAAATTTATACTTTTTTTAAAAATTGTATGTATTGGGAAAAAACCTGTCAGTGAGGATGAGATGAGGTCTTAAAAATACATTCTACTTAAGAAAATTTAAAATATAATAAAATGTCACTACCATCTTCCATTTCATACCTAATACTTTGATTTTTGACTATTATCTATTGAAAACAATATTCTTATTCTACTTCTAGTGAATAATTCTAATGAACTTAAAATATGAAGAAATGAGTTGAATAAATTAAATAGGGATAAATTAGGATATGGAAAATACCCTATTGAGGACAGTAACTATTTAACACTTCAACTAAGCTAGTTTTTTTTTTTTTTGCTGCGTAACATATCAAAGGAATAGTGAGAATGGCATCACCCTCAGCGAAAGAAACAGATGTTTTCGTGACCAATTCCACTAAAAAAAAAAAAAAGACAGGTACTCACGGCATCTCGGGTGGTGCACCAGCGTCTCCCCGGGTATATTGTTTTTGTTCCACAGCACCCGGGTGATGTGGTGGAAGGTGAAAGCCATCAGGGTGAAGGGGGCCACGTACAGCACCAGGATGAGAATCAGCTGGTACACTCGGGTGGAGGACTCACCCCACGTGTGCGCACAGTCAGTCAGGAAGAGGGTGTGTACTGGTAAAGGGGAACTGCGGGTGTCCAGCGCGATTGCCTCTGGAAAAGATTTAAAATCCATTTCCATCCTTTCTTTTCCTAATTGCAGAACTCTGATGTGGGTTTATTTTTGTTATTTGGGACTCAACAGAATAAAATTCCATACCAACTAATATTCGAATTAGTTTTGCTGGGAGATTGATTGGGAAAATAAGTTTAACTAATTGGGAAAGTAAGGGAGCGGTTAGTGTCCAGTCTGGTATAGCCTCTCGAAAACAATCGTAATAATTCCAAAACTTTGATGCTAGTTTCTTTGTTATTTGGGATACAACTGAATCGGATTCCATACCAAATAATATTCGTTTCTATTTTGTTAGTAAATTGATTGAGAAAATAAGTGAAACTATTTTCCCAATCTCACCATCCACCTCATCACAGGACACATCCCTGGTGATGTGGTGGAAGGTGAAGGCCATCGGGGTGATGGGGAACACTTGTAGTACCAGGATGAGAACTAGCTGGTACACTAGGGTGGAGGACTTGCCCCAAGTGCGAGCATAGTCCCCAGTAAGAGGGTGTGTACTGGTAAAGGGGAACTGCGGGTGTCCAGCGCGATTGCCTCTGGAAAAGATTTAAAATCCATTTCCATCCTTTCGTTTCCTAATTACAGAACTTTGATGCAAGTTTATTTTTTTTATATGGGACTCAATAGAAAAAAATTCCATATCAACTAATATTCGAATTAGTTTTGCTGGTGGATTGATTGGGAAACTAAGTTTAACTAATTAGGAAAATAAGTTTAAACTAATTGGGAAAGTAAGGGAACGGCAACTGTCCAGCCTGGTCGCCTCTCGAAAACAATCGTAATAATTCCAAAACTTTGATGCTAGTTCTTTTTATTATTTGAAATACAATTGAATCGGATTCCATACCAACCAATATTCGTTTCTATTTTGTTAGTAAATTGATTGGGAAAATAAGTGAAACTATTTTCCCAATCTCACCTTCCACCACATCACAGGACACATCCCTGGTGATGAGGTGGAAGAAGAAGGCCATCAGGGTGAAGGGGGCCACGTACAGCACCAGGATGAGAATCAGCTGGTACACTCGGGTGGAGGACTCACCCCACGTGTGCGCACAGTCAGTCAGGAAGATGGTGTGTACTGGTAAAGGGGAATTGCGGGTGTCCAGCGCGATTGCCTATGGAAAAGATTTAAAATCCATTTCCATCCTTTCTTTTCCTAATTGCAGAACTCTGATGTGGGTTTATTTTTGTTATTTGGGACTCAACAGAATAAAATTCCATACCAACTAATATTCGAATTAGTTTTGCTGGGAGATTGATTGGGAAAATAAGTTTAACTAATTGGGAAAGTAAGGGAGCGGTTAGTGTCCAGTCTGGTATAGCCTCTCGAAAACAATCGTAATAATTCCAAAACTTTGATGCTAGTTTCTTTGTTATTTGGGATACAACTGAATCGGATTCCATACCAAATAATATTCGTTTCTATTTTGTTAGTAAATTGATTGAGAAAATAAGTGAAACTATTTTCCCAATCTCACCATCCACCTCATCACAGGACACATCCCTGGTGATGTGGTGGAAGGTGAAGGCCATCGGGGTGATGGGGAACACTTGTAGTACCAGGATGAGAACTAGCTGGTACACTAGGGTGGAGGACTTGCCCCAAGTGCGAGCATAGTCCCCAGTAAGAGGGTGTGTACTGGTAAAGGGGAACTGCGGGTGTCCAGCGCGATTGCCTCTGGAAAAGATTTAAAATCCATTTCCACCCTTTCGTTTCCTAATTACAGAACTTTGATGTAAGTTTATTTTTTTTATATGGGACTCAATAGAAAAAAATTCCATATCAACTAATATTCGAATTAGTTTTGCTGGTGGATTGATTGGGAAACTAAGTTTAACTAATTAGGAAAATAAGTTTAAACTAATTGGGAAAGTAAGGGAACGGCAAGTGTCCAGCCTGGTCGCCTCTCGAAAACAATCGTAATAATTCCAAAACTTTGATGCTAGTTCTTTTTATTATTTGAAATACAATTGAATCGGATTCCATACCAACCAATATTCGTTTCTATTTTGTTAGTAAATTGATTGGGAAAATAAGTGAAACTATTTTCCCAATCTCACCTTCCACCACATCACAGGACACATCCCTGGTGATGAGGTGGAAGAAGAAGGCCATCAGGGTGAAGGGGGCCACGTACAGCACCAGGATGAGAATCAGCTGGTACACTCGGGTGGAGGACTCACCCCACGTGTGCGCACAGTCAGTCAGGAAGATGGTGTGCACTGGTAAAGGGGAACTGCGGGTGTCCAGCGCGATTGCCTCTGGAAAAGATTTAAAATCCATTTCCATCCTTTCGTATCCTAATTGCAGAACTTTGATGTGAGTTTATTTTTGTTATTTGGGACTTAATAGAATAAAATTCCATACCAACTAATATTCGAATTAGTTTTGCTGCGGGATTGATTGGGAAAATAAGTTTAACTAATTGGGAAAGTAAGGGAGCGGTTAGTGTCCATCCTGGCAGCCTCTCGAAAAAAATCGTAATAATTCCAAAACTTTGATGCTAGTTTTTTAATTATCTGAAATACAATTGAATCGGATTCCATACCAGCCAATATTAGTTTCTGTTTTGTTAGTAAATTGATTGAGAATATAAGTGAAACTATTTTCTCAATCTCACCTTCCACCACATCACAGGACACATCCCTGTTGATGAGGTGAAAGGTGAAGGCCATCAGGGTGATGGGGGCCACGTACAGTAACAGGACGAGAACTAGCTGGTGCGCTAGGGTGGAGGACTTGCCCCAAGTGCGAGCACAGTCCCCAGTAAGAGGGTGTAAACGGGTAATGGGGAACGGCGGCTGTCCCGAACACGACGGCCTCTGGGAAAAGAAAAAATTTCTAATTCCAAAACTCTGGTTGTAGTTAATTTTTGTTATTTGGAATACAATTGAATAAATCTACATCGAAAACAATATTTTGATCGAGTTTTATTGATGGATTGGGAAATAAGTGAGGCCAATTGGGATAATAAGAGAGCGGCGAATGTCCAACAAGACAGCCTCTGGAAAAGAATGGTTCGAAACCTTAAAGTTTTTTTTTAATTATTTGGTATTCTATTGAATCGAATTTCATACCAACCAGTTATCTGTTTAGTTTTGCTGGTGGATAGAGATGGAAACTACAAACTTTCTGTCATTTTCACGATGAAACATTGATAAGAGGATCTGTAGCTTGAGTGACATCGCTTGGCACTGCCATACCGCAGGTCCGGGTTTCAAATACCGAATTGGACGATATTCACTGAGACTTTCATCTTATCAAGTGGATTGATAAAATGAACAGCATGCTTTTGAACTAAACCCTGTTTTAGAATCTGATGAGTGTTACCGCACGAAAGTAGGCACTAAAAAGTATTTCTAATCTTGGAATGCTGAAATGCTAAGATTTAAGAGAAATACAGGGTGGTTATAAAATAACGCTCGCTATTCGGAGTGGTCTGTACCTTCAATGAATAATCCGAATGCAAAAAAACTTTGAGACACTTACTATTCAATAATTGGGAAAAAGAATTGAATAGTAAAAAACAAACTCGTCACTTGACCAGGTTTCTAAATTACGAGGCGTAATTGGATGTGTTGGCCGCAATTAGCCATAATTGGCTATGCATCGTAATTTCGAACCTTGGTCAAGAGACGAGTTTCTTTTTTATGATTCCATTCTTTTTCGAAAGAAAGAAACTCGTCTCTTTGCCAGGGATCTAAATTACGAGGCGTAATTAGCTGTGTTGGCCGTAATTGGACATAATTGACGACGCCTCGTAATTTAGAACCTTTGTCAAGAGACGAGTTTGTTTTTTATGATTATTCTTTTTTATGATTATTTTTAGGATTCTATCTTTTTTATGATTCCCTTCTTTTCCCCCCTTCTTAATTAGTAAGTGTATCAATTTTTGATGCATTTGGATTATTCATTCAAGCTACAGACCACTCCGAATAGCGAACGTTATTTTATAACCACCCTGTATATTAAAACAGTGTAGATAATATTAACAAGGATTCGAGAAAAATGTGTTTGCTTCCTTTTTGGAATAACACAAGCAGAAAAACTAGTTTTGAACAAATCCATCCAAACCTACCAGATTACTGAAACTGATATTAGATTTTTGGTTACGCTTACCAAATTTAGCATTATGATGATTTCATAAAATGTTTTCTTTGTAATTCAGTTTAGTTTAGTTTGAATTATCGTCGCACTAGAGCTACATGAGGGCTGTCGGCGACTGGCGTCGTATTTTAGAACCACAGTCAAGTGACGAGCCGACACCCGAGTGGGCACCCAACGCAACCGTTAATGGCGACATCGTACGCAGCGTTGGGACTCTGAAGGATATTTAACGTGCACTCCCTCCACACGGGGTATTATTCGTCGGACATTTTGGCTGCACGGGTCGTTTTACAGGTCCGGCAGTTATTTTGGTGATGCCCGGACCCGAACCTGGAACTTTCCGCATGCTAGGCGAATGCCTAACAGACTGGGCTCCCCAGCCCCCTTTGTAATTCAGAACCAAAGGAATATATTGAAGAAAGATGGGGGAGTGCTTAAATTACTTAACAAATATTTCATTCGTTTGCTGTAATTTCCAATACAGATAGTTCAGTTTCGTACTAAGCGTTCGCATTATTTAATTGTTGGCGTGGAGGAATAAACAAAGTTTTGGGATACATAATTATATGTAGAGGAAGAGTGTTTAAACCCACCTGGCAGTCCTATGAGTCCCGACACCAGCCATATGAGCAGGATGGAGGTCTTGGCTCGGCTTGCCGTGCTCTTGAAGCTGAGAGGGTGGCAGATGGCGTACCACCGGTCCAAGGAGATGAAGGTCAAGGTCAGAACGGACACTGATACAGACACATTCTGAAAATAAAGAATATTTAAGAGACATTTTAATGAATGGGGGTTGGGAATGTTTTTTTAATGGGGATGATTTTATCGGCAAGCCTTTTGTAGGCTCAGCATATTCCCTAGAACAGAGAGCCATTTTTTGTGGCACCATCTAGGCGACTCTCGGTAACAGTTTTGACTCTCGGATTTTAATGAATTTGATATCTCTGAGGATGTTAAGGTATGCACAGATTTAGTTTTGCCAAGGGAGCCAAAGAACATGGGTATTCGAGGGATAGTTTACATGTCTCATATAGTGTGACATGAGTGTCGACAATGTGTCGATTTTTATAAATGTAGTACTATTTCATCTTATTAAATTTCATAAAATCTTTTCATAATACGGAACATTTCTTTGATACTACTATTTCATGGAAGATAAAATTAAAGAGAAATGAGAAAAAATGTTTCAAACTTTCAGAAAATTTCGACTTACAAATAATCTAAGAACACTTGCAACATCTTTTTTAAAACAAACTTTGCAACAATACCAAAACTATTTTTTTAAAAAAAATAATAGTTACTTTATTTTGTTCGATCAATTTTGTTAATACCACTTTAAAACTTATTTTTATTCCTTTACAATTTGGAAATTTTCTGTTGCTGGTTCAAAGCGTAGGATATTAAGTTAAGTATATAAGGGAAACTGTAATCATTTTTATCTTTCTACATGAGTAAACACAGACAAATATATACGTCTAATATATTTGATTTGAAAGATTAAAAAGTTTCACTATTTATTCAGTTTTACTTCCAGTTTTTGTTCAACTGATATTTGAAATCCTTTTTTGGGGGACAAAGTTTATTGAATAAACTGTAGGCGGAAAACAAGCGAATACCTTTAACCTTCTACAAAAAATACTTTTAAATAGAATGCAGAACTTTAAAAATCACGAGAGAAATAAAACGAATACACTATATTTACATATGCTACTAGGAGGAGAAACTTTTGAGTTGCATAAGAGTTTACCAATAGTGTTATGTAGCATTTTAAACAGTCTCAAGAATTTCTTCTTCCTCAAGGAGTAACAGTTGTTCTTTTAAATTTTGTTAAAATAATTTATTTAAGCTTAAAAAGAATGTGACTCAATTTTCGAATCGTATTTCAAAATATCTATACAATGTTATAATAATGTCATTCAAAGCTGTATACTTAAAGAGTTATTCAAAGTTATCATGTAGAATGCAAGAATTTTGCAATCTACTGGCAAATCCCAGCAAATTGCAAACATTTCTACTAGGTACATGGATACATTTACAAGAATGTTATAGTTACAAAAGGAAACTTTAATTTTACAGTTGAACGAAAAATGGAAACGTATACATTTACCTTCCAGTGCGTTTATAATGTAAAAAGTGGAACATTTCATAAAGCCTTTGTCCGTCTGTCTGTCACCCACTTTCATAGCACAAACTACAAATGTTACAGACAAGTGTGATACGTAAAAAGAGTCAGCGCATCGAAACTAGAAGTCATCGAAAATCTCAAAAAAAAAATCAAATTCTTAGTACTTAAATTATTAAAACCAAAATTAATACCTATTTAAAAAGCACGAGAAGGCCATTTTCTAATTCTTTTAAACCGCCATTGCCACTCAATCACCTTATGAGACAATCAACTTTATTAAAAATAAATAAAAAAAGATTTTTTTTTAAGGATACAAGTAAGTTAGGAATGACGTCTTAATGCATATAAAGATAGGATTCTTTGATAATTTGCATTATTTCTTTGAAAAAAGGCAAAATGCTTTTATTTTGGCTTTATTTTAAAAGCAAACTTTAGTTTCCATTATATTTAAGAATTTGTTAATGAATAATGGCATTTTAATATTATTTATTCCCTTTGATCTCTTTTTGTTGCCTTTTGTTTTTAAATATTATCAAAAAAATCCTTTGGTTTAATTAGGATGAATATGATATATTGTTTTATTGTTGTTGTATGCTGATACGAAATGTCTGGCTTTTATTTAAGAGCGATGAATATAACATATTTATTCTGCAAAATACAAATAAATTTAGCACAAGTTAAGAAATAAACATTGAATTCCGAAAGAAAATAAATTGAACTATTCAAATATTTATCTTGTAAATATTTAAGATAGAATTTATATTGTGTCTGGTACTTTTTTTTTCTGTTGAGCACAAATGCTGCGTGGAAGCATGTCTGAATGACAAATTCAGTTACAAACCTTCTTATTTTGCTTTCATACGTTGATAACATAAAGATCATAACTTACGTTGATAACCTAAAGAATTGAAACTTTTATAAGGAGTATGACCACCCGTCAGTCACACTCTTTCACAGTCCAAACTACAATGTTACAAGTATGATACACCAAAAAATCCAGAGCATTAAAGCTATAAATTATTGAAAATCTGAAATTTGATTTTAAAGTATATTTAAAATTAAAAAAAAAAAAATATGTAGTACTCATTTAAAAAACACTTGAACGCCATTTTTTATCACCGTTGTTTCTTAACAATCGCATGGAAAATTTATTTATCTAAAATAAAAAGATAGAGGACATTTATTTTTGAAATATAAATCATTCGAAATGACATAAAATGTATCAAATTGGGATTCTGTGATGTTTGACATTATTTTTTTTTATTTAGGAAACGGCACACATAGTACGTTTTTTGCATACAAATCGAGTTACTTTAAATTTTTCGTTTTCAACTAAAGAGTAAGAAATTTTACATAATTGTTCTTTGAAATAATAAAGAATATGCTTAAGGACTTTTTAAATGGATCGAATTGACAAATTGCATACATAAAATGAATGTTTCGTATTTCAAAAGAGGCAAAATATACGATTCCAAAAAACTATTAAGAGAAAAATAAAAGTTATTTCTATTTGACTAATTTAACCAATTAGCTTATTTTTTAGTTATTATACAAAAGGCAGTTCGATTATCAATATATCCATTACATTTAATTCACCATTGAATGCAGCAGTCATTTTAAGGCAAATAATAGGAAAATTGCATATTTGATTTCATTTATCTAATCACAGTTTGAAATAGCCACCCTGAAGCCGTGAAGCTTCATATATAATTTAACAGTAACTTATCCATCAATATGAAACACTTAACGTTGTCACAAATATTCTGTTTTTGTTGTTGTTGCTAGAATTCTATTCTCAACAGGCTAACAGTTTTGTAAGCGAAAATTTTGCGAAGGAGGCGATTGGGATATTCGAAAATTGCAAGGCAATTATATAGAATTATAATTTCTAAATACTGTATAGCCTCACAATGATTGTCAGTTCATTATTCGGTGATGTCCTTTATTGGAGACGATTAAAAAAACATTAATCAGTGAGAAAATCTGCGAAAGACTGTAGAAAGATGTCTGTCCGGAAGTAAAGACGGACGGACAGAAAGTATGAAAGATATGTCTTTGAGGTTAAACCTTTCTAACAAACAAATTTTTTTTCAAGATCTTGTGAATAGAACCGATTTTGTAAGTGGAGTACTGACAAACCGACAGAAGGACGGACAGACAGGTAACGGACATCGTCAACATGCCAACACCTAATTTTTCATTTTTTAATTCTTTCGACTTCAAAAAATAAAAGTAGGCAAAAAAATCCAGAGTTCATTCGGGTATGAAGGTCAATCTAAATATATCTACCGTCTTTTTTACTTCATATAAATTAAGTTTATAGATAATTTTTGGAGTACAGCTGGGGAAAAAAAAAACGAATCACCCCTCGTTTCTCGGCTTGTATTGATCAAGGAATTTCGTGTAAGGTGTCCATTTTCAGGAAATAGCGCGAGGAATTGAGAACTGGCAACAAAAATTGTAATAGGGGTCGTCTACATATTAAAATGAGTACCAACTTTGAAAATTCCAATTTCAATACCCAATTTTTTTACATAAAAATGTTCAGCACCTTCAAAATACCTCATGTATAAAAAAGAATTATTTATTCTGCATTATTTGCTGAGATATAAGTATTCAAAGTTGAACGCCCATAATGTTAAAAAAGTTTCACAAACTTTTATTCATACCTCTACAAATAAAATGAATAAAAAAAAAGATTTTTTTTCATTATATACTTCTTAATTTTCCAAAAACAAATCACACATGTTTTTCCATCAATTTTTCATTTTTAATAATTTTTTATTTAAATTTAAATAAGAAAAAATAAAACATAAATAGCAACCCCAAATTTTTTTTTACATAAATCGATAAAGTAGATCAAGTAGAACCAAAATCCCGAATTTTTTAATTCAATAACAATTATTTGCCGAGTTATTGTAAAAAACTGAAAAAGACCAATTTTAGGGACCGTGTAAAAAATTACTCGGCAAATATGATCCTAAATTGCATTATCGTTTGGTGATTAAAAAGTGTTTGTAGGTAAATGTTTATTCGAATTATCGATTTCTGTCAAATGTCTAAAAATCTTTTCTTATTTCAAGTGCATACAATGTATTTTGTTTGTATAATTAACATTGAATTATATCGGTTACTATATTTTTAAATGTATGTTATTTCCAATACAATTTCAAAAAGTGTGTTTAATATTAAAAATTAAATACCCTAGAATATTATCGGAATTCGGTTTTAAATACATTTGATTGTTACCACATTAATTATTTAAAACGATTAGTGCCTACTGCGTTAGTTAAAAATCATTACCAAATCATTCTGAATAATTTTATTTTGCTTTCCTTAAATATCGTGTTAAGGTCGATAACCCTCAATTTGCAATACGTGGTTTACCGATAAAAAACTAAACTCCTCGGGGCAACAGCCCATTAGTGGGTCAGGGCCTGCCGTGCCCATTTCAGCTTTCGTGATACAAGGGCTCTGGGGTGCAAGGCATATGTCCCGGTAATGTGGAATGCCTCACGCGGAACCCCCAGCGTTTAGTTCCCCAAGCATGCTTGGTCCCCAATTTATCGACCCACTTAAGGGATGAAAGGATGGGTCAACTCCGCCCAATCCGGGATTAGATCCCCGGACCTGTGGCGTGGCAATGCGAAATAAGCACTACCACTAAGCCACTGGGCCGATATTACCGATAGAGTTCGACGAATTTTAAACAAACTTTTTGCAACAATGTGAATGAAACAAAACATTTGCATAAAAAGTTTAAAACACAAGTGTAATAATCATGTTTTTCAATCTAATTGTAACTAATAGAATTTGAAAATCTGTTCATTATAAATAACCTTATATGCGACTTAATTTAAAGTTAAAACTTTTTATCTTCTAGCCTTTATTTTATTTCTGAATTTTAAAATCCAAAATTAAAAAAAAAGAACATTTGAAAAATCCCAATATTACAGAAGAAAGTTAAATTCTAACATCCATTGGCGAGATTATGCTAACCCTTTTTTAGCTTGTCGTTTTGAAAAGACACAACCAAAATATTACCTTTTTCACTTATACATGGGGTATTTTGAAGGTGCTGAACATTTTTATGTAAAAAAAATTGGGTGTTGCCATTGGAATTTTCAAAGCTGGCACTCATTTTAATATGTAGACGACCCCTATTACAATTTTTGTTGCCAGTTCCCAATTCCTCACGCTATTTCCTGAAAATTGACACTTTACACAAAATTACTTGATCAATAGCAGCCGAGAAACACGGGGTGATTCGTTTTTTTCCCCCAGTTGTACCTGATCTTTTTACTTTATCAACTAGTGTCTGTTTGCACAACGTACAGAAAGTATTTTTTTGGCTTCATAACATTTTTTGGATCCTAGATTACTCTTTCATTTCAACCAGCCAATTTGTTCTTTTAAACTTGATTCGAGATTTAATTTAAACTTTTACAAAAATATGTTGAGATAAACTGAGACTTTCCTTCCATGGAAAATTTTTAGACTTTCTTTGCCTAAAATATTAGGAAAAGAATTTTTTATTAAGTAAACAATTGTTCCTAATTGGATGCTCCATAGAACAAGGTACAGATTGATATTTCTGGAATCTTAAATTTTTTTTTACTACAAAAAACGAGATTTGTAGATTTTGAATTTTTTTCAATAACTGTTTTTAATTGTTAAGGAAAACATACTTTTGTTTGTTTTACTTTTTGGTAAATTATAGTTCTTTAATTTTTGGTTTTATTCTTAAGGTGTTCACTATCACTACCCAGATTCTTCTTTTCAATGCTACAATTTTTTATTCTACACTTGTGAATTACCCTAAAAATAATAATAAAAAAATGCCAATAAAATTTTATTCAATGGATAAATAAACCCGTAAGTTAAATATTTACAAATGCTTATGAATTTTAATTTTCTACTGTTTTTAAAAGTATGCTATTTTTTATATTTATATTCTTAAAATTATATTTAAAAAAGCTAGGCATGCATTGGAATCGCACGATTATAGCATTTTTAAAGTCATTTTTATCTAAAAGGCAAGCCAAAACAGGCTTATATTATGTGATAAATTGCTTAGACAAAACATTGATAATTTACGTATGTTTTCAAATATTCCTACAAAAATAATTAAAGCTACCTATGTAATAGAAAAATATCATAAATTATTTCGACAGGTTTTTATTTTAAAAGATGAAAATAAAAAAACAAGACAACGAACATTAAAAAATTGCTTTTGATAAAAACAATTGGTTGCTTTTGGCTTTCACAACTTTTATAAAGAAACCTTTTGCTCTAGAAAAAAATAATATATCCTTTGAAAAATGAATAATTGATAGTATACAATTACATTTTAAAGAAAGCTTTTTAAGAAAAATTTACTTTCAATTTAGGAGAGCCAAGTTTATTTAAATTTACTAGTTTTGTAACCTAATATGAGAGATATTTTTTTTGTTACCTTAGCTGAATTAACCAATAAAAAAGGTTTGTTTTGTGAAAGTTATAAAGTTTTTCCCAGTTTTAGAAGCATATCCATATGTTAAGATCTAAAAAAAGGAAAATATATAAACCCCATTTGTTATATAACATAACCCAATTTATAAGTTATTGATGTCATATAATTTATTTAAAAAAGACGTTTTTAATATAAGTAGACCTATCAAACTCGTTTTACTATATAAAATATAGTTCCACTTTTAAAGTTAGAAACCTATACATTTAACTTAAAATAACTTAATAAATTTATAGTAAAGCAGAGTAACTATATGAAGGGTTTAGTTGTAAAACAGTCTCCAATGTATAACTAAGATAAACTACCCTGGTCCGATCAATAGATCGTTTTGACTGTGTAAATTCAACTAGGCGTTGTCGCCAATGACAAATCGGACTCTAGTTATCTTAGTTATACTTTGGAGAATGTAAGTTTTGCAACTGAGCTCTTCATATTGAGTATCTTTAAATTTAATTTTGGTTTATCACTGTTCAAAAGGAATGCTTAATAACACAATGTACTCAATTTTATAGCATGTATCTATCACTACACTCTTAAAACAAAAGAGTGAATTCCACTCCAGTTGGAGAAGTGCATTTTCGACACTGAAAAGGAGTGAATATTATCTCAGACTGAGTTAAAATCACTCGTTTGGAGTGATCCTATAGGAGGTTTAACACACAAGGGATCCACTCCAAAAGGAGAAGTGCATTTTAAAGACTGGAGGAGTGAAAATCAATCAGACTGAATTAAAATCGCTCGTTCGTTTTAAGAGTGTACGTCCCCAGGACAAGAACAGGGGATCTCTTGAATGGTATGATCCTCACCCTTGCAACTAAATGTAAATTACCCTAATTTTGTGCATGCATGCAATTAATTTCAATGATTTGGCTGCGGAGATAAAATAATTATTTAACTACTCATATTTTTATAAAAATATTTTTTTTTACGGTTAATTGTCGTTAGATTTTCACAAAAGACAAATATTGGTATAACATTGGTAACAGTCGCATCTGATTGGCGAATGATTGCAGGCGGAAGTTTCCTGACAAAGCGCTTTCTGAAATTGGCCCTACTTCATAGTCAGAAGAAATGTTTTCTTTAACTATGTTTAGCAGTTTGCTGCTTAGGAAGTGTTACACAAACATAATAAATGTATTGTTTGATGTAGTGTATCTTTAATTAGGTATAATGTAAAATATAATATCGATATGAAAATATTTTAGAAGTATGTTTAAAGAAATTAAAATATATTTGTGTGCAAACAATATTCAGCATAGTTAATGATGTATGAAGAAACGTTTTGAAGGGTGTGTTAAAGCAAAGAGAAATAATTACGACCCAATTATAGATAATTATATTTACTTTCCATTCAAGCATTATTGAAGGAGTTAATAAAACGTCGTAATTACAAGTAAAGCAATTATCATTTATAATGATGCAGCTGTTTCCTTAGAAAAAACGTGTTCAAGCTTTTGATAGTTATAATGTAACATAGCTTTGTTGTGAACTTTAAATAATTGGTACAGCTGGGGGGAAAAACCGACATATCCCTCGTTTCTCCGCTGCTATTGATCAGATAATTTTGTGGAAGGTGTCAATTTTCGAGAAATAGTGTAAGGAATTGAGAACTGTCAACAAAAATTGTATAAGAGGTCGTCTGCATATTTAAATGCAAACGTATTTCAAAATGAGGGTTATGACCTTAAGACGATATTTAAGGAAAGCAAAATAAAATTACGCAGAATGATTTGGAAATGGTTTTAAACAAAGGCAGTGGGCACTACCAGTTTCAAATAATTAATGTGGTAACAATGAAATATACTAAAAACCCGGGCTGTGAGGCGCCCTGTGGTCAGAGAAGCGATCTATGGATCGGAAGGTCCCGCGATCGAAACCTGGTCGCTGAAAACTCACCGAGTATATGCGGAGTACGTGCTCGTTAAATCTGTTGGGTCTGAAAGTCCCGTGGGCTGTCATTGCGCAGTTTCCCACGGGTACAGGTTCCTGGAGACTATTTCCCTCCCCTTCAGGGACATGTCTAAATTGTGGAGGTGGCGCGTGATAGATGGCAGCATCTCTCACGTATATGTGTGCATGCGAGTATGAGTGTGTGTGTTGTGATTGTCTTACTTGACGAAGGTTTATAAGCGGCTCTCTGAGCAAGCACACAAACCTGAAAATATAAGTATATCAACCAACCAACCAACTAAAAACCGAATACCAATAATATATTTTAGGGTATTTAATTTTTTTTATATTAAACAAACTTTTTAAAATTCTTTTGGAAATAACATAAATTTGAAAACAAAGTATATGATATAATTTAATGTTAATTATACAAACAAAGTGTATTGTATGCACTTGAAACAAGAAGAGATTTTTAGACCTTTGACAGACATCAATAATTTGAATAAACATTACCAACAATGGCTTTTCAGACACCAAAAGATGATGCAAGTTAGGATCAAATTTGCCAAGTAATTTTTTCACACGGTCCCTAAAGTTCGCCTTTTCCCCAGTTTTTTTGCAATAGCTCGGCAAATAATTGTTGAATTAAAAATTCGGGATTTTGGTTCTAATTGATTTACTTAATCGATTTATGTAAAAAAAAAATTCAAATTTTGTTAAACTTTTTTTTTAACATTATGGATGTTTAACTTTGAATGCTTATACCTCAACAAATAATGCAATTTAATTAATTTTCTTTTGGATCTGGGGTATTTTAAAAATGATAAACATTTAATACATAAAAAATTGAATGTTTTGCATTGATATTTTCAAAGTCGATACTCATCTTTATCTGTAGATGAATTACTAAACAATTATTGTTGCCAGTTCTCAATTCCTTACGTTATTTCCTGAAAAATGACACTTTTCACAAAATTCCTTGACTAATAGCAGCCGAGAAATAAGGGATGGATCCCCCCCCCCCCCCAATGCTGTACCTAGCTGCGACACATGCAAGTAGCAATTGTTCCCTTCTAACATTTTTTTAAGATGAATTTCTCTTCGATGCCTTCTCTACTTTGCAATAATTTATTAACTAGCAAAAATTTGGGGGAAAATAAAAATTAACTTGGAAAATGGAGAATAGACAATAATTAAAAGGGAAAACTATACGTAAGTTATACTACACTTTTCTCTTCCTATTAAGGTAATTATTTGCATGCAACGAGTCGAGTTTTTTTTAAAATAGACATTAATTTTTTTTATTAATTTATAAAGTGGTCTCGTAAAATTATACATTCCTTATTTTTTATATTTGTAATTATATGCTTAATGCAACGATTCGAGGTTTTAAAGTATAAGCACATTTTGGATTTTACTAAAAATAGACATTACTCACTGTTACTATGGAACGTAAATTAAATTCCTTGATGCGTATAAAGTAAAGGCAGGAATTTGACAAAATTAATATGCTATTTATAGGATATGGTTTACTTAAGAGGTTTTTACTAATGAGAACATGTTAGGGATAACAATTAAAGATAAATTAAAGGAATTTTATTGAAATACATATCTTTTATATAGTAAAATTTAAAAAAAAGTTTAATTAATTTATAAAATGGTCTTGTAAAATTGTGCATTCCTTATTTTTTAAAAAAAGAAGTATGCCGTTTTAGAAAATAAAGTTTTTCTGCTGTTGGATCATTTTGCATAAAAAATGAAATTCTTGTTCAATCTGAACTTATAGAAGTATTTTTATACGTTAATGATTTTTTAAAAAAAATTTCATTACTGGAAACAAAAAGTATAAAATTTCAATAAGAATTCAGATTTTTTTGCCACTAAGAAAAAACTAAATGTTTAAAAACTTATAAAATTATAATACAAATAAGCCGCACCATTTTTTGGTACATATACTTGCATTTGTCAATTGACAACATTTTTGAGAAAATTTCGTCAATAACAAAAAAAAAAAAAAAAAAACAGCTGCTTGTTGTTAAAAATCGGAATTTGTTTACATGTTCTAAACAAATCCCATTTTGAGAAGATGCAATGAAGGTTTCCAAATAAATAATCTTTTTTTATGCTTTTACAGTATAGTATAAAAATAAAGTTTAACAAATAAATAAATATACAATGCGTTTTTAAAGTAATAATTTATACACTTTATAAATGCATTTTTATTCAGTTAAGAATTGATTTTCTCTTCATACATTTATCAAACTGCAAGTAAAATAGAAATTTTTATAACTTATTACAGTGGAGCGAATTTAAATACTTCGGAATAATTTATATCGTTTTTTCCCTTGAGATTAAAACTGCCTTAAAACAGCTCATTAAGAAATTTTCCAATGATACCAGTTTTAATGTCATTGAATTATTCAGAAAGCACTAATACAATAATTTTAAAAGCATAAAAGTTACCATATATATACATATTTTTATATCTACAGTAAACACTGATAAAAGATTACTGTACATGGTTAAAATAATATTTACTCGTATTCTGCATATTGATATCAATATCTAGCTCATTAATATAAATTCGCAAATTCAATTAATAATTTTTATATTTAAGTGTTTTCGAAATAATTACGTTATTTTATGTGCTATCTTAATCTTAAATTAAATATTTATGATATGTGCTTTTTTTTTAGAAAACAATTATATTTCAACCGCAAATTCAATGCGCGATATTTGCGATTTTAAAAGACATCATGAAATAATGAAATTTCATAGAAATAGTTTCGTTTTTGATTGTCAGATTTTTAGTACCAATCATGATGATCATCAAAATTATGCAGAGCGAAAAAAAAACTTATATTCTAAAAAAAATTAAAATTTTGGTGAGGTTTTGGCCGGTGCAGGTATCTATTCACTGCTATAAAACAAAGTTCATTAATTACTATGAGTCAAATCAATCCCAAAATTAAAGGCAGAATGAACATTACTCTCACACGAGCAAGCTTAATATGTCTGTGAAAAAATTCGTGACTATTTGTTAAAATAGCTTGTGATTTGAATGTACTTCAAATTGAATTACTTTTTTTAAATGTACCTACTTGTATTTTAAAGAAAAATCGATTTATATTTACTGATTTGGATGTGAAAGGATATAAACCAACTGGGAATAACAAGAAATTTAAGTACGCGATAATTCGCTGAATGCTGTTGATGTCATTTACGAGGTTGGGACTTTGGACCACATTTAACGTGCACTCCCTATACACTCCCTCTGCAGTCGGACATTTTTGGCTGCACGGGCCGTTTATAGGTCGGCAGTTATTTTTTCAATACCCTGACCCAAACCTGAGAGTTTCCCATGCTAGGTAAATGCCTTACCAAATGGGCTCCACAGCTCCAGTTAGAACTTGGAAAACTATATTTTCTAATTTAATGATAAATATATTTTTTCTTATAAGCTACAAAGCATCTTTTGAAGAATGAAATAAATCGGTTTAAGGCTGCTCATCACCCCCTTACCCCGTCCTCTTTCGATCGGGCTTGCTAATGGTAAGTCTGCAGGGAAAAAACGGTTTTTATTCCAAAAAAAAAAAAAAAGCAATGAAATTATAGGAATATTTTGAAGCTTTTTTTTTTAAGTTTATAAAACTCCAATAAAATTGGGCTTTTAGAGGTTATTTTTTTAAAAACGCTATTTACTTTTTTTAATTGAAATTTTTACTATTAAAAAAAAGTAAATAACTTTTAAAAAATTACCTATAAAAGCACAATTTTATTGGAGTTTTATGAATTTAAAAAACCCGCATCAAAATATTCCTATAATTACATTGCTTTTTTTTTTGGAATAAAAACCCTTTTTTCCCCATAGACTTACCATTAGCAGCCGCCCCGGTGGCGTAATCGTTAGGACGTTGGCCTTTGGGGCTGCTGGGATCGGGTTCAAATCCCGGTCAGGTATGGATGTTTGTGACCGTCAATAAATGTTGTTATTTGTCTATGTGTTATTCCTTTCTTTGTGACTGTAAAAACTCTTTCTGTGTCTGTCCCACTTGACGAAAGCTTATAAGCGGTTCTCTGAACAAGCACACAAGCTGGAATATATAAAATATATGTACCATACCATTACCCTTAGCAAGCCCAATCAAAGGAGGACGGGGTATGGGGGTGATGAGCAGCCTTAGCGGATTCCTCATTCTCATCGATCTCATCATTCCTGATTTAAAAAAAAGTTCTTACCTGCAGGTACAGCACGAGCTTGCAACTGAAACTCCCGAAGAACCACGTCTTGGTGACGTCCCACAGCACGGTGGGCGGCAGACAGATGAGGATGACCAGGAAGTCGGCCACCGCCAAGTTGACGATGAAGTAGTTGGTCACCGTCCTCATGCTGTGGTTGCGGTAGACGGAGACGCAGACCAACGCGTTGCCGATCAGGCCCACCACGAAGACAGTGAGGTGGAGGGTTATCAGGATCCACTCGTAAGGCGAGGGGAAGATGTACTCGTAGATCATGGCGATGTAGTCCTCGTCCGAAACGCAGTACTCGTTGGTGCAGTCTGACTGGTTCGAGGACGAGTTGAAGATGGTGAAGTTGTCCAGAGGCAAGTCGTACATGACCACGGAGGGATCGGTTGTTGCTGATATGCGCGCCATTTTTAATGAGCAGTTCCAGAGAGGCTGCTTATTTGTTAGAAGATAATACTTCTGGAATTAAGGTGGAGAGAACTTTATCGTTTCTGAGGGAGTTTTTTCAGAAAGGTTAACAGACAGTGACAGATTTTCTGGTATGATAAAATGAAAGGTCTCAGTAAACTGTAAATAGTTTCGAATTCTAGAGAGGCTTCTGCTTGTTTAGCAGATTATACTTCTTGACTTGTGTAATCTTAAATGACTGAACTTGATAGTTTGTGATAGAGTTTTAGTAGAACGATTAACAGACAGCAACAGTCGTTCGTGTGGTAAAAAGGAAAGGTTTCAGTAAACTAAAAATAGTATTAAATTCCGGAGAGGCTTCTGCCTTTTGGTATATTATACTTCTAGAATAAAATGTAATCTTAAATGAGATAATGATAGCTTCTGATTGAGCCTTTGTAGCGCAATCAACAGACAGTACCAGAAATTCTGGTATGATGAAAATGCCAAGTCCCAGTAAACTACAGATAGTTCAGGAATTGTTGCATGAAGTTAATGGTTATCGATGTAGTAATAGTTGTTTAAAAATTCCAAGCATCAAAGAACATTATTAAAAGTTTGTGAAGTTGTCCAATATAATGGAATTTTGGAATTTTAAAAGTTTAAATAATGATTCGCTCCCTTCATTGATGGATAGTTTTCACAAACATAAAAGTATAACTTTTGCTTTAATTAGATCACAAGTTTTCCATTGCGTGAAGTCTCACTAAAGTTCTTCAATGAAACTAACTTTGTAAAAGAGGAAATAATTATGCTTTTAAACAATTAGTTTTGATGGATTACAATATCTGAGCTAATGAACTTCGTGAAATGATTCTTCCTCAACCGATTTGGACAGAATTTTCACCCATGATTGTCTTCTCAAACTGACTAATATGTTAAATAATATATTGAAATGTTAAACCTATATTGTAAAACAAGCCTGTAAATTGGATTTATTATAAATTAACATTTTAAGAAGTCTGAACAAAGCGATTAGAAAAAACTGTATGATAATAAATCTTGTGAAATATCAGACACGTTTGCAATTATAAATGTTCTATCAATTGTTACTTTCATTTTGGATTGGTATTTTTTTGCATTTTTTTAAACTTTCAATAGATTTTTTTTATCAACGAACAGTTTGTCCTTTTTCAAATAAATATTTCATATTCATCATCGTTCCAAATGGAATATTGCACTCACTAGAAGACGAGTGGATTTATGATTCCGTTCGTGGAAGGATTTTGTATTAACTGTCAGTGTTTGAAACTTATATATGCTAAATATATTTGTTAAATTAACAAAACGTAAAACCTAATTTACATATAAAATGCCTTTTTAAATCAGCGCTCAGAAGAAAAAATATGTTCAAATCTTCATTTAAATAAAGACTTGAATTTCAAAGCTGTTCTGAAAATCAATGAATATATATGCTTTTCAGCAATGCAGTAATTAACCAATTTTCATTCCCTGATAATATCACCTGAAATAAATAAACACACAATAAATATAAAAACTTTACTTACAACAATTTTATTAATAAATACTTAAGCATATATATGCGAGCAAACACAATAAAAATAATAAAGTTTATTTAAGCAATCACTAATAATGTTTATTTTTGAAACGTACTTTAATTTTTCTTATACACATTTGCAAACACAAAACTAACTTGGAAGACGTTTAAAACAAATTTAATAAATCTGTTAAAAAATTACAGTCCATTATTTGCCTACATTTTTTTAAATAATGTTCCTCAAAGAACAAAAGCTAAGGAATAAACTTCGTAAACAGAAATATTCTTAACTGTTACAGCATCAGCAGTTAACTTTATTTAATTTTCAGCTAAGTTAATTACGTTTAAGACGCGAAAAGTTATTTTGAGAAATCTTTAGTCGTTGAAATTTTTTCAAAGCAATTCATAATTTCTGTTTACTTAGAAAATGGATTTGCTGATTGGGCGTTTTTTAAATAAGCTTTCATTGCCCAATTAATTTTATTTCGAATTAACGCAATAAGTTAATGAATCCGTTAAACATGTTTACGTTCTTTTGTTGTATAAGAAAATACATATTTCATGCTATAAATTGGAGATAATTTCGAATCCTGTTAAGTATAGACGTCAATTTGACAGAATAAACAAAAGAGGATAAGATTTCTTGTTCTTAATTCCATGAAACTCAAGAAATTAAAGTATCCCATATATCACTTTTATTTCTTTAGGTGCTTCTAATTCTAACATATAATAATCTATCATTTCAAAATGTATTCTTAAAGAAAAGAGCAATTTGAACACCTAGCTAGAGAATATAAATTCCTAAACTTCCCTTCGTCTGTGAATGTTCCAACAAATATTGTTCGCCATGACATGACAAAGAAAGTTCCTTATTTCTTGATCCGTGGATGATGCATTGCTTTGATAAATACGGTGCGATTAACTACAATCAACGGGTTATAACTATTACTATTATTATTTATAGTTTGTTGCCGCATTATTTTTTTTGTATCCTTGAGTAGTTTGCCATTATAATTTTGTTAGTATTTCTTAACCCAGTAAATATCTATTTAAGCATACCATTAACACTTTTGTTACTGCATAAAAAGGCTAAATTTAAAGTTCTTAAATTTCCTTTTAATGTAATTTAATTAGGGCAATATGAATATTGTTCAGTACCGTGGTCTTAATATGTCTTTGTTTGTTTAAATAAACTTAAGCAGAAAGCCTATTTTTTCATGGCATCTTGACAAACGAGTTAAAATGTATTTAAAAAAGAAATAGCTTGTCGGTTAAAATTTATGTTTGTTACAAATTCTATTAGTTATTTTTTAAGAAATTAGATCAAGTAATACAATTCCAAACAATTTTACCGCTTAAAGACCTTAAGAATTGAATTAAAATATAACTATCTTACTGAACAAAAACGTTTATTTAAGATTTTAATAATTCTCTTATGGTGCGACTTAATTGCTTCATGCATAAATTAAGTACTCGGGTTTTTTTGTCTTATATTTACTTTTTTTAAAAGAATTTCGATGATTTAAAACAGAAAAAATACTTTCACATAGCTAGTTTTCTTGCAATAGTCTTGAGCGACTTGTTAATAAAACTAACGAACAAACATATTATTTTATCATTTTAAATACATGATAAGTACCTGTTCTTTATTTATAAATAAAGGTGAATATCTTTTTATACTAATTACTAGAGTAATCATAAACGCTATCTGCATCATTACCATTTTACAGTAACACATAATACTGTTTTATGAATGAAATATCTGCTTAAAATACAAACTCAAATCCAATATCTGATTCTAGTTTATTTTTCTACTTTTTTTTATCTCTGAGCATGAAATCGTTTTAATTTTATTATTGTTTTTAAAAATTATAGATTGTTTAACAAACTTTATTATTGGAAGAACTTTTTAAAAGGGGAAAAAATCCCACCCAGTGTAAGAAGTTATTGATGTGTTAAAATATATATACTACAGTTTTATATTCAGCCATCTTTGATCGCATACTCAATATCTAACACATCATTTCGACAAAAGCTCATCTTTATGAAGTAAGTACATACTTCGAAATAAGTATAAAGCTAAATTATTTTCCAATGTTCAAATAACATCTAAAAAAACTTATTTAAAAACATTTAGAAAAATAAAAAAATAAATGGAGTTTATACCCTAGATATTGCTTTGGCTGTTCTTTGAAAGATGTAGTGCCCAATATCTAAGATTTCCACCTAAGAAGGCATTGAAATACAAAATCTTACGACTTTAATTGTAGCGATTTTTTAAAAATATTTTTTATTCCTTTAGGCAGTTCAAATAAAGGATACTTGTTTTTATGCTATATCAGTAACATTTTTTTAATGGAATGACAAGTTTACACTTTTCGATGGAAATTGCATTTTTTTAATCCTTGGTTGTATAGAGAGTAAAAGAGAAAAACTTATTGTTTAGTGGCTTTTTTTAGCTTGTGACTTATTTACACTGTGTTATATTTAAACTTGAAACAAGAACTTGAACAAGTTCAACATCTTTAAAATTTTAATGATAAAATACAAAAAAAAAGACGGTAACAACATCAATAGAGGAGAGTGGGGGCAAATTTGACGATTTTTTTTTTGAGCCTCTGAATCTCAGCAAAAATACAAGATTTTTTTTACAAGCTCATAAATTGAGCATTCCTATACTTAAAAGGTCATTCGGCAAATGCTAAAACATTACCATATTTTAGTTGCTGAGAATTTTAAACAAACGTTTAAATGTCCCATTAGCCCCCCATATGTGGGGCTAATGGGCATAAATGTGGCCTTAATTAAAATTACAAAAAATATAGAAAAGGATTACAAAATAACCTGAAAATAAAATTAAATTTTAAAGTAAACACCATTTACATTATGTATACATAAAGGAGTTTCATTTTTTTAAAATTTTTTTTCCCATTTTAAGGTGAAATATAAAAGTTAAAACTCAAAATACAAGATGCTCTTATAATTTTTGTTCAATCACTGGAATTTATAGTTTTATAACCAAATCGCCCAAAAATATTCTAATTTTGTTTTCTTTTTTAGAGTACGGGAATTTAAAAGATCGTCTTTATCTCTTAAAATAGCTTACCCACAGTTCATCGCTTTCGATTTCAGAAATCAATACAACATAATACAGAATATTTTGCTTTCTAGTAAATTTTATCAACAACTAATATTTAGCCTCACAGACCTGACCTCGTCCTATGTCAGATGTAAATAATGAAATTGCAGGTGGAAAAATGTCACCAATAAAGCTGCTTGAACTTTCACTTATTATACGACAAAAAAAGTTTAAAAAGTATAAAATTAAAGTTTTAAAATTTTTTTAGCAACTTGACTGAATAAGATATTAGAGATTTATATAGATTCTTCAAGAGAAGCATACAAAGCTAGGTTTATTAGCGTTCCATTTGACCCCACGGTTTCTGTCCCATTAGACCTCACAGTGTTGTTTTTTATAAATGATCCAACACACAAAGAACGTGTATTTCACCACAGTATTTGAAGTATAATATCTTAATCTATGATTAGTCATCTATCTACTAAAACTGTAGTTTAATTCATAGAAAGCTAACTTTGTAACTTAATAACTAACTTTGGATTCTCCAAAACAACAATTATTTTCTTCAGTTTAACACATACGTTTAATGGCTGATCTTTGGTTGCTAAAATATATAGTATAACTCTTACAATGCTGTAGTGTATAAATTCTTGCAAAAAAAGTATATATCCCCCCCCCCCCCCAATAGGCCCGTTGTCTCATTAGCCCTGCGTCCCATTAGCCCCCATTCTCCCCTACTTCAATTTTTAATATTGAAGAAAAGAGTTTTGATAGATAACTAAATGTAGCACAAAATTAATAATGACACAAATATTTTTTAAGAACTGACAAAGATATAATATTTATTGTTGTTTTAAGTTAAAAAAGCCAAAAAAATAAACGTTCATATTTATATTATTCGTTATATAATTTAAATGTTCTGTTTAATATTAAAGCAAGCCGATATTTTAAAAATGAAAGTATAATTGACCATAAATGTATAAATTGAGAACTTCTAATTCATAAATAAAGAAATAAAATGTTTATGACTCATATTCACTACACATAAAAAATATGTTAGGGAAAATCACCATATACATAACACCTATAATATTTGACCAAGATCATTTCAGAACATCTGCATTAAAAAGCATATATTCATTAGTTTATTTTTTATATATTCATTAGTTTCGAAAGGGGGTATATACTTTACCTTGGTAAACAAGCACTTAACTTGGACGTGTCATGATGAATAAGGGATCTAGCATCAGTTTCCAAGCTTCCACCACAAACATATAAATAAGGGTAAAGCGGGAAAAAAAAACCTTGTTGTCAATTTGGGTTGGAAGGAGAAAATAGTCTTAAATGGAGCGAAAAGGTTTATGTAATAGTTTGAGCTGGTATTTGAGGTAGAAAAAAAATTAAGATTTCTGCTTTGAGACTTAAGTTCATTCACGATATTTTTAATTTCTAATGTTAGAAAAGACACAATTAATGAGGAGAATATTGAAAGAAACATTTTCTCTATTATGAGATTATTTTACCATTTGACATTTTGGATAATTTTGGAGATTTAATTTTATTGAGAATTTTAATCTTGGTAAGTTTTAATAAGCATCAAAATTATTTTTTTTACAAGAATTCTATGTTTAAATTCTTTTCGAAACAGGGCGGCTTTTTTAGGGGATCATAAAATTACTAAATGCGAAACAAATTTTTTTAAAACTTTAGATATTGTTTTATTAATGCTTATTTTGAAACTGAATATTGAACACTTCATTCCTAAAATTACATTCAAAGCTATATTATTCAAAAAAGAACTTAGTAAACAATAGCATGTGTTTTATCATATACAAACAATAAATAAAATTAAATATCTGAATTAAACACGCAATGTGTCAAAATTTTCTTTGAACAATATGCAAATTTAATGATGATTTCCATTAGAGTTTAATGATAATCAAAGGAAAAATAGTGCAACTAGTTACAAAACAAGACAAATCTTCCAATCTATAAAATTGCGTGTCAATTTCGAAATACGTATTCGTGATATTTCTTATAATTAGCACACTAAAATGCAAATGATTTTTTGCAAGTGAATTCCCCAGTAAGCAAAATCTTTCTGAACGTTCTCTTAAAATTTGGAATCGTCTTACAGTTAGAAAAATCTTAGAAGTGGGAAAATCTTAAAAGTTTGAAATTAGAATAGTCGTAACAGAAAAAAAAAATGAAGCAGAATTATCATCTGGTTAATTATTTGACAAAGTTTAAAGTAGTTTCGTCCTCTTTAGAATATTATGGTGTGGTTAAAACTTTAAAAAGATATTCAATGAAATAGCTAGAGCTAGATGATATTTCCTTCACAAATTCGTTTTTATTGTGCTGTTATAACGATTTTCATTCCTAGAAGAAAAAAAGCTTACATGGCAAAGTAATTATTTTGAAGAGGTTTCTATTTCAAAAGTAATGCATTAGGTCCCTGGGATTGACCATTCCCCTTAATTAGCTGCGCATTTTCTTAATAATCTAATTTGGTTAAACTGTATTTTTTTTAACTGTCATGAGATTAAAATTTTAATTTCTAACTGAAAATTAAATTTCTTAAGATATTTTAAGTCTTATTTTTGTAGAAGATGATTACAAATGTTTGCTCCATACTTTTTTTTTTAATTTGTGAGTTGCTGGAACCTGCCTGGGGGGGGGGGGGTTAAGTGACGGGTTTATACCTCTATATCCCTCAGAAAGTTCAACGAAGTAAATAGTTGGTTGGTAGACATATATTTTCAGGCTTGTGTGCTTGGTCGCAAGGACCCGCTATAAACCATCGTCAAGTAGGACAACACAGGACACACACATACACAAATGACAGATGCTGCCATCTGTCGCCATCTCCACAATTTAGACATGTCCCTGAAGGGGAGGGAAATTTTCTCCAGGGATCTGTACCCGTGGGAAACTGCGCAACTTGGACTTTCGGACCCAACAGATTTAACGAGCACGTACTCCGCATATACTCGACAAACACAAACATCCACGCCTCAACGGGATTCGAACCCGGACCCAGCATCTCCAAAGGCCAACGCTTTAACCACTGCGCCGCCGGATCGGCAACGAAGTAAATAGAATGGAGGATTTCAGGGTGGAAAAGCAGGTTGTACGTTTTCCTGCTGTCCATTTCAAACCTTCAATCAGAGGTAAACGCATCTAATTACGAACGGTTGTTTAGAACTCTGGTCACGTTACGAAGTCTGTACTTGTGCCGGTTTCCAAAACAACCTTAGCGACATGATACGCAACACGGTCACTTTCTTCTCCACAGATTTAACGAGCACGTATGACACAATGTACTTGGACAAATACACACAACACAAACGTCCATGCCTAATATGGCCGGGATTCGGACGTGGTCTGACTGCCTGGCCAGCTCCCTGCCCATTCTGAAGTAGGACAGACAGGATCACTAATCTAATTGCAAAAAGGCATATGAGAAGAGATGAGTCTCGCTAAATCCCCAATTTGACGGGAAAGATTGATACGTTTAGAACTTCATCCATGCCGTCGAAGTAAATGTCAACAAATGTAAAACTAAAAGAAAATATTTTCGTTTTATGGCAGGTATGTATATGTCATAGGAGGTAAGTTTGTAGATATATTTTCCAGTTTGTGTGCTTGTTCAGACACCCGCTTATGAATCTTCATCATGTAAGACAGACGCAGAAAGTTTTTTTTTACTGGCACAGAGAGAGAAAGTACACCCAGAGTGAAGACGGGTATCGCACCCGCACTCAGTACAGTGCGCAGACTGTTAGCGTTATTAGTGATCTAATCCACTAGGCAACCCGGGCTCCTGCTTGATACATATATTGTATTGTATTTTTATAACATTTTATTCTGAAAAAGCTAAGAATATAAGAAAAGTTAAAACGGGTAATTGTTAGAATAGGAACGTTAAGAAAAGGAACATAAAGTATATGAAAGAATGGAACATTCTGTTACTCTTAACTTGATTTATAGTATAAACAAGAAGAATTTGCTCTCAATTGAAGTTCAAGGCTAATATTCAATCCTAATGATCTTCGATTGACATTTAAAACGCTTTCTTGAGTTAGAAATTATCCACATTTTCTCTACTCAAACCCACGTGACTTGTTTCCACGTCACGTGACTGGTGATGGTCACCTTTTAGGTTTACCAATTCATAGTCCATCCTATCTTAAGTCTGTGGATGTGCTCTTGCTTAAATACGAAGATAAGAGCCCTCAGGGTAGGATTAGCATTTCCCAGAAGCTTTGCTTAGGCTCTCTCTGGGGAAATTAAGCGGCTGATCCCAGCTGTGAAAGGATCGTGCATTGTGTTACAAATGGTTTAAAAGCAGGGTGGGAGGATGCTTATTGTCCCCTTAAAACTTTTTAACCGCTTTTGTTGAATTTAAATGAATCATTGTGATTAAAATTTGTTACTTTTGGGGTAGTTTGGGAATGGTATGTTGAGTTGGTCCATCGTCTGGCGTAATTTGTGGTAATTTCTATAGCTTTTTTGTTAGAGTTAAAAAATAAACTAGGTTAATTTTTAAATGATATTTTTTATTCTTTCAATGAAATACTGTCAAAAATTTCAAATTTTTTTAAAACACATTTTGCTTTTTTTAGATCACAATATTGTAAGTTTTGTATTGATAGCAAATTGATATTTCCAGAACAGTTTACTACAGAGTCACATGAGCAACTTACTCCAATAGCGTTTAAACAGAGAAGATGAATGCATCCAATAACTGCCAGTGAACCAAACGTTTTCGCAAGTACCACACAATACATTTTACATCATATGTAAATTCACAACACAGGGAATGTCAGCTGTTTTACACTGTGATTATAAATTAGATGGATTTTTTTTTACCATTGTATGAAATAGAAAATGTTTTTTTGCCCATAAAATTTAATTTAAATTTAGGTATCTAAAAAAAATAAAGCTATTTTTTTTGTACAGATAAATACATATAAGGCACAAAGCATTTTATAAAAAAATATGTACCATCAATTTATTTTGTATAGCTTGACTAAAAATGTGTGTAGTTTTGTTATTTTTTTTAATCCGTAGTATTTTCAAATGCGTCAAGCTATGTGTTAAACAAATATCGTTACATTTTACCAATTTTCGACAAATGCATTTTTTAGTGGGAAAACATAGATAAATATCTGAAAAAACTTAAATAGATTTATTTTCGATCGGAAACTGGTATTCAAACATAGACAAAAAAAAAACACTCCAATAACATCTTAAATCCTATCAATTTACAAATTCCAATTCGACAAGTGTCAAAGTTAGATTGAAAAAAATATCTTTTTTTATCAAATTCCTCGCGATCCGAAGATTTTCTCTACTTATTCCTTCCATTACGTTAAGAACTCCAACTCTGCAAAAACTAAAATCGATATCGGATTGCTCTATTTTCAACAAATTTAACAAAATTAGCTTATTGCCAGCTGAAAAACTGAAATTCCACCGTGAAGTGAGGAATTCATCTGCATCCGACCAGAAATAGTTTAATGGACTTCGTAATCTGCACCCACATAGCTTTGGCCAATCGTTGCTCGGGTACGGAAAGTCCACCAACCGAACATAAAGTATATGAAAGAAGAGAACATTTTGTTACTCTTAACTTGATATTTAGTATAAGCAGGAACAGATTGTTCTTAAATGAAGTTCAAAGTTAATGTTCCAACCTAATGGTCTTCAGTTGACATTTAAAACGCTTTTTTGAGTTTTTTTTTTAAATAACGTTTAAATATATTTTGATATTTTTTAATTAGAACTAATATGAGCTATAATCTAACTCAAGCACGAATAAAGTGTTTTCAATTAAAGATCAAAGCTATGCTAATGATCATCAGTTGACATTTAAAACGTTTTCATAGGTTTAAAAAATTAATAAATAAACTTATCTTAATGCTTTTCTAATTTACATTAAAATTTATTTTAGTAATTTTCCAATTATAATAAGAACACATATTGATCTAAAGTTCATATAAGCAATCTATCTTAATAGTCTTTGGTGTGTAATTTAGTTTAAATGTACCTATGGAGTTGCATGAAATACGGAGATTAATGTTCGCGACATTTGGAGATTTTCGCTGCTTGGCACCTAACACAAATTGCCAAATCGCTGAAAGGAAACTATATATAAAATAACTCTACTGAAAGGGTTATCATCAGAAAATGGTCAATTTAATCCCAACTGATTTATTATATTTATATCATTTATATTGTTTTTTTTTATTGGATTGGTTTACATATATTTTCAGGCTTGTGTGCTTGGTCGCAAGGACCCGCTTATAAACCATCGTCAAGTAGGACAACACAAGACACACACAAACACATATGACTGATGTTGCCATCTGTCGACAGATGGCAACATCTGTCGCCACCTTCACAATTTAGACATGTCCCTGAAGGGGAGGGAAATTTTCTCCAGGAACCTGTACCCATGGTGAACTGCGCAATGACCGACCACAGGACTTTCGGACCCAACAGATTTTACGAGCACGTACTCCGCGAATACTCGGTAAGTCTTCAGTGGCAACCGGGTCTCGAACTCTCAATCTTCCGATCTCAAGTCCGGGGTCCGGACCACTAGGCTCCTTACAGCCATTTATATTGTTATCTATAATAATAAAAGAAAGAGTCTGTCTGTGTGTCTGTCTGTGTGTATGTCTGTGGATCGCAAAAGACCTACTCAGACTGCTCTAAAAAATTCGAAATTTTTAATATAGATTCCTTTTAATACCTACGTGTGCACCTGAGTCTTAGATTTTTCATATTTGATTGAAATTTTTAATTAATATGATTAGTTTCAAAGAAACGTCATCCACGTGGGATTGCGGGACCATAATAGGGCTTGAAAATACATGGCCCGGGCCGAAACGGGGGCTTGACGCCATCCTCTATTAGTTTGATTGAGATATGCGCTCGCCCTAGGGCTGCTTCATCCTCTATTAGTGTTTGCTCTTTTAGGTGCGCATGCGAAAACACGAATTTAATTTTGTTTTAATTTTGAGTGTATTTTCATAAGGTAAGTATGTCTCTAAAAGGAAGCAATGCGAAGTTAACGGGTTCCCAGTAAGGCGGGACCATACTGCTAGTAATACATAACCAAATCGCGACTGGCCATTCTATCATAGCTGCTCCGTCAACAGACGCCATGAACAGACTACTCCGCTTAAATACCACAATGTTTTGTGCAATCGAAACTGTATAAGCGTACATGTCACTAGTTTCAAAGGTAATGTTCCTTAAATGTAACAGAGATAGAGAAAAAAAATTCTTCGAAAAGTGCAAGTATGTCTCATCCGTAATTGACACTTGAAACCAATAACACCTCTTAGTGTTACTTCTGTCTTATATGGAAGTGATGGGATACCTACTTTCTTGGAAATTTGGGATTTTTGTTTTTGGGAAATATATTTTATTTGTAAGTGGTATTGTAAATGCAATAAGGAATTCTTGGAAATATTAAAGTGGGTGCTAAAAGTATGGTATTAAGTATTATATACATTTAACAAATGTTTTGTCTCCACTTTCAAAAATGTATCGCAACATCACTATACTTAACACTTTGCAAGATCAGAGATAATTGCTTTGTTTAAATTTAAAATATTCTTCTTTTTTTAAATATAGTAAAAGCATAAAGCATCAAATATTTCATGAGATTGGGTTGGTTAATATACAACTAGAAAGTAAATTAAAAGTTAATACATAAAATAGTATTTAATTTTAAAATAATTGCCTTTCTTCAGAAAAAAAAACAAGGAAGAACATTGGAAAATGGTTTATTTATCACTTCAGTATTAATAAATGAACTTATAATATTGTTTAATTCAAACATTTAACTGCTATTATTTACTATCGCACTTGTTTCTCCTTGAATGAACAGGGGTTTCTTTCTCGTGCAATATTATTTGTACTGATGAATTGATATTTCTAAAAGAAGTAAAAATAATTTTTCTATGTATAAATCAGTAAGAGCTACAAAATTGTGAAAAAATGAGCTGTCAATCAATTTCTTAACTCAAAGAAGTTTTTGTGGAAGTTTGTCTTATCAATATTCGATAGGCAGTTCTACAGCTGCGGATTGGTTTACAACGTGATAATTTGATTTGATTCTTTAAAAACGGGTCATCTTAATAAGAACAAATTTATTTATCAAACGCACATCAATCTTGAAAGGAAATATTAAATGAAAATTAAACAATAAGTAAAAATTAATTATAATACCATCATCACAAAATGATGACAATAGCTCGAATTAAACCGATCATACTTGAATTCGGTACTTTTGGTTTGAACTGTGAAAGTGGATGAACGACAGATGGATAGGCATATAAACAAATTAATTGCAACGCATTCTCATATTTTACGGTATAAATGTAATATGATAACTTAACTAAAACATTGTTTGAATTTGTATTCTTTTTACCAGCAATCATTTTAACTGCATTACGTTCTATTTATACAAATTACATTCTTAACAGTGAAAAAAATGAAGAACCTTTTAATTAATTCCAACTTCAAGCGAATTCATGAAACATTTCATCTTATTAAAACACAAAACGGAAAGGAGCATCTGCAATTTATTACTTTCTACCCCTTTAACAGAAAACACATGTTTCAGAGCATAAACAAAACTTCAAGCAACTTTTCAAAATTAGGTCAAGTTTTCGTCCGCGCAGACATAATTTAACCATTTTAAGAGCTTGTTTATCCTTCTGGTGACGGAATTGCGATGCGCCATGTTTTTTTCATCTCACTTCCGCAGCTCACTTACAACTGAAATATTTATTTAGCGTTTAAAACTCCACCAATCATCCTCCTTTCACACTTTCTGCAGGAAACTAGTAAGTTAATTTTGGAGCAGTTCCTCACATTGAGTGTAAAAAAAAATGAAAGAAGTTTTCGGTGCTGCTTTGTTAATTTGATTTTAGCAAGAAATTTTAGTTAAGATTAGAAAAGTGAAACTTTTATTAAAGAATGTTCATAATAGTTAGAGAAACGGGTCTGATAATAAAAATGTACGAAAATGAAAAACTGCTCTTCTTAATGAAAATTGACGGAGAGATGAACTTAGAGATGTTTACACTAGGGAATGTTTTAAAGCCCTAGATGGAAAACTTACATTAGTTATAATGAACTGACTGTTTTTGGCATGAGAAATAAAGTTTTGTAAACTATTTTCAAACTAAAAAATATTTATATATTTTGGCAGCTGTATAATATATATATATATATTTCAAATAAAATACTTCAACTGAATGGGTCGCTATTAGGAAAATGGTCAATTTACGCCGAACAGATTTATTATTATTGTTGAAAAAAGCTACTTAAACTACTTAGTAACGACTTTTTTGCTTTAAATCCTAAAAAAAAACCCGTCACATTTTGAGTTTATTTATTACTAGAAATGCTTTTGAAGCTTTCTTAAGTCAGATCGGTTACATGTCAAAATTAGCGATGATTTTTTTTGAAAAGATATCTTTTACATTTATATCGTTTAGGGGAGAGAAGGGGAATGGCGCCACCTTAAGGGAAATTGAATTTTCATGCAGAATTGTGTTGCAATTAATGTAAATTGTAGTAAGCATAGCATACTACAGTTCATAATCTATCTTGTGGTGATATTTTAAAATTTATATATTTAATAAAAACTGAATAAAATTGTTTTTTCGAAAAGCGTGCACAGTGGCGGGATTACCCCGGTACCTGGGGTAATGCCACCACGCCACTGGGGTTATGCCGCCACATCAATAAACTAAGCAAATAATCTATAAATAATGGAAAATTACATAATAGAGTAATACATATTAAACTAAAATAGGTTTAATTAACTTTGGAATGGTAAATTGTACAAGGTACAGCTCGTTTATTAACTTTCCATTTGCAACTAACTATTTAGTTGTTTTTTTAAGTTTCGTTGGTCTATTTATCCATTTCAGTTATTCTTTTTCAGATGCGTGGCATCTTTAACGAAAAATAATAGGTAGTAGGGCCAATATATGAAATTTATATTTTTTGGCTTATGCCGCCATCCTTTTGCATGTGGCGGCATAAGAGTGATGTGGCGGCATTACCCCATTAAGAAAAAACGATATAGACAGCTTGTTTAGGGGAAGGTAGATAGCCTAGCGTCCAAACTAACAACGTGATAAAATAGCCAACTAATTACTCTTTTCAATAATGTATAACCGATTTATCTAACTTAGAGATAACAGCCACTTATCTCTTAATTTCAGAAGGTCCAAAATTAGATGAAAATCACTAAAAATCGTATTCTTTAAATAACAATATACCAACTCACCGCACGGCCTTTGGCGTCTATACTACAAAATACTTTGTTTCCTGCTACAGGTCAGTGCTCACAGCCCCCCTCCCACATCCACCGTTGGCGAGATACAAGGGGTGGCGGCATTGCCCGAAGTGGCGGGATTCCCCTGCCCTCCCCTTTATTGTCATAACACATACTTTAGAATGAAAGATACTTTATTATGTTATATTTCTTTTATCAATATTATGCATTTTTTTAAATAAAAATTTACAAGAAATGCGCAGTAAATAGCAAAGTATGCTGAAAACTTTCTGGAAGTGAACTGTTTCATTGAATTGCCTTCGTCTGTTCACAAAATTCCATTCTGCAACTTCCTTTTCAGTCAAAAAACAAATTGAAACACTTTAGAGTAGCACCCTAAAATAATATAAGTAATATTTTTAACAATATAATTTTTTTTTGTCAACTGATAGTTCTCTTTAACCTGAAAAAGCCAACGTGATTTCCAGTTAAAAGCAATACGAAAATTAAATGAAACTTTTTCTTTTTAATTTGCCAGATCAGTAAAGTTTAGGCACATTACTATTTGTTACCGAAATACGATTTTGTTACCAATATTCCGTAAACATGTGCTTAAGACGTTATAGCATAGTTTTTAGCTATATTTAGCAGTTTTAATAGATGATTGATATTATAGTTTAATTTCGTCGTCATATGTGTAACGCCTTATCATATTTATAAATTGGCTCTTTTCTGGATTTCAGTTGACTTTTAATTAAATGGACTCTTGCAAGTATAGGGTTAAAAGAAATTATCTTGTATTACAATAGTTAAACTAAATGATAAGAAATATTTTAAAGTGTAAACACTTTAATTGCTAAATTTTTAATTTAAATGTTAAAGGCATTTAAAAAAAACCTCACAAGGTGTTTCAATATGTTAACAAGTGTTAAACATACAAAATGATGGATAAAGGGATGATGCATGGATTTGTGTTTAAAGGCGAATTTTCTCTTGTAATCACGTTTAAAAAGTATTAACACTATACTTAAGCATGAGTGAGATTTTACTTAATCTTACGTAAATTTGTAGGTTTTACATTTTGCGAAGAGCGTATCTGTTAGATAATATTTCGCTTTTCCGAAACACTTTCGCTTACACGCATTTGGAAAAAAGCATTTCTTCTATGAGTTAAGATTTGAAGAGTACACGGGAAAAAACGATTGATTTTTCAGAGAAGTTTCCTTAGCAGGCCACTTTGGCGATGATAGCGAGTGATCGCCTAAACTTGTGTAAGGAAACCAGTTCCAACCATAGATATCATAGTTAAAGTAATTGAATGGCAGATCACGTGACCTCCAATGCTAACGACGACGGGACGCGCAAGGAGCTCCCAGAAGAGCCCCAATGAAGTCAGTGTTGTAGGTCACGTGATATGCCACTGTAGTACTTTAACTACTGTCTCTGTGATTCCTAGCTACCACGATTCAGGGGTTTGGCGATCCCGACGCCTGGACCAAGCGAAGAAGAAAGAGAGAAACCGGTTTTATGCCGCCAAGCAGACAATTGCGGGCGTCCGCCTAATAAATCAATCGCTTCTTCCCGTGTATTCTTCATTTTAGAAATGCCATTCATTTGCTTGTGCAAAGTGTATGTATATATGTTTAATTGTTTACATATGTATATAATGTAAGATTATACATATGGGGGGCGTCTGTAAATTACGTGATGCCAGTTGGAGGATTTTCACTCCCCCTCGTAATCCCTCGTGACATCTTGTTGTCATTATCAAGTTTTGTTTTTGACGTTTGATAAACGGAGAACTTCAAAACACATACGAATTGACGTCCAACCGTAAACTTGGATATTAGAAACAGCAGCTGCATCAGCTAGTGATGGTAGGAAAACACTTAAGAATCACATACGATGCACATGCTGTCTATTTTTTTTTTTTTTTTTGCGAAGCGTGAAAGTACTTCGAAAAAGTGTCCTTTTGTAGGAATCGAAACAAATAAAAAAAACTGAATGAAACGAGCACCAGCTGAATTAATATAAAGGTGTGCACCATTTTTTCCTAAAACTTTCAAGAATGGTGTGGGAAGTCACCATGAATATCATCATGTACGATTTTGCGAATTTAAGTCCAGAAATAAATTTACTAGAATATAACTACATATTTTCGAAATTTTATCTTGATTTTTCGTGGGGGGAAATTTACGTGATTTTTGACGCAGGACCTCTCCCCCCCCCCCTAAGTGAGATTTGGGGATATAAGGCTCGACCTCCCTCTCCTAAACATGTGACGTAACTTATGGACGTATGTATGTTTTGATCTATAAAAATAATGCCCGTTAATCTCCCGTTTTATCTGTCAACATGAAATCATGTCATATTATCTATTTTTGTTGAGAACATTATCGAATGGAGTTTTGCTCTTAAATCTTTTCATTTTATGGCCTTAAGTGACATATCCGATAAATAATATTATATCCAATATCTATCGTACTCAAGACATAACTTTTTGAAAGCAAATTTAAAAGGTAATTTCTTTTTACATCAGTACATTTTGATTAGTTGAAAATAGTCAGAATTTTGGAGAAGAGAAATTCTGTAAAAATATATTAGTTATGAATTAGTTATTATTGTATAGATTTTAAACATGTTGTGTTAGAAAAAATAAAGATGATAATTTAGATTAAAACAACACATTTTTGAAGAAAGTAAACGGTGTATTATTTTTTTTATAAATTTAAGAGATTTTTTTTTATTTTGTATAAAAGAAGAATAAAAGAAGCAAGAGCAAATTAAAACTCAAGCGTTAAAAACTTTAATAAAAGGTGCTATTAAGCAAACGATTTCTCTCTTTCATGACAAGTTACTTAAATGTTCATATTTCTTAATTTAAGTTACAATTTTTAGTCCGCACACAGAATTGAATATTAGACGAGTTGACATGGTAAATAATTCCTAAGAAGTCTTTTTTTTTAATAAAATGGCGTGATAAAAGAACTTTGAGAGCATATTTTTAACTTTTAGCAAATTTAATTAGTACCTTGTTACAAATTTGGCTTTATCAAAAATATGGCTCCTAGTAGCTACAATGGCTGTGTGGTGAAAAGTTTCATTATCTATTCGATATTCGGTTGAAACAATAAAAATATATTTGTTTCCAATACCAGAAAAATGGTTAGCAGAATATCGAAAATATGGTGAAACATTCCACCGCACCGATGTTGTGGCAAGTAGGAACCACTATTATGGGGAAATCAAGTACAAATTAGACAGTTTATAAGCATGCATACTATTTTCAGATAAATGCATTTATAAATAATGCCAAAGTATATTTTGTATTAAAGTAATAATGTAAACATGCAAGCCAAAACATACTTTATAAAATCACGCACTATACACGCAAACACACACACATATTAGGGTAGACTAACCAGTGAGTGAACAGGCCTCAGTGAATGAACAGTTGGTAAATACATTTAAAAATATGGCTTAAAAATCATTTCATTGGATGGATTGTCATCACTGATTTCCTCCCATCTCGTAGGAGGCTTTCTGACATCTGATTGGTTGTAAATGGTCATTAATTAAAATCCAACGTGTTTATTGACTGGAAATTTTTGTGTTCATTCACTGGTAAAAGAACTGTTAATTCACTTGGCTTTTGTACCACTTTTTATTTGGACTCCCAAAAGACCCCAAACAATGCAATATAAAGTCACCTCCCTTTTTTTTTGAAGAATTTACGTGTAATGAAAGTTGTGTTCACATTTTCATAAAACATAAGTTATATTTTCTTTAAATGTATGAAGTTACTTAAAACAAATTGTGCTTAAGCGTTCCCTATTCACTGGTTAGTCTACCCTACTATCTTTTTCTTAGATATGAAATTCAGAGTTTATATAACACCTTGACACAAACTTATGGATTTCCTTCCTTTTCAACGTTCTTGGTTCACACTTCAGTACTAAGATTTTTTTTTTTTTGGCTGGACATTCCGGCAGCCGAGAAAGATTTTTGAGGTGGAATGCCACAATGTGGTTTTCTATATTTTTCAGTGCTAGAAAAATAATGTTTTGTGGTTAGAAAAAGAATGTTTTGTTGTTAGAAAAAGAATGTTTGTGAAAAGTAAGAATCTGTTGGTTGCTTTTTAGTTGTGCCGACGGTAAAATGGTTAGATTTATTTGTTTGATGTTACGTCTTGGCTTCGAATGTTCTTTTGAACTGTTCGAGTTTTATAAGAATAGCCTTTTTATTTTAAGGTACAAGGTATTGACTGCCCATTAGTGAACTCAGATAAACTTGTATAAAAAATAGTGAAAACGTTATCATCATATTCTATCTGTAAAATAGAGTTATGGTGGAAAATTTTCTTTTAATTCGGTATATACAAAAATCTATTCTTATTTCATTTTATCAATTTTAATATTTGTACAATCGGAACCTTAACGAACGGAAAAATATGTTTAGATTGATCATCTTAAGTTAAAATAAAAAGCATCTTTAAAAATGAGTTGTTTTTGTAGCGCATCTATAAAATACAAATAAGATTTATTGGTAGGGAAAGGTGGGTTACCTTGGACCTATTTTGACTTTTAAATTTTTAGTTTCTTAATTACTTGTAAAAAGTGAATAAAAATATTTTTACTAAATACTTTATGTTGTTATATACAACATATATTTATTTTAACGTGTTATTTAAATGATTTCAACTATAAAAAAAAAATACAGAAAATTGTAATTAGGACCAAGGTACACCACCGGCGGTGAACCTTGGTCCAACCGGTAGTGTACCTTGGACCAATTATTAACAGGTAGAGAGACTCGATTTACAGTCCGAAAACCAATATTTATTAGCCACATAAAATTCAAAAATACATTTTACAACCTACTCTTATTTCTAGCCAAGATTGTAGTTAATTGGTTATGTTAGGTCAATTGGCTCAGTAAGGGGTTTTATTGCCATAGTTTTTTTAAGTGCCCCTTTGGCTTTTTCAGCTGCAATGCAATCGTTCTCGGGTGTATCCGTTAAAATGCTGTATAAAATTAGATTGTTATTTCATGCCATAGAAAACATTTGGCTATCTTTCTGTCTTAAATTTGAAAAAAAAAAACTCAAATATTTCCCCGTATGTTTATTCAACTAAGCCTAAACGTAAAAAGGAGGTTCTGCTTAGATATTTATTACAAAAAATACCTTTTTTGATGAGCATGCAAAAATTATTTTCTATATTATATCAATATGGTTACAATTTTATAGGCTTCCATAAATCTAAATAATTAACTACAAAAAAAAAATCTTTATCACATCATATCAAAATTTCTTACAAATTTCCATTCTTCTAGATTTTACAAATCAGGGTTGTGCTTAAAATACTTAATTTTTTAAAGGAAAGAATTTACTTGAATTTTAAAAAGGGTTTTCAACAATTTGAAGCACATAAGACCTATAGTAGTGTACCTTGGACCAGTCCAAGGTACACCACTTGTATTAGGTTCGAGGTACACCACTTGGATATTAAAAACAAAATAGTTAATCACCAAGTTAAGTTTAGACTTACCTTAATTTCAAGCGCACTGTTTTATAGCTAAAACTTTGCTTTATATTGCATGACCATCGTTTCTGAATAAACACTACATGTTCGAGTAAAAATTTACACTAAAGAATCTGACAAAAATTTACTTTTGAACTATGAATTTAGTTTTTCGAAATCTCTTTGATAAATTGACCTTTTTAACAAACAGATAGAACTTCACTGAGATCCCTGGTTGCAAATACTTTAACTGCATGTGGTGTTGTTTTAATATCTAAGCTAAACGAGCTAGAATCAACATAGGTTCGAGGTACACATACGTCCAAGGTACACCACTTACCCCTATTCAATATAAGCTCTAAAAGATTATCTGGACTCCACAAATCAAAGAACTATGAGGGTATAAATAAAAATCTCGAATTCCTATGGTTTTATGATAATATACTTAATTTACCTATGGCGTATTTCTCACAAACGTGCATCTTCTTGATAGTTTACAGTTTTACTAACAAACCCAAAATTGTGTTTTGATACAATCTTGAGGTTATTCCTCTTTTGTGTGATATTTGGTACTTTTCTTAGTTCACTCTAATATTCTAGTATGTGGACAAAAAAAATCATTAAATAATAGTATAATATTTCTTAAATTGTAATAAGAAAACATCCTCATTAATATAAAGAGTACACGGGAAGAACCGCTTGATTTCGTACAAGGCTTTCCTTAATAGACTCTTTGGGGATGATAGCGAGAAATCGCCTAAACTGACGTAAAGAAGCCGGTTACTCGCTTTGTTTATCTTTCGCGGCAACCCTGATTCACGCCAGAGTTCAGTGGAACGAGTCACACGTTTGTACCGCAAATGAAGAACCGAAAGAGAAACTGGTTCCCGGTTGCCAAACTCCGTCAAGCAGAGACAATTACGGAAAGACTAAAGAAATCAAGCGGTTTTTCTCGTGTACTCTTCATATGGCTTTGTTTACCATTAAACTGTCCGAATGCTAATTTCCTTTTTTAAAAAAAATCTAAACCACAATCACGATAAAAGACCTTTTTACAAACTTTTGTACAATGGAAACATTATATTCATGAATATAACCACCTTAACTACCTCAAAACTTTTAAATAATCTGAAAGTAACAAAGCCGCGTGTTTGTCCTCGACTGCGGTAGGAAGATAAGGCATAGCTAATTAAATGCCGCGCTTGTGAGCTTGATGAAAGACCTATGGACAAAAGCCGTATGAACTCATTGTGTTTTTACACTGCAATAAATACTGCAAAAGTAGAATTAGAGTACTGTTTGAAAAATACTTGGAAAAACTCATTTTCCGCTTGGATTCTTTTGATATTTGTCTACTTAAGTTACGCCACCCTTAAAAAATTAGTAGCTTTACACTATCCTCATCCCACGTCTTACCGTCTTAAACCCTCTAATGCATACTGTTACCGTTTGGTAACAAGTAACATAATCCACTTTATTCTATTAAATTAGAGCTCCTCCTGGACAAATCTGTGTTTTTTCCATCTATTACATTCCATTTTAAAGTTTTAGTTACTAATAATCCTCATAGATGACGGTAGTAAAAGTGTATTCAAAATTAAAGAGTGAGGTTATTAACTTTTGTGAAATTACGTTTTTGGCAGTATTCAAAGAATAACAATATTAGTACTAAATACTAATAAATTGTTTTGAAAAATTAATCATAGTTAAAAAGGGTTATTTTGAAATATTGTTAGTAGTTTTCTAGCCATTATTATCAAAATTGGAATTTTGCAGTTGGTTTTTGTCACATGGAAATTTTTTTAAAAATCGAAATTATTTAAATTCTAATGCAGTTAAATTTTTTTTAGTATTTTTCCCATAATGTGTGAGTATTAAAGATACATATATATTTTTTTGGGGACGAAAATAAAAATTCATGCATTAGAGGGTTAAAGAAATCCAGTAAGAGGACACCAGACAAAATAGAGTAGCTGGAAAAAGAATTAAATTATTATCGTGTGTTAAGGTTTCAAACCTAAGCTCCCGCTTTCTTTATTCGAGAGAAATTGTCAGTTGAAATTCTAGGTGGGCAAGTAAATAAATAAAAATATAAAGAAAGTAATATTTCTTGGTAAAGAAAGGTGATATTTTTCAGCTGTTCTCAAAATTGGATATAGCTTCTCTTCCTATTAAAGTACTGATACCGACACAAAGTATTTAAACTCAGTTTGACAAGCAAAAGACTTAGGGAATAAGTATGAACATAAAAAAGCTATTCAATTAATCAGTGAATTTATTCTCCCAAAATAAGCTTATATATTTTGCTTTACAGTTACCGTCCTTGACATACAAATACATAATTGAGTTCTAAAGATAATAATGGCATAAAAAAAATTTTGGTGCTATACATTGATTGGATATATTCCCATCGTTGAGTTAATAAAGAAGCTGTGGTAGCATATCTGATTTTTTTTCACTCTGATGTATAACTGTGATATAAAACATGATCTTTAAGTCACTCCAAATGGGGGCTGTTTGATAATAGACATGATTTAGTAAAAGATAACGCTATAGACCAATCTAAAATCTTCTGTCTGGTTGAGTTTCGTGAAAGCAGTTAAATAAAGATAAGTAAAGATAATAAACTACATATTAGGATTAATATTTAAATTTTTTTTGTTTGCATTGTTTGTAAATTTTTCGTTTGAGAACATAATTTTTTAAGTTGGATTTTAAATTCTCATAAATACATTGATTTTGGCAGAAAAATATAACTCGATTATATATTTGTATATTTTTTGCCTTTTCCCATTATTTGACTAAAAAGAGTGCATTAATTTATTATTGGTTGTCTTGTGAAATATATTGCAAAGATTTAAATTGAAGCTCCCTTGAAAGAGTTATTGAGTTAAGTTTATTTAATCTTGTTATATTTCGTTTGTGAATAAAATAGTGAAACACCCTAGGATTTTAATAAACTAAGGCGACAACTTTCAAGAAAAATAAACAGACTACCTTTGAAAATTCTTGGAAAGCTATTTCCTCAATTCACTTTCTGTAAACAAACCAAAAGATATTTCATTTGCAGAAACAAATGTAAAAAGAAAGAAACATAAATAGTAAAGAGAAACTTCATTGACATCAAAATACGGTTAAAAAATAGCAAATTTTGCAAGGATTGAGATTTATTTTAAATACAAGTATATCTGCAATTAAAAGTTCCTTAGAAAATATATAATCAACAACACAGTTATTTAGAAAAGAATTCTCATTTAATATCAGATATTATAGAAAGAATTCTAGAAGGAAGTTATTCTTGTAAGCTTTACGTGTTACGCTTCGTGGAAATTCAAATGCTCAGAAAATATTTTTGCGCATTCGAGTATGCGATTAATATTCGCCCCAGAGCTTAGGTTTCTTGTAAAATGACAGCTGTCACATATTAGGACTGAACTAACAAAAACAAACTCAGAGAGTGAATAAATTTGGAAATATGATTTTGAATATGGTAAAATGCATCTTAAAGCTTTTGATTTGTTGTTATTTAAGGTAATAAAATCCTTTATTTTGTGATGTCTTATGTTAAGAAAAATATTCGTATTTAAAGCACTATTACAAAAAAATAATTTGCCTCACACAATTTAGACGATTAAAATAAATTTATAAATAAATCCTTGAAACAATTTCATTTTAAACAAGGATTGTATTTCAAACAAGGATTGCAATTCATATTCTAAATTCCCTTTAACAAAAAAATTAAATTAAATATTGTAGTGCTTTAATTATTTATTCTTAAATCATAATTATAGAATGTTATTGTATTAATTACATTATTTTATTCAATTAAAATATTACTTTTTGGTATTTTTTCTTCAGATCAATAAAAAAATTAGCAAGCAGAAAGAAAAGATCGGAACCAATCGATTTATAAACCACCTAATTTCATGATCTTCCCTAATAACATTACATGTGCAACTATAACCTTCCAATAGTTACTTATAACAAATTTTAATAAATGTATGCTTTAATGCACACTGTTTCTTATTAAATTTACGATTTATAGGGTTTTATACAAAATATAAGTAACACTGTAACTATGCCAGAAATGGAGTGTGATAGGGGCAACTTTTAATGAGCTGTATTAACCTAAACCTACGACTACCAATTTTTTTTGGAGAATGCAAATTTTGGAAACATGTTTGAATATTATTTTCATTTTGTTTACTTAATTACACTACAAATAAACTTAAATCTAATTTTTTGATTGATTAATTTTGTTGGTAAGTTTTTATAAACTAATTTTCTTAAGAAAAGTATCGCTAATATTTGTTGTAGACTAATTCAAAGTACAAATATGTTAGTAGATTTACAAATTGTGTTTGATATTGTGCAAAAATGGATAGTGTGTACCAATCTTGAGCACAGAAAAGTATTGTGAATATAAGTTACATTGTTTCTAAGTTTAATACTTTTTGCGTTATTTAAAAAATCTATAAAGTCAGATATTTCAGATATATTTTTATTATTTTTGTTTGTAATAATATTTCCTTAATAGGACCGAGGTTCGCCCATGCGATCCTTTCATTACAACAACGTAGCTCTACCGACTACTCAATGCGGGCTTGATGGAATCTTCAATTTGTTTATAATACTTTTTAAATTCACAAAATTTTATTTACGTATGCGTTTGGAGTTGATGGAAGGTTACACCGAGTTGTACAGTGTGTTGTGAAACTTTCTTCAGATATTTTATTGAATTTAGGAAAACTGGTGTAAAGTTACATACAAAAATCGTCGTAATGTTACGCAGATTTCTTTGCAGTGTACAAAAAATTTAAACTACTGCTTCCATAAAGCTTGTTTTTACCAGTGTTACAGAGCAATATTAAACCTAGTTACACCAATATTTCACACCGAAATTCAGTATACCTAAAATGCAAAAAAATAAAAAATAAATAAAACAATAAAGAAATTCGCAAACAGAACTTCCCAAATTCATCTTTTTTTAAAGACTAAATGACTGCAATATGCGTTATGACAAACAATACACTAATTCAAAAAAAAAAAAAAAAATATTGAAAGAAACAAAGTTTTTTAAGTGTTCAGGAGATTCAAAAATAAGCAAACCATGAAAGTGTTTTTCTTATTTTGCCTAAACCTCTAAGTATAAACATAAAGTTAAAAAATGACTGTTGTTAAATTTGCAAATGACATTTATTTATTCTCCCAAAAAAGTTAAAATAGCTTCGAAAACAATGTTTCGAGAAATAAGATGACCGGAGCTTAACATGACAAGGAAATCAATTTTAAACGAGGCCATTTCCTCGGTGCCATCTTGAAAATCTCCATGAAATCGCCTTCGCGACGTTTTGTAACACATATCTTAGACAAGTATTTCGAGCGAAATAATTAGATTTCTGGTGACTTTGCAGGATTCGCATCCTCACTCCAAAGTCTTTCTATGAAAAGACACTGATTTTCTGAAGCGTTAAAATACTGGCATTGTTATAAAATTGTTTCCACAGATTGCAATCTTATTCGTATAAAATATTATATATTAAATCCTAGATGTTTCTTATTTTATCTGCATAGAGGTAGCATAGTTTGCCATTTTTTTAATAGATTAAAAGTTCTCAGCAATAGCATACGATTCTTTATAGCATTCATAAGCATTGAAGTGAAATAACTTTATTATATATTTGTTTTAATAAACAACATATCATTAAATATTCTTTATCAAAGTATTGGTGTGTCGTAGAAAATACTTTAAAACATGATACCCGATAACTTAAGGCCCGCGAGAGCAAAACTTTGAAAATGTTATGAATATTTAAAATATTTATATACAGTTATTTTGTATTAGTTATTTTAAATATAAATAGAAAATGGCTTCAGAAATTGAATTATAATTTAAGATATTTGTAACCTTATTTATTTATGTTGCATATTTGCTATTTCTTGTATTAATTCAATATGATAAAGTCTTCAAATAATATTATGTTTATATTCTGAAGCTTCTCAAGTCCACTTTGTCACACTCAACTTTTAACCATTACACATTTTATGACTCTTAAATCTTTGCTTTTCGTTTCCTACTCGCTTATCTGAAAGAAGCACTCGCACCGAAATTAAGTTTTAAAACTACGCACTCTACATTATACAACCCACTAATTAGCATCATAAATGATGACTCTAAAGACTGCGAAGAAAGTAGCTGCTGAAACGGAAAATGTGCACATTTGTAATACAAACGGCAAGGTTTTGGTGATAAACCGGAGAACCAATAACAGTAACAGCATGCATAAAGTGATCTAGAAATGTATTCTGAAGTAAATGACAGTGATTTTGAACACTTATTACTCGTCGCTTTCAGATCGTTCAACTTTGTTACTACATTTGTTCAACGATCCTATTATAGTTAGATTCGTGAAAAGCGAAAGTATCTTTCGATACAGTATGTGAAAATTGATTTGCTGTAGAAACGATGAAAAATGCAATTGCATGAATGCAGAAGTTTTCTTTCATTCGGCAAAGCAAAATATATTCTCATAGATGTAAACTGTAAATTATTTGCTTAATAGTATGTTCTTTTCATGATTTCAAAAGCAAAAGTTTCAATTTCTTTTAAATAAGGCGACGAAGCTATTGATATTTTGTTAAAAAAAAGCTTTCAAAACATGCGTATAGAGGTAAGATTTAAGTTAAAAAAAACTCTGAAAGTTTTGTATAAATATTTAAATCAAGCATAGGATATGTAGATTAAAATTTTTTTTTTGATTTGTAAACGTAGAAATTTCAAGTGAAATAAAAGATCTTCTCGTGGGTATCTAAAAAACAATTTCAGACTTTGGTATAAAAAGAGTAATTGTTGAATTTATCTAGAAAATGACTCTGAAGTTTTCTTTTAAGTAGGAATCTTAATTATTACGTTTTTTAAATGCTTAACTTTCAATTTTAAGCAACCCAACATTCCGGTAATTTTTACTAGCTAACAATGTTAAAGAATATCTAATTATCTTGATACAAATATTATGAATTGTTGTCCTTTTAAACTTTTGTAAAATATTTATTAAGAAAATAAACTAATAATAAACAGTCAAAGCCTATTTGAAACAGTACACAAAAAATTAAATTAAACTCATAAGCAATTTTTTTTAATAAATACAAAAAATTCCCCACAAATTTCACCTTTCTCAATGCTTACACACTAAAAGTAAAATGGCAAATGTCCAAAGAGGTATTCCCGTATAAATTTTTTATATGGCTTATAATAAACATTTATAGCGCCCTGGTGGCGCAATCGCTAGGATGCTAGCCTTTGGAGCTGCTGTGGTCGGGCTCGAATCCCGGTCTGGCATGGATGTTTGTGACCGTCAATAAATGTTGTTATTCGTCTATGTGTTTGTGTTGTCCTTTCTTTGTGTGTCTCTTGTGCTTGTAAAAACTCTTTCAGTATCTGTCCCACTTGACGAATGCTTATAAGCGGTTCTCTGAACAAGCACACTACACTCTTAAAACAAACGAGTGAATTTAACTTAGTATGAGTTAATTTTCACTCTTTTCAGTGTCGACAATGCATTTATCCTGTTGAAGTGGATTTCACTCTTTTGATTAGTTAAAACTCCGTCAGGATCACTCCAAACGAGTGATTTTAACTCAGTCTGAGTTAATTTTCACTCCTTTCCAGTATCGAAAATGCACTTCTCCTTTTTGAGTGGATTTCACTCTTTTGTTTTAAGAGTGTAGTTGGACCATATATGCACCATATTTCACATTGGCCCCTTTTTCAACTAAGATACAGACCGAATAACACCCTACCACGTCACCAAACAGCCGGGGGGCCCAAGACTCCAAAGGAAATCAATGTCTAAAAGAAACTCCCAAACGTTAGCCGAAGTTGCATGATTTTTTTACAAAGTAATTGGTAGACAGAAGGTGTACGGAGGTGGTTGTATTGGAATTCGCTATGTCGTAAGAAGAGAGGAGGCGACTGTCATTTTAAACGAAGTTAGATGTTGAATAATGCCGAATCATCTGACATTGTTGTTTGTTATCTACACAAGATGTAGAGTTTGTGTTATTTCTAAATATCAGCTTATTTTGTTTATGTTTCCTGATTTACGTGCTTTTGTTACTTAAAAATTTTTCATTGTTCAAGGTTGAATTAGGTGCAAAGATTCGGGCGATTTTGTAGTGATATCTTACAGTGTCGAAACAATGGACCACTAAGAGTTATAAAGTGCATTTGTTGCTTATACACGAATTTGGTTATCAGCTTACGAAGTTTTACGCGTTCACCCATACAGAAACAAACCGGGCCCGAGTTGTTTTATTTAGGTTTGATCCAGAGTTTTGAAGCACACTGAGCTGTCAGCCAAAAATTATAGTGTAGCATGAAAAGAAATACAATATTTAAACTAGAAAGCAATTTTTTAAGAAAACTTTCAGAAAAAACATTTTTATTTTCACTAATGGGGCTGAAACATTGGTGGTCAAGCCTTTTCAGACTCGGCAAATCCCCCAGAACTGAGAGACATTTTTTGTGGCACCATGTAGGCGACTCCTTCTACCAATTTTGACGGGCAGATTACAATGAATCTGAGCTCTCGGTGGATGTTCCAGTATGTCGAGTTTTAATTTTGCCGAGGCGGAAAACCATAAAAAGTGTTTAAAAAAATCTTGACAGATTGTTCGCTTTACAAAGCAGAACAGAAAATATTGCTGCATAACAAATATTTTATATATTGATGGGTACTTCAAAAAGATAAGTGAGCCAATGGCCCCATTTACGAACCTTTGTTGTTGTCATAGGAGCCACGCTCTCTGGCCACTACATTATTATGTTGACGAGCGTGTAGTGGCTATTTCAATTATTCTTTTTTTTATGAATCAACACAAAAACTATGATTCTCAATAGTTGCAATCTGTATCAGCGGCAACAGATTTTATCTTTTTAAAGATAAAGTATATCTTTTGACAGTAAAGATGAACTTTAATTCTTCCCTCACGAGAATAACAAAAATATTATCTATTCTAACCAAATTTTTATACAGTGTAACACAATACCTAGAAAGCGAATCAAAGTGTGATTGAAAGATGCTGTGGAAGGATATTGTTTTGTCCTGAAAAAAAAAATGAATAAAGAGTTTTGGTTGCGAATAGAGGTGGATGTAGAAGACCTTGGTTCATCTTGCACTGTCAAAAATATCTTTAAAATTGCAGAAAATTTTGCTATTATTCTTTTTACATCCCAGTGCTGCTGTTTTACAGCAAGTTGATGTCTTCTTTAGGGTTCAGTGTCATATGTACAACTTGATAGGTTGGATATTCAGATTTGTGTGCTTGGTCAGAGACCCGCTTATAAACCTTTGTCAAGTAAGACAGACATAGTACACACATAAGTGGATCCATCTCATTTTTGACTTGTCACTCCCAGAGGTAATGATTTGGCATGGAAACGTGGAGGAATTTGTGACCACGACGGATTTAACGTGCTCCAGTCACCATTAGAGTACACGAGGGTTTTCGGAAGCCAGCGAGGCTCGAACTCGCAATCTAAGGGATGCCAGTCCAAGACCTTACCAGGCTATCTCGGCCACCATATGCTCAACTTACTTTAATAGCATTAAAAAAGAGTAGGGGGTTGCATTTGGTGATGACATCACTTTTACCACTGTCACTGTGATGGTAAATTAGAGTGTTTTTTATTACTGTGTGCGTTAGTGTCCCGGTTTTGTGTTAATATGCCCTCCAAGCGGTTTAATCACTTCGAAAACATTAATCTGGTGCTCTTTTGGCTAAAGCGATTTTTTTTTGGTTTTCTAAAGCAAAAGTATTCTCTGGACTATTCCAACTTATCTCTACAATACCCAACACTTGGACAATACCGCTTGGGTAGTCACTTCACTAATGATGATGATAACGGTGCCACGGCGCACTCGGAAGAGCATCGGAGAGTGGACAGGTTTCTTACCATTCGAAACCCAGCTCATAGTACCTCTAATTTTTTCTGTTTATTATAAGTTATTTGTTATCTGGATGACTTTCTGGAATTATGTAATTTATTAGTCCATCTAATCACCCAACTTGTAAGCAAATATCTTAAGTTCCCGTGATTCCACACAGTATATGAGCAATACGATACATAAGCGAGTTGCATATCCCAAGTTAGGTGTTACTTGTACGAGCGGGAAATAATAAAGCTTCGACTTCTACGATATCTTGTGTGAGTGTGCTTCTTAAGACTACGAGACAATAGCGTTTTGTATAAGAACTAAGGCCACCCACTAGCCATAGAGGACTTCTGAATCGCAACTAGTGGGTACCGGGTTCGAATACCGCTTTGTAAGCGCATGGATGTTTGCTTTTGTGAATAAAGTGTTATTGGCTATGTGTTTGTTCTCGTCCTTTTTTGTATATCAAGAAATCCAACCTCTTCGGGGACTCTGGGCCAAGAGTCGCAGTCCACTTGACCCCTTACTTTGAGTGGCCAACACGAGTCACCATGTTTGGAAATTGTAAGTAGAAGGTCAGGTGTTAAAGCGTCGCAACTGGTTATTCTCCTTGCTCTACTTGACCTCAGGTATCCTTTGACTTATAACTGTCACTGGGTAGCGTCCATTTACTTATACGATCCCCCCTTGTAGATATGTAATTCATATGCTTAACTCATAAATAAATCATTGATCTTGAGTTACGCACTGGGGCTTGTTTGTTATTCTGAACATGGACTTGTACTAAGCACTTTAAACGATCGAAACTTTTGCATAACCCAAATCGTGGCACTCTGGAAACCATCTTCCGTGGTATAAAATCCATGGACACAGCAACATAAGAACAGGGAATTCTGAACAGGCTGTTGATTTCTTCGACACAGCCTCCCGGCGGACCATCGCATTCGTATCACGGCGGAGTTGGGCTAAATGGGTGTTTGTTGGAAAGAAGGACGGAGAACAAGGAGGGGAAATCGGTATGTGTGTGCGATTTGCTTTCTTTAGGACAAATTAGTCTTTATATGGAAGAGCAATCTTGGTAAATAGAAGATGGATAGTGTTTAGTCGGTTGGGTAATTCAGAGATTTGAAGTCCCCCAGAAAGGATTGCTGCATTAGAATACCAAAATATCCCTTCCAATGAGCCAAAGGAATAACACTTAAATAATTTCACAACAATTGAAACGGTTTTTTGAGTTTAATTGACACAAAATCAAGTCAATACAATTTACTCACCACAAACATATTCTTGATACTATATTATGTACCTAGTTATATTTTTAACTATTTGAAGGCATGCTTGGGAACTAAACACTGGGAGTTCCGCGTGAGGCTGACCACCTTACCGGGACATATGCCTAGCAGTCTAGGTCACAGAAGCTTAAATGGGCATGGCAGGCCTTGGCCCAGTAATGGGCTGTTGCGCCGGGGAGTTTAGTTTTTTTTTAATTTGAAGGTATAAAAAACTTTTTTAAAAAAGGCAGTAAAGCAAACTTTAAAAGGGCTCAAATATTGAAATAAATTAAGGACATACGGATACTGTCCAAAAATAAGCTAAGAACTGGATAAATTTTAATCACACTAGAAAACATCATTTTCAAGAGATTTTTCTTTCCAGTGGACCTGTTTCTTAAGTGATTAGTTAAATGAAAGTAAAAATCAAGGCATCATATTTCTCGTTCCATTAACAGCGTTTAAAAATAGCTAGTAACAGTATTCCATTATTATTATTAATTGTTAAAGTAATATTTTATGTTCGGTACATAGATATAATGGTTTTATAATTAGTTATGATTATGTAATAATTTAACAGATGATTTTGTAAAGTGACTGATGAGAAAAAGCAAACGACTTTTTCTATCAAAATATTTGTTGACAAAAATAAGCAAACAAGAATCTTTTTTTGCAGGACAAAAATTAAAGCCAAATTTTATAAAAAATATAATAATGTAAAAATACTGATCGATGTAATTGTTGTGAGTTATAAGAAAGGTAAAATGACAAAAAAAAGTTTTCCGCTCTTCCGCTTGTTTTCTATCTTCCTGGAAGAGCTCCAATTTTTTTTATGTATTGTATATAAAAAAAAACTTTATTAGAAATATAATGAAATTTTTTCATCCATCAAGCCTTTTTGTTAGGGGCATTAGTTTCACATACAAAAGATAAATCAAATATTTTTTTTCATTTATCTATTATATGAAACAAAATGCATTTCAAAATAATTTTGTGAAACTGATTGGGATTTTTGAACAAATATAATTAAACACATTTTGGTCATATTTTTGCAATGTCTAACTGAAAACTGAAGTATGTCTGTTCAAGATTTAGAAAAGAACAACAAAAAAAAAAAAACAGCAACTAAATATTTTGAAACACATTTTCAATTAACATAATATGTAAAAAAGTTGATTTGTGCAGAGATTTCCGAAAAGCGGGCAGTGGAACTGTTACAAGTGTCACACTCTCCGGTTTCGTTAACTTGGCCAAAGTGCCCCATATGGAAAACGTCGAAATTTGGAACCAGTTAAGGGTGTAATGGTAAAACGTGGTTAACGTCTGAATTAGTGCAATACATTATGTTTTCAAAGTCAATAAACGATCTTTTAAATTACTATATAATATTATTCAAACAGAGTATCATACTTCAAACTACCCACACTTTTATATTTGAACGACCAAAAACTGAAAGCAAATGACAAACCTAAGCCTTTTCACTCCCCAAAAATAATTTAAGAACATATTTTTTTTATATAAACATTTTTTAAAACTATATATTTTGAAGTATGTTTTGTAAGATATTTTGAAAAACATTAGCACTTAACATTTGCTGAGGATCACGTCATTCGAGTAGAATTTGATATTTTGGGTGGTAAGAATGCACATCTTTAGTGTGCTACGAAACAAACAAATAAGCCTTGCCGATAGCCTTTGGAGCTGCTGAGGTCGGGTTCGAATCCCGGTCAGGCATGGATGTTTGTGACTGTCAATAAATGTTGTTATTTGTCGATGTGTTATTCATTTCTTTGTGACTGTAAAAATTTCTTTCTGTGTCTGTCCCACTTGACGAAAGCTTATAAGCGGTTCTCTGAACAAGCACACAAGCTGGAATATATATGTATCATACCATACCATACCATAGCCTTGCCGGTTTTTGTGATTCATAGTATATAATTGTAAGCTGAAGTTGCAATTGTTGGTATTGTTAATTGTAGTTGATTCTCTCACTATCATCTCTCTCTCTCTCTCTCTCTGAACTGAACTGAAGTAAAAGTAAACTGAAGTTGTGGAGTGAATTCTGCAAAAGTCCATGCATGTACCTATGGAGCAAAGAAGTTAAATGATGCTTGGAGAAGTACTCTTTTAGAGATACGTTCCTTTGAAAAAAAAATAGGACACATATCTGTCTTCTTTTTTGAATGACTGACTCTACTACATACCATATCATATCGAATGTTATTTATTCTAGAATATTTGAATCACCAATTCCTTTTAAAACGCAATACTTTTTGGATTCTGAATAAAATAGCTGATATTACTTTTATTTCGATATAAAAAAGCTTCACATTTTTGTCGCAAAGAAATATTTTGAAGATTTATTCAACCTAATATCCAGTAAAAATAAATTAAAAAAATAAATTTCAATTAGTAAAGTAATTTAATGTAGCAGACTCAATAAGCATATATATTCATTTATGCTTCATTATTAGAATCTTATGTATTCTAAGATTAATTAATTGTATAAAAGAATTCGGTTTTTAACAGAAATTATCACTTAGAACCACTTAAACACAAAATGCTCGCGTCGAAAAAGGGTCAAATACAACATTTTGTTCAATCGTAAACTTTTAACCGTTATAATTAAAAAAACTTTTTTATTGAAAATTCAATAATTATTATTTGTTGCTTACTAAATTCATTTTTATTTCGAAGAATAAAAATGTTTTATTGCTCAAACTTTAAAAAAAAGAGTGAAACATTTCGTATCATCATGCAACATTTAAACTATCTATCACCTTCAAAACCTAAATAAACAACTTGATCTTAAAAAACATTTAAAAGCAAAAGATGGTAACAAAAAAACTTTGCTATAAGAAATGAATGGTATTAAAACGTCATTATTCATTTATAAATAGTACTTAAATATAAACGAAAAATTACGTATGCTTTTTAAAATAATAAAAACACCTTTGTGACTCTCTCGAAGAAAATAAAACGAACAACCAAGAATTTTATTGGGACACATTAAAAACTGATTAATGTCGTAAAAAAAGATCTTACTTTTTATTTAAATAAATAAAATTTCTCTGCTAATATTAAGTGGCTATGGTGATTTATTTCCAGTAAAAATTGTCTTCTTACCATTTTAAAAGGTATTACGAATTCAAATGTTCCCTGACTTTTACCGAGATTTAAAGATTTTCAATCGCTTCTACTTTCGATGTGCTGAATTGCTGAATATTTTGGCGTATCACTCTTGTCTGTAGTGTAGCACTTGTAAATTGTGGTGACAGGCAGTCAGGCGGACATAGCTCTTTTTTCTTTAAAAGATTGTATAATGTAAAATGCTTTGAACTTTTTACACTATAAACGTAGTTCGGGACTATTTTCAAATTTCTTTTTAATGCATAAAAATAATAAAAATGAACAATTTTAAAAGTAAATAATTACTACAAGTTTGGTACCTTTTTGATGTATGAAAGGCGCTACAACAAGATACAAATACATTTCCGAATTAAAACAGAAATAGAATATATTCGTTAGCATCATTTCAAGGAAATTTAAACGAAATATTAACGAGGATACCAAATATGAAAGTTATTTTATTTTGAACATAGGTTTTAAAGAAATTCTTAATACAAAGCAATCGTTTTCTATAAATCCTTAATACTTCAATTCTTGACTCCACTGTTTTAAGCTATACATATCATCTGAGATTAGCCATACATTTTTTATTTGCGCATACTTAACGCAATTTATTTAATCATTAGATTATCAAAAGATATAGACTTATAAAAGAACAAACTCTAATTTCCATACCGGGTATTTACGTTATAGCTAGAAATTAATGATATAACTTGTACACAATTACTTTCGCAATGTCTGGATAATACGGAAATTCTGGCTTAGAGCTTTCTTTGATGTTTTCATCGGATTATAAGTAAGATAACAGCTTAAGCGTAACGATAAAAATAATTTAATGGCTTAGCAGAGAAGTTACGAAACGTGGATCAATTTGCAGAGGAAAAGATGTTTTGACTCCCGGGTGTACGGCTAAGCTTTCTTTAAGTTTTTTTTTTTTTTTTGGAAAAATGAGAAAGGCTAGTTTTGTTGATAGTGGTTGGGAAGAGTTTTTGAAACGTTTTATTGACTGCGTATCCGTTATCCCCATATTCATTATCGCATAAGAATCAACATCCTGCAAAATGAAACAAATGACATTTATGGCATGAAATTAAAAGTACCTTATTATTAGTTAGTTAGTTAGAGAGTTTATAACAACGTATATATGACGAAAATGGATTTAATAGTATAAACCAAGATCTTCCGGAATTACGTTCCGATATATACAGATATCATTATGAATTTTTGTATAGTTTGTTCCTAACATATAGATCTTTAGTTTAACTGAGGTTATTTCACAGTATAAAAAAATACTTTAACAGTGATATTTAAAAAATATGTAAAAAAAAACGATTTAAAGTTATATAATTGTTTTTTTTTTTTGAGCAGAGATATTTAACATTGTTCAGTTTAAATCAAAGAGCTATTAATGGAGAAGAAATAATAAAACGGAACATTTTGATATATTTTATAGTTACTGAGAAAAAAGTTTCGCCTAACTGTTGAAAAACCTTATATTTCTGGAAACGCAAATGAAAAGTATACTACCTTGATCAAAAAATTCCCGGAATAACCACAGTGAAGCGCTCCTATCTTTTCGATTTGAGTTTTTTTTTTATTAAGTTGGCACATCTGTTGTTAATATTCCCTCCAAATTTTAGCGTCATATCTCGACATTTGCAAAAGTTACGTAGCCAAAAGTGGATCTATCTCTGTGCGTGTCTTCGATTTTTTAGAAATGGATTTAAATTTGCAACAACGAACTTGTATCACATCTTGCGGAAGGATCCATATGCAATGTTCTATCTTCTGCTATCTCTCTGATGGTTAATTTTCGGTTATTGACCAACCTTTTTTTGCGGTAATTGACCTTTTATTTTATCAATGTTTCATAGGCTTTCAATCTCGATGGTTCGACACTGCATTCATCATCTTCGATTGTCTCACGACCACTTTGAAACCACTCTTGCCACTGGTAAACGACCTGTTTCTTCAGAAAGACTTTTCTAACATTTTACACTTTCGCGAGCCATTAGATACATTTTAAAGCAAAAGTTGATACAAGTTTGTGAGTCCATCGAAGATGATGGACGCAGTGGCAGACCATAGACATTGTAAACCGATGAAAACATTGATAAAATAAAATAAAAAAAACCGCAAATTAACCATCAGGGGGATAGCGGAGGACTTGAACTTGTCTATGAATCCGTCCGCAAAATTTGACTCGAAATCGTTGTTGCAAATTTAAGTCCATTTCTAAAATTGAAAAAAATCGAAGACACACAGATAGATGCACTCTTGGCTACGTAACTTTAGGAAATGTCAAGCTATGACGCTAAAATTTGGAGAGAGTATCAACAACAGACGTACCAACTTAATTAAAAAAAAACTCAAATCGAAAAGATAGGAGCGCTTCACGGTGGTTATTCCGGGAACTTTTTGATCAAGGTAGTAGTGTTGGTAAGAACAGATGTTCCGAGCTTCTCAAAATGCTTATTAAAGAAAAGATAATTTAGCATTTCACAAAACAGAAGACTAAATCTTAGTAACCTCCTTTCAGCGATTGACTTGTTTCAGAAAAATTTTCGTGTTGTTGCAACTCGACTGACGATCGCAAGCATAAAAGTTTAATATTATCCATGAGCGATTGACGAAAATTCGTAAGCTGTATTCTTTTATACGTATGGCAAAATCAAAATATTTTAAAGTACCTTAATATAGATATTTAAAGCTTTAGTTCAGCTTTAGTTTATCTGAAACATTAAAAAGCAGATGTTGATATGCAGTCTGGAAAATGCATGTTGAGCCTTCAATTCAATTCTTGTGCTAACCATTATTATTTAGTTGCAACCCTATTTTTGTATTGTTCAAACTTTGTAATAACTGGAAAAAACACACACATTGTGTTTGTGGCGAATCGCATTGGGATATTTGATTGGCGCAATTTTTTTCGACAGGTTGTCATGAGAATGGCTTATATATTTATTAATTTTGACACCAGCTACTGAACTGTCAGTTTGGGTTGGTTGCTGAGTAATCAGAATGTTTTTTCTCTTAAATTATTTTTACCAAGTTTGAGCCATTTTAAAGTTTTATTTTGACATTTTCTTTCTAAAGTATAAGTAATAAAAATCAATCATCACAGTTTTCCTTTAAAGGGGAACGGAACCCTCCATGGAAGCCCATGTTAAAAGGACATTTTTTATGTACCTTTTTCTCAAAATGTATAGGATACTTTTTAATGAAATTTTCACCAGTTGTTAAATGGATGTCTAACTATACTTAAATAAAGACATTAAAAGAATATTGTTCAGGTTTTAAATTATAACATTTTAAGTGAAACTACATATTTTTGACTTAAAAAACATCAATAATTTTAAAAATAAAAAAAAGTAAAATAGTTATACTGAAATCCCTCCTGCGAATTTTGGAAACCCCCTTCTTAAATACGTATAGAAAAATCAGGTTGATACTTATTGTAGATTTTAAGAAAAAGTTACATGAACATTGAAAATGTTTTTTTTTAAATGGGTCTGCAACAATGGCGCTCATTGAAGATATAAGTTTTGAGATATAAGCGTTTAAAGTAAACAATATGCCTGGAATTTACCTAAACAACGTTTTTTATAAAAAGATATTAAAAATACTTTGAGTACTGAAATCTTTTAATGTAAGATATCGTTAAAAGCTAAGATTTCGTATTTTAAGAAACACTAAAAACATTAAATTGTAATTTTTGAAAACTTTTGGTGTTCTGGTCCCCGTTAATTACATGGAATGTATGGTGAATTAATGGTACACGGGAATATTTATCATGATGTATTCCAACTGTATGTATTTTCGTTGAAAAATGAATCAAACTGTTCGTTTGAAGGAGCTTGGTTCATCTTTCAAACTAACAGGTGTATAAACTAACAGGTGTATAAAATATTGCCTGCATATTGAAACCACCTTTTAAAGCAGCTTTAAGCATAAAAACATTTAAGAATTATAAACTTAAATCAACAGATAGCAGTCATACATCATTAAAAACCTACTACTATACATAGTTAGATTTATAATAATTAAAATTTGAATAGCATTCATTCTTCGAATACAAAATGTACTCAAATTCCTCCCTTATAGTCCAACATAATTAATTACTAATGCAACATTCTACATTAAATGTCACATTGAGACACAAAGCTACTATTACCTGCACATAAGTAGCTAGAGCATTAGGTGCTCAGAGTAGCCCAGCCAAATTAAGAGATGCACCCTGAGTGCTCTAAAGTGTAAGCTTCTTAATGAATGTGCTCAGGTGAGTAATTGATTGAAAGCTTGTCATCTGCGTGGTAGACGATGAGCATTGATTGCAATAATAGAGGCTTCAAGTAAGGCCATATTCATTATATATGTGATGGTATGAATTGAAGAATTCCAATTAAGAATCCCACATTTCTTTCAAATATATTTTACTACACATTTTCGAAAACATTTTATTATTTGTATAGTATAGTATGGTACATAAATATTTCAGCTTGTGTGCTTATTCAGAGAACCGCTTATAAGCTTTCGTCAAGTTTGACAGACCCAGAAAGAGTTTTTACAAGCACAAGAGACACACAAAGAAAGGACAACACAAACACATAGACAAATAACAACATTTATTGACGGTCACAAACATCCATGCCTGACCGGGACTCGAACCCGACGAACCCGAAAAACTTTTACTGTTTCAACATATTGAAGCAGAGTATAGCCTATCGTAAATAATATTAGATTACTGTGAAATTTACCTTCGTGTAACAAAAATAAGCTTAAGCTCTCAGCTAAAACAAATTATCAAAACGTATACCTACGACACCAATTTTCTATCTCATATGCTTCACCAAAGTTATGGCATAGAATATTCGTCTTTTTTTATTGTAAACGCATATGTAATGATACTAAATCTATGGGGTAAGTAGTTATCAATAGTGTCGTTTTCAAGTGGTGTAATATTTTAGATTTAAATTTTCCTAGTATATTTTTTACATGTAACATATTTTCATTTCTTCATTAACATCTGGCATTTGGAATTTTATTTTAAAGATAAAAATCAAATTTAATGTAATTCATACGCAATCAGAACAAAACTTTATTCTTTTATATATTTTTAAACTTTTATTCTTCTTGAATAACGTTCAGACCGAGAAAACCTTTGATTGAATCGGAACTTTTCAAATAAAAGTATCGAGCAATTTCGAAATTTTAATTTGTATTCAAACGATGTTCTCCTTTCTTTTAAATCCAAGGATTCTCTGACCAGATGCCAGATTCGCAGAATAGTTTCCAATATTAAATTTGAGCTAAATGAGAACAATCTTGGATACATTATTATTTTTTCAAAAATAAATTTGTTTCAGATATTATAAAAAGCTATAGTTCTGTCGATGATTAATTTTTCAAAAAAATTATGAGTATTTTGTAATAAACGACGATTTACATTTAAAAATGTTGTTATATTGCAGGTATTTTATCTTTAAAAATAAAAAAAAGGATATAGCATTTATTTCAATATTCTATTGACCCATAAAGTTAATCGATAAAAATATATATTACGAGTTTATAATGTATTCAAAATTTTGTGTAAATGTGATTATCTAAGATTCCCCCGTATTTTAGTAACCGTATTTAATAACATAATAAATATGTTGTTTTTTTTTAATATCAACCATACTTCTTTCAGTATTATATTAAGTATAATAAAATATAATATGATATAAGTATAGTATGACATAAGTAGGTATAGTATGATATAGTATGATATAAGTAGGTTAAGTATAATATAATATAATAAAATATAATAAAATTAAATATATAATATAATATAATAAAATATAATCAAAAAACTTACACATCTATTGTGAATTATAAGGCTGTTCTTTAATATTTTTTAAAAACAAAATTCTCTTTAAAAATTCTTAAATTCTGGCTTTGCTAAATTATTCATTTGTTGTCGAATCAATAAGAAAAATTCTTTAATGTTTCCAAGTTCAAAGTAATAATCGTTTATTAAAAATTACATTTCTTTTCAAAATCTTATTGAACCATATATTTCAAATGGCGGTTTTGGGTATTCATTTTAATTTATATATTGTGAGGGTTTTGAAGTAATTTTAAGTGAAAGTATGTCCTAGTCATTAAAATTTCAGATTTTTTTTAGGTTTGTTTAATTAACTTTTATTTAATCTTGGAATTTTAGGACGTAATTAATCTTCTTTAAAGCCTAATTAAAAATTCTTAAGCCCCATACAAGGAATTTGCCGCAATTGACTTTCTTAAAAAATTATACGAGAGAATTTTTTTGAAAAGTAGATTTAAAGTATAGGATTCAATATAATAAAGGATGTAGTATAAGATTCAGCTCCTACGCACCAAAAATTCTGCATTTTTTTAAATATGAAAAGTACATTTTTCAGCGATTTTGACGCGTGTATGTATTTACATTTTTTCTTTTTGATTAATTTTTTGGCTGGTGAAACGTTTTTTACAGTAAAAAAACAAATCTTTATAAATTATATTTAAAATATTCTGAGTATAAATGATTGAAGATCATTTTGTGATAAACTTTTGAAGAAACCAAAATAACATTTAAAAATACGTATTTTATGTGTTAAACTAATTTTATCTTTGAAATGTTGAATTGCAGATTAAAATTTTGCGCTAGTATATGGAGAACTATTGTTCTAATTCGTCCTCAGTAATAGTAAAGAATGCATACTGTTATAGTATAAATTTCATGCAGTTAAAAAAACGATATTATAATGATCACCAAAATATTTATCTATGTTTTGACAGTGTAAGGATAAGTAAATATAATATTCTCCTTTAGAATGATTTAATTTTTAAATTCAAGTAAAATAATAAAATCATAAATCACGCAATCCATTATGTTATGGAAAATCCATTTACGATATTTATTTTGCACTATATAAATAAACTTGACAAATTGAGTATGATTTTAATGGAAAGCTTGACAGATTTGAACAACAATAACATCGGGTGGTAATATAAATATTATGGTGAGGGTTTGGTTAGGTGTTTTTTGCATTCAAAACACACATTTATGCTAACAAATAAACAAGTTGTTAAGAAAATTTAAACGTGGTTTTTAAGCGATTGAAATAAAATTGAAATAACTCTATAAAAATGATTGAGCGCTTTTATATTTTGTTGGATAGTTTATAAGCTGTCAATTATGCGGGAAACCTTTAGTGTGTAATCCAGCTCTATCAATAACACTCTTAACGTATAAATAAGTATAAATCGAAGAATAATATAACTAATATTAATATCATTAATATTATTTTTTTTATTACAGATATGACAGAATGAAGAATGAAAAAGTATATTACTTGAAGATAAATCCTAATACAGTAAAGAATCAACATTTTTATTTACAGGCATAATATCTTTAACTTGAATTGCAAACACTTTTTTTATGAAGTAATTTATTATAAAATGGTTTGAATAGAATAACAAAACCTTCAAACTATTTCAAAATAACAAAACATGCATCGACTTTGTGAAATGACAAATGTATAGGACACTGAAGCATTAACTTTAAAGTCTAATTTAATATTAATACTTTTGTAAACTCGTATTTTAATGGATCGTATACATTATTATATTAATAATATGCACACTAGTGGTGGCTCCAGTAAGCTTTCAAAAATGCATACTTAATTGAAGAGTACATGGGAAGAACCGATTGATTTATTAGAAGGACGCCCGCAATTGTCTGCTTGGCGAACATTGGCGGCAGAAAACCGGTTTCTCTCTTTCTTCTTGGCTGGTCCAAGCGTCGGGATCATCAATCGCCTGAATCTTGGTAGCTAGGAACTACAGAGATAGTAGTTACAGTATTAAAGTGGAAGATCACGTGACCTACAACACTGGCGTCATTGGGGCTCTTCTGGGAGCTCCTTGCGCGTCCCGTCATTAGCATTGGAGGTCACGTGATCTGCCACTCTATTACTCTATCCATGATCTCTGTGGTAGGAACTGGTTTCCTGACACAAGTTTCGGCGATCACTCGCTATCATCGCCAAAGTGGCCTGCTAAGGAAACTTCTCTACAAAATCAATCGGTTTTTCCCGTGTGCTCTTCAATTTTCATTTTGCTAAAATGTTTCTTACACACTTTTCTTAACCCAAAATCCGTTTTCTAACGCACTTGTGAATGTATGTTTGAAAACTTTATTATGCTTCATTAGTTTACATTAAAATTGTCATAGGCAATACGCAAAAAAAACCTATGAGGTTTAAGTTAAAATTTTATTTTATAAAAATCATGAAAAATTAAAAATTTTCTTTCTATTAAATGAAAAATTTCTATCAAAAATTGCTAAGTACATAGTTCAAAGAAAGGTGAAGTCAAATTAACGAAACAAGTTTTCATGGCGCCCTTTATGATTTAAAATTGAATACTATTTTTAGAAATATCAAAATGTATTCATTTTTATCGCATAACCTTGACTCGATATTTAATTTTTAACAAACAGTATTAGTAACTCATCCTATGCAGAAAATAAACAGAATTAGTAACTCATCCTATACAGAAATAGGACAGAATTAGAAACTTGTATACAGGAAACACATCTGAGGCAACCATGATAAAACTTCATCTGTTGTATTCGGCTTCGGCGTCGCCTTTCAAAATTTAATCAACTCTAGGACAGGATTGAAAGTCCAGCGCATCTTTAATAATGAAAGTTTTGGAATGTTTGAGGAGCTAAATTCCGAGTCTGACTTAATCAACCACAGAGTTGTTGATGCGGGAAAATAATCAACAGAATACTTTCAAATGCTTGCTTGCATTTTTAATGCTTCTTGTTTCGGTGGTATTTGAAATTGAGACTAGGTTCTTTTTTATATTTCATAATTCTCAAAAATTTATTTCAAAACAGCTTAAAAGCTACAATTTAATTTAATAAATATAGACTAATTTTTTAAGCAAACGATAAACTAGAATCACTTGCAAAAATAATTGTTTTACGATTTTTTTTAGGATTTAATCGATATTTTCCAATTATTTTGTCATTTTATCTTCAATTTCAGCTTCTGCATTTAAATTATAACATGAAAAGTGTAAGAAATCATGATTTGCCTGCCCGTCTGTCTTTAAGTCTCTTACTATGTATTCATTCAAACTGAGTGATATAAATAAGAAAAATGGCAATTATTATTAAAATATAAAATTTTAATTAAAAATATATCAACCATATATCTATCATATTTCTTTGCAACCTTAAGGTAGGCGATTACCCAAAATTCTAAAATTTTTACTATTACTTTAATATTTTCCAAATTTGGCATAGTGATTTCAAATTGAATGAGCAATGCTTTTTGGGCAATTTTTCTATTTAAATATAATTGATTTATTATAAACGGTGTTTTTCAACTAAAAAAGGGGTTTACGCCAACACTTCTAGCATAAAAAGTTTTACATTAATTTACCTGAAATTTTTCACCGATGCTATTTCAATATATATCTGTGCCATGAACCTCTAACATTTGGTGTAACTATACAAGTTTTTTTTTAAAAAAATGTTCAAGTGTAAGTTTATCGAAAAAAATCCTTTTTTTGTGGTTAATTTATAACATTTTCTTAATAACTTTTTTCTTGTAATTTGTATGTAACTCCAGAGGGTCACTGCATGTATAAGTTCAAAACGAAGAATTTAACACATAATAAATGTTCATAGGATGAAAATTCAATGTGGTAGACTTGTTGGCGTAAACCTCTTTTTTTTGGTAGAAAAACACCGCTTAAAATAAATAAATTATATTTAAATAAAAACAAAAGCCTAAATAGTATTATTCATTATATTTGAAATCACTATGCCAAATTTGGAGAAGATTAAAGCAATAGTAAAATTTTTAGAATTTTGGGTATTCGCCTACCTTAATCTTGTTTATGTATATCATGTTTTTGTTTAAAAAGTATTTGTATTATTAGCTATTTATAACCCATGAGATAAAATAAATTTCTTTGTAAGATCTTTTAGTCTTTGTGATTTTAATATACACAATTAAGTATAAGTTGTTTATTGTCAAGCCATGTGCTTATGTTTCAACAATACACCCCGATGCAATCAAAACGTTGAACACATCTACAAGTTCAAGTTCGTTACACTTAACTATACACAATGCAGACCTTATAAATTTTAATGTCTTGAGACCCCTGTAAGCTACAATTATTTAAATGAAACGGTATGTTGACGGTAACTTTGTGAAATAACATGCATTTCTAATATGAACTATGAACTATTCATTGGGAATCATGCATGAAATATGATCTCATAATAACGTAGAAGTCAAATTCAAACATGTCAATTTTCCATTTACTGCTAACCCAAATTATGCTTTTGAATTTACTCCTTGTAATTCATATCGCCATAGGCACTTCATTACTTGGTGATTTATAAACATAGATGTCCGATGCAATTTTGTCGATGAGCTTTACTACGGAGAATAATTATTTTCTCACTAAATTGTTTTAAGAACATAAATTCATAACAGAAGAAGATATATATATATCAAAAAATTAGACTTAACTAATGTATGGCTGTTAACCACTTCGCTCCCTAACCGTAGTGGATTTTAAAAGAAAGAAAATATCCAATCGCTAACCTTGAGTGTTTCATTGTTAAAGCTGGTTTCATGCCAAATTATTCCATGTAGCTTATTTTTTCTCAATTAGAGTTCAGACATTTTTTTGAGGCTAGATATCAGCCTAATGCGTCCCCAATAATCGAAATGTTCTCTTCTGCTTAGCATCCGAACCAATTTGTCTTATTTAAGTGATGTGGTTTTGATTTGATTATAGAATATCTTCTTTAACAGCGGATCCATCTGGTATTTTTCCTGTATCATAGTATTCTTGGAAGTAGTGTTGGCGAGATATTTATAATATTTTCCGATAATAAATTACTTTATTCTTTGTTTCATGAGAGTAAGCATGCAAAAAATTATTATATTTCTTTGCAGAAATATGATATAGTTATTCCATTTTTAAAAAAAAGTTCTGAAAGACCTAGAACAGCCTATTTTCCTATATTTTAATACTCACTAAACGTCTTGAAGAGACACAGACGAAAAGAAGTGTACATGATAGCTACTTAATATCTTACGTTCCTAACAGAAAATAAATTTTTTTAAAATACGACTAAATTAAAATAGACCATTATAGAACAGATGGACAGAAGGACGTAAAAAAGTACACACTCATGAAAAAAAGTATAAAAATGATAAGTTTAAGACCTTTGGTATGATGAGTCATATATTTCTAACAAGAAGGAAATTTTAAAAACCAATCGGTTAGAACAGAAAATATGATAGACCATCTTATAAAGAACAGATTGACAGTCGGACGAAAAAGCATGCAGAAGCATACAGACAGACAGGCTTAAGTATAGATTTCTGTTTTAATACCATTTTAACCAAAAACAAACGATTTTTTAAAAATCGGTAGGATTGATATGTGTAAGTAGACAAATTAAAGAAATGCATGAAAGCTTAATATTGTACAAAAGTATAAACCATTGAAAGGTCAGACTATAAACACGTCACCTCTAAGCTAACGCTCTCATCTCATATAATTAAACAATATAATTTCTGGAATTACATTAGGAAAGTGCTATTACGCATCTTTCAGGAAATGAATAAAATCGTTTCCTTCATTAGCATTTTATACTTTTGGGAGGAATTCCGAGGGGCGAAGAAATTATTTGTGTCAAATGAGTAATAATAAAGTATCAGAGCATTACTTATTTTGTGACGCATGGAAGTCTAAAATTGTGTGTTCAGTTTAAAATAAGAAGTTCCTAAAAGAGTTAACCCTTTCAGTCCCAGTGATGTCATTTGGCATCACCACTTTCAATATTTTTTTTCCAAATGTTTATGTCCGGTTACGACATCCAAACACACATCATACGATTCTTCACACTTTGTTCTATTAGACAATATTTTACATTACTCTCAATAGAAGTCAGAACTACTATTTTTTTTTATTTAGAAAATAGCTAGTAAGCATTTCACCTGATTTTTGAAAAGTTCACTTCAGTTCCACATATTTAAAACACAATTTAAACTATTTCGGTTAAAATAATTACTAAACTTTTTTTAATAATATGGTCAGATACCTTAAAATATATAACTCAAAGTGTTTTTAGGTAATACATATATTTTTATTTTGCTGTTTTCCACATTAAAAATTTTTTTGGCATTATTTCAAAAACCATATAAAAATTAAAATGAGATTTTTTTTCTTATGGAATTCTTATTTTTGACCTAAAATAAGCTTATTTTGTGAATATCAGATGTTTCTGTAGTGTAGTAAATTTTTGGGACTGAAAGGGTTAAAAAAAACTTACTTTCTTGTTACTTACATATGGTTACTGAACTTCTTATATAAAGAAAAATGGGTTTCAAACAGTAACTGTCACCTAGAACCGCTTCTTTACAAGAAAAGTAGGTTAAAAATCTTTCTATAATTATTGCTGACATTCGAACTGAGTTATAACTTTTGCTCCGAAGCTAAGAGTCCACGTACTTCACTGTACGAAGGCAATTCGATTTTGAAAGTTAGCCACTTGAAGTGGAAGAAGTAGTTTCTTCTTATATAGAAAATCTATCCTGGATTAGTCGATATTCCTTGACGCTGACTAGTGACTTATTTCGAACTGATGTTAAACCTAAACTGTTAACATTTGTCACTTTCTAAGTAAAGAAATTGGGAATACGAATTGAACAAATAACTTTGTACAAAGTTTCTTTTTTTTTTGCTTTTAATAGTGTTTAGCGTTTAAGATATTGCAATAGTTTTTTAAAATAATTTTTTTAGCTTCTACATAATATTTGAAGGATTCAGCACAAATTAAAAAAAATGGGTTGAGTGGCTTTTGTTTACCTGTCATTTTTACAAAGATACTGTAAGCTGCTTATAAAGACAAGCAAAGTCACAGTAAGTCAAAAACGAATAAAAAGTTTTATCCCTCAGTTTATTTGAGAACATGCATGTTCTCATTTATGAGGATGATTTAAAATATGACTTCATCGTAGAAGGAATTTTTGTAGCAGTAGATAACAGAACTGTTAACAATCAGGGAACAGAGTTTTTTTTTCCGTCCAGGCGGGCTTGAACTCAAGAAGTGAGAATTCACGTTAAGCCTACACTTTTAAACTTTGTGCAAATTGGCGTAACGTTACTCCATAAAACTTGTAGAAACTAGTTTTCATGGCAACAGTAACATGCAATTATTTTTTGAATGAGAAAATATATATTGGAATAGCTATTCACTTGTGGGTTTAAAAATGCTCTAGTAGCAACATTAATACTTAAAATTTTATTCTATTATAAGGTCAAAATCTACTGTAAATTTACATCTTAATCTGTCAAAAGACACATTTTATTAATTGACAAATTAAGTGTGTAACCACTCAGCCACTAGAACAGATTGAAGTTGAAAACACATTTTTTGTTGTTATTTATAAAAACAAAATTTGAAATGTACAAACGGCCCCATAGACGCGATTGTGAAGCAATCAGCGTGTCTGTCTTTTATGCTGTGAACTAGATTTCGTATCTGTTCCACGTAGATCATGAGTTCACTTCTTATTTTACACCAACTCTGCCAAGCATAAAATAACTGCTATGCACAAATACTTTATGTACTGCTTTATTATGTGGAAATTCTGTCAACACATTTTCTCCTTACCATTACGGATATTTTCTGACAATTTTGTTGCCAGGAAGTTTTTGAAATGTATCAAAATTGTTTTGCAGTGTGAAATTTCTAATAAATTGTCTGCTTGACTCTCAAACTTAACATGTAAAAGAAAATATTCTACATATTTTTTCTTTATAAAACTTTTGAATAAGAACAAACTAAAAAATACTTTTGCTGAAAAAAACTTAGCGTCATATTTATTTGCTACGCATAGATTTTCTTGAAACCTAAAATGATTGATAATTCTGTAATTAATCATACATTTTATTTTTCTTTTTGAAATGACTTGGTTGGAGTTTGCGACTTTCCGTCGACCTTCCTCTTATTGGCAAAAAGTATATTAAAAATGTTGACCTATAAAAAAACTTATTTTCAACTGTTGGTCAAAAAAAATTCTTCTACCGAAAACATTAAAAGATACTTAATTTTAATTTATTCTTAGTTTGGTATTTGTTATAATTTAAAATAATAATTTTATTTATGAGTACTAAAATGTTGTTAACTGAAATTTATTTGGAAAACTTCATGGTTATTATTGTTGCTTGAATAATATATGTATTATGTATTATATAAGCATATATAGAGGATAATAATTAGTATTTAGGAGTTCTATTACAACTAAAAACGGCATAATTTAATGTAAATTAAATACTCACTGAAAATATTATAAGAAAAGCACGAAGATTTGTAACAGTAACTGTCCCCTTGAATCGCTTATATACACGAATTATAAACCTTTAAAAACAATTAGTAAAACTCAGTTGAAATTTAAACCTTTTAAAGCCAAAATTAGCTATTTTCCTTTATTTTCTTTTGCAAATTATGCTAATCTTTTTTTATCGATTGCTAATTTAGTTGTAGTTTGAAGAATAATGATACAAAATTGCTTGGGTCGATTCCTCACATCGTTCCGGCTACATAACAAAACATGAAACAACTTCAACATGCATTCATACGTGAAGGAATTTAAATTAAATTTGACTAGCTTTTTATGCAAAAAATTATTAGTAAAAAAATGATGAACGATGAAGAATCACTTTGTGCTGCATTTTATGACGTCATTTCAAACTGATTTATGAGTGAAAGATAAATTTTTCTTAAAAGATTAATGAAAATTGCTTCACATCTTGAGTGGCAACATTTCCCCAGGATTGAAAAGAAGGTCTTGGTTGGTTAATCAATGTAGTGAAAGGAGCTTTAAATGTCATACCAACAATCACTGAAACCAGTAATGAAATCTAAGAATGAAAGCAGGGATGGATTACGTCACTTGAAAAAATAACTTGAAGTCAATTCACTTGAAGTCAATTACGTCCCTCAAAGACAATGGAAATATATTTCTTATGATGTCACTCTCTCCTAACTGTGATTTCATTGGTTGTTTTGTTTTCTTTGACAAAGAGTTGAAATAAGCCCATTAAAAATAAACTTTCTTATGCAATTGGTAAAGGGGAAATACAAATTAAATGACAAAAAAATTAATTGCTGTTCGTCGACAGGCACGTAGACAGATGTCCTTCCGGACTTACAGACAGTCGGACAAATAAAAAAGATTTCTAATATCATGCTTTTAAACAAAAAAAAAAGTATGATTGATCTGACTTTGGAAAGGGGAACAGACGGGCAGACAGACATCTCCATCTTGTAAGTAATTATTTTAAATTTTTGCAAAAATTCTTTCAAATAAAAAAAGAGCAAAGTAAGGTAACAATGTGAATCCTCATTATCAAAATATTTTTTTTTTGTTAAAGTCATAAAATAAAAAGTTAACTCAATGAAAAAGTTTTCTTTAAAAAAAAAATTATTTTCTTCAATACCAACTCCTTTTCTTGAAATAAAAATCAAATCTCGATTACAAAAAGAATTTCAGTAAAAAAAAGGTAATATGCTTCAAAGGATTTAAATTAATGACAAAAATGAATAGTTCCATAAATAAAAGTTTTTCCATGGTGACAATAAATAAACTTGAAAATAAAGTTATAAATATCACCATTTCGTTTCTAAAGGAGGGTTATGTAGAAATAAGTGCTGTGCCTGGACTCTAAAATTGATATTGGATCAATTCAAAGTAATCCATATTGAGTTACTTCAAAGAATTCTCAAGAAAAAGGATTGAATTCGATACTTTCTTTGGTAAAAATAGTCTTCCAGTTTTGAGTTTAGCTTCGATTCTATATGCAAATCGACGAAACTTATTTATGTCATTTGACTCCGAATACAGGAATGTTATTTATAGATGTTGACAGAAAAATTGAGCTTGAGTTCAAACTTGCTGAATTTTATTACCGTTGCGTAGCACTGAGAACTTGAACTACAATAATTGCATTTCTTTGGAAGAAATTCACATGTTCTTTCTCGAAAATTCAATTTCATAACTGAATTTTTGAATAAAACCTATTTCTTATATTTCATATTCATAGTTTACAAGTAGCAAAAAGTTCTTTGATAAAAGCAATATAATATTTTGTCTCTAAGAGAATAAAATTTCTCTTACGAATTAGACAAAAAAATTACATATTGTTGGATAAAAATTAAATGTTAACAATTGTAATCATGCTAAAAATTTAACTTCATTCAATCGCATAAATTAAATAACATGCAATCTATATTTTAAAAAAATTGTTTAAGAATTTTGAAATTAATAAATCTTATTCGAGAGAGGGAAGAGAGTTTGGGCAACCTTTCTTGCATTAGAAATTTGAGCCCAATTGAAGGAATTTCCTTGTAAATGTTAATCCATGAAATGCATGAATTGAAACAACCTCAAATACATTACAGAATTTCACACAATAAACAAGGGACTTTTAAAAGGCCTCAATTTTTATTAACTTTTATTAGCAATACAAAGTTAAATGGGTACGAAAAAGATATTGCTTTTCCAGCGTTAAGCTCTGCTTCGCGGTTTAAAACACCATACACGGAAGTTATTTCAGAAGTTTTGTCTCCGTTTTAGCCATTCTATTAACAAATTATTTTTGTGACCGTTAAATCAACCTTTAAGTCCGAAAACTGCGTGAGATGTTGCAGTTACGTTAGTTTGGGTGCCAGCTCAGGTGCTGACCTTGATCGTGGTTCTAAACTACTATCCCTTCAATTAACAACCCTCAGCTTCTTTTTTGGTTGGTTGGTAGACATATATTTTCAGGCTTGTGTGCTTGGTCGCAAGGATCCGCTTATAAACCATCGTCAAGTAGGACAACACAAGACACACACAAACACATATGACAGGTGTTGCCATCTGTCGCCACCTCCGCAATTTAGACATGTCCCTGAAAGGGAGGGAAATTTTCTCCAGGGACCTGTACCCATGGGAAACTGCGCAATGACCGCCCACAGGACTTTCGGTCCCAACAGATTTTACGAGCACGTACTCCGCATATACTCGACAAACACAAACATCCATGCCTTAACGGGATTCGAACCCGGACCCAGCAGCTCCAGAGGCCAATGCCTTAACCACTACGCCGCTGGATCGGCCCTCAGCTTCTTTAGAGCTAGTTTAATTCTAGCAAACCACAGTGTTTCGACGTATCATTAACGAATTTTGGGGTAATTTATCATATTTGTGATCTGTGGGCAAGCTCCAGTAATGAACTACAGTAAATGTGGCCGGAAGGCGACTTCATGGCTCTTGGCGTCGCGCCGCTGATAGCAGCAATAATGCCAAGGCAGGTAACTGTAGTATAAATTTGATCCTTTATCTAACTACTAGCAGTTAAACTCATATCCACGATGTGCACTGTAGGTCTTAAATGAACAGCGCAATTAACTCTGAAATCAAATTAACTGAATGACTTCTTGAATAGTCATTACAGAAAATTATGTTGTGAATTTTTTTATTAATACATTAATGATGACTTTTCGAACAAACACTTAAGCAATTTTAATTCTGAATAAAAAAAAAGTTAACTTTAAGTTTTTAAGAATCGTTTTGAACGTAACTGAATTTTCCCCACATAAATTGGTTCATCAGGTCTTCATTTGTCTTATATTTTGCCTATTTAGATAAGCTTAAGCAGAAACTTCATTTACGTGTGGCAAATTTCCTTGCCAATGATCCTTAATGGGTTGGTATAATTTAAATATCGATGTGCGTCCTTTGTTAGTGGTGGGTTTCAGTCAAATTTCTTCTTCTGTCTTTTTAATTTGCACTTCTATAAATCAGAGCGGAAAGAGAGATTGAGCGGTCTTCCCCACATTAGAAGATTGAGCCGATTGAAGGACTTTAATTGTAAATGTTAAATCATGAAATACTTTAATTAATTGCAGAAAACCTCAAATATCTTAATTGGTTATACACAATAAACATCGGGACATTCAAATACTTTCATTTTTATTTACTTATATTAACAATAAAATTTTAAATGGGTAAGTAATAGTTATGGCCTCTCCAATGCAGAATTCTATGAATCAGACAACACTGCGTGTTTCAAAAAGCTCAACCACTAAAAAAATCGAAATAATAAGAAGAAATAACTAGAAGAAATGTCTTAGATAGATCTAACCAAAAATATATATGTTATTTAACAACTTCATTTCGCATATTTATAAACCTTCTGTTAAAGACACATCTTCCTAATATATCATCAATACATTTAACATTCTTTCAAAAGTCTTTACAAAGAGATAAATTTTCTGAAGTTTCCGAAGTCCTAGAGAATACATTCTATATATTCGTATTGACTAAAAAATGGCCTCTCCAATGCAGAATTCTATAAATCAGACAACACTGCGTGTTTCAAAAAGCTCAACCAATGAAAAAATCGAAATAATAATAAGAAATAACTAGAAGAAATGTCTTAGATAGATCTAACCAAAAATATATATGTTATTTAACAACTTCCTTTCGCATATTTATAAACCTTCTGTTAAAGACACATCTTCCTAATATATCATCAATACATTTAACATTCTTCCAAAAGTCTTTACAAGAGATAAATTTTCTGAAGTTTCCGAAGTCCTAGAGAATACATTCTATATATTCGGATTGACTAAAAAAGTTACAGAAAGTCACAATTTATCGGACGTCATGCAGAAACCAGAAACTTTTCAATCTAAGAAAAGTTATGGAAAATAAAATACATAATAAAAAACTAACTCGGAACCTTCTGCTTATGATCTGTTCTTAAAATGTCTGGTTCTACCAGACACATTTGTATTCCTCCTATATCTGAGGTAGATATACCTGACTCATAGGCTATTCTGTGCAAACGTCTGTTCTTTGTTTCTGATTTCTGCAACATGTTTCTTTCGTAAATTATACACAGAAAAAGTTTCTCTTCATCATCTGAATGTTCTATAAGGTAAATTTTTGTTATGCTTTATCGTTATTTGTACATTTTGTTCGATTTTAAACCCCATTAGGGCATTTGAGTAACCCACACCCGAAATTGGTGGCGTAGCTGATTGTAAAAGACTAAAATGTTGCATATAAATTGTTAGAGAAATGTAAGAAATTAGAAATTTCATAGAGTAGTATTTTCACATTCATCTTAAGATGTGTATTGATTACATTTTCACTGTTACCTAAAACACCTGGTGTTCTTGAAACCGGCTTGAATAACGATGATTCAAAATATGGTAATGTGAATGGGAAAGGGAATGGCAAGGGGAAAAGTAAGGTCTTCTTAAATCATTGAAAAAAAAACACATTGCTTTTTTTGCATACGCGGAAATGTTATGTAGACATAATAAAGGTGAGAAGTACAAAGTGTATTCCTCCATAAGTTGTTTTAAAAATTTATATTTACGATTGAAGAAACCAAGTAAATAACTTTATACAAACACACATTAAACTTGATGTACACTTTTATAGTAGCTTGAATTTCATCAGAAAGACATTGCACCAGAGCTTCGTTTCTTTAATTAAATGGGGATGTTGTGCCCAAACGGTAAGGCGCTTGCCTTGCATGCGAAATGTACCTGGATTTTGTCGGGACATAGGCCAAATTAGCAGCCGAAATATTAAGTGAAGGTAAAACGCTGGTGCGGCGATAATTCAACTCAACTCTAATCGGAACAACATAACAAATTGATGCCGTTCTTATCTTTTGCGTTCCAATCAGCTGCATAGGTTTTTGAAAAGGAAAATAAATTGAGACATAAGCTTTCTCATAGAATGACAGTTAAAAAAAAACTTTGTTGGCTGATTTGAGAAGATTATGTCCGACATAATTTTGTAAAACTTTTTTTTAATGCTATTTCCCTTTCAAAAAAGTTCTGTTTTTCCTAAAAGACTCTATAAATCCTTTGTTGAGACTAACTCACTCTCTCTGGGACCACAAGCAGACATTCTAAAAAAATGCGTGTTTCTACTTACAAAAAAGGGCATTCGTCCTTAAAGTTTATTATAATCTTAAATTGAACATGCGAATAAAATATGTTAGCCAAGTAGAAAATACAAGATCTAAGAGATGATTTAAAATTGAAATTGTTGATTTTTAGGAGAGGAAACTACTTTCTTTTTGAAATATATTTGACTTAGAAACTTTTATTTGTTTGCTTGGTAAGTTAACTCTAAATAAAATATCAAAACTTTGATCCTAAAACAAGAACAACAAAGTGGAATTTTGTTCTTAAAATTTAGTGTAGCCTTAAACGAAACATATTTTTAATATAAAAGAAAAAGGTATTTAAAATTAAAAATTATGGTTGTAGGTGATAATAGTTTGAGCATACATTGTTTTTATGTTAACACGATTGACATTAATAAACTTCTGAATGAAACTTAAAAAAAAAAACATATTTGTTTTTTAGTTTACAGTCTTATATATTTGAAAATGGGTTTCGATTCGTATTTTTAAAAGCAGTTGAATGTTCTGAACTTTTTGAAAGGGAAATAGCTGCTAACTATGTCACTTCGAATATGCTTCTGGAAAAATCTAAAAATCTTCGTCTGTTGCCGAATATTTATAGTACATTGAAGATTCCCTGGCAAGTAAAATGGTGGTTAATGAACTTTAAAAAAAATACTTTTTTCCCCCAAGGGGTTGCTTTATCGGCGGTTAAACCTTCGCAGACTCAGTATATTCCCCAGAACTATAAGCCATTTTTGCGGCATTTAAGTGACTTTCGCTACCAATTTTGAAGCTCAGTTCACATCCTGAAATCAATTATCACATCCTGAAAACCTATTGACTCAGCCGGTATCGAATAAGCAATATGGACTTATGAGACAGACACCCACTTTCCAAAACAACAAATATGAACAAATTTATTATACAGTAACAATTATTTTTTATAGCTATAACGCAATGAAAATAGCCTTTGCAGACTCTGATGCATATTCGCCAAAACTAAGAGCATTTTGCTCATTATCTTAAAATTTAAAAACTTTTACTACCTTTTGAATGCTTTTCATCACTTATCCCTTAATATGAAATACATCAACTGCTGCAACTGCACTTTACTTTTTCGAAGCTTTGAATCAATTGAAAAAAATGATGGCAATTAAGTGTTATTTACACTTTTTGAGTTAACTAATTCCTAATCATGGATTTGCTAGCTATCTATTTTTTTATTATCTCGATTAGAATCTGTTTAACTTCTTTCTGACGTTAAAAGTTTAGTGTCAAGAAAAGAACATTTGACAAGTCGGTTGACAAAATAAACGGTGAAGGTTAAAATAAATAGATTTTGGCAACTTGAGATATAGTAAATGAAAAGGGAAGTTATAAAGCAGGAAAATAAATTGCATTAGTTCCCAATGTGGCAGGTGTCGGACCAAGTATGAAGCAATGAAAGGTGTTAAATTTCGTTTGTTTTATAATCTTTATTACTTTTGAGAATTTATATTTTTTTCGTTATCTTAAAATTTTGAAACTTTTACTACCTTTTGCCTACTTTCAATCACTTTTCCCTTTATATGAAATACATCAACTGCTGCAATTGCATTTTACTTTTTCGAAGAATTTAATCAATTGAAAAAATATATAGAAACAATTAAGGCTATTTTAAAGTAGTATTTTTTAATATGAAAATTAATATATTACTAGATTTATTTACCAGGCTCTGCACGGATGTAACTAATAATGCACTATAATACATAGAATGGTCTTAATTATTGCGTGCCAAGTAACGGAACCAGACGATTCAGATGAATATTCCACTTCAACAAAACTTCATAGGTATAGCAAACTAACTTTTAATTTCATTGGTTGTCAAAAGTAGCCAGCAGACCGACCACGGCCTACTCAACTTCTAAGGCCGAAGAAGCTTTCTCAAACAAGCTCGGAGACGGAAATTTTGACGTCATAGTTCCGAGTTACGTTGCTCCGAACATGAAGACAACCTGTCTCGAAACCTGTTCGGAATTACTCGTTCACGGCTGACCACATTTTTAGGATTCCGAATGCGTCCGAACTAGTTTCTCGAACGTCGGCACTGGGAACAGTGGAGTCAAAATTTCCGTCTACGCTCATGCTTGGGAGAGCTTCTCTGGCCTTGTTATTGAAGTTGGCCGTGGTCCTACCCATATACAGCCGGCCCGCCGGCGCAGTGGTTAGTGTACTAGCCTTTGGAGCTGCTGGGAACGGGTTCGAATCCCGGTAGAGGCATGGATGTTTGTGCTTGTCAATAAATGTTGTTATTTGTCTATGTGTTTGTGGCTTCCTTCTTTGGGTGTCTCTTGTGACTGTCTCTTCAGTCGAGCTGAGTAATGGGCTATAAAGCCTACACTCTCCCTTCTAGAGGGCGCATTCACTGTCATTTGTCATACCCATATACATTAAAAGTGTATCCAAAAAGTGCCTCAACTGCTAACATTTAAACTAGCACAGAATGAAAATCGGATAGCAATATTATATCTTATAATGATAAATGAAATTCTACGACATTGGCCATTTTTCTAAAAAAAAAAACGTGCATAAATTAGTTTGACTCAAATGCCATATCTATACGCTTCGTGGTACAGACGGAGATATATTTCAAAATTAAACGATGTAGGCGTCTGTTTGTACCTTATTGGCTCTTAAACTCGACATCTGTTTGCATCGTAAATGACACAATGTGTAGTTCATACTTAAATAACGATTTTTGAATTTTCAGAGTTTAAATTTTACATTTTTGGAGAAAATTCGAATTATCAGAAACAAACAACTCCACTTTTGGTTAAATCCTAAAGATTTTTTTTTCTTTTGTAATGGCATCAGCGCTGACCTAATTAAATTAAACATTTATAAAAATACAATTTAGTATTCATAAGTTTAAAATATGTCAGTTTAAGTATGTCAAAAACTATCCAAGTTCTGAACATAAAAGAATTTTTTTAATAATATTTTTATTGATAAATATACCATGATAGGGACTTCTAGAAAGAAGAAAAAGAAAACTTAAATTATAATGACTTTTTTTAAAAGGTCCTTAAAAGTAATAAATATGAGTTTTGTAGAACTTTTCAAAGCAAAATAACAAAAATCGTTTCCTTAATAATAGAAAATACCATTAAGACCATAAAAAATATAAGTATTTTGAGTTTTAGTTAATCTGAAAACCATTAATATCATCCAATGGTTAAGCAACTTGACTATTATCAACAACATAAAACTCTTCGATTCCTTTAAAAACTAAATTTCTTTCTTTTCTATTCAAGTACCTTCAACCATTAATAGGAATAAACTCGATGGGTCAATGCATCATTATTTTTGTAAGGAAATTAATCAGGATTTTTATAAAGACCCTGCAAATAATTTTTCGTGACAAAGCCAAAATCAGCTGCCGAATAATAAGAAAATCATTGTTTAAGAAGAAACAGTAAATTAAAGTCATTCTTATAATAATTTTCTTTTCAATTCATATAACATTTTTTTTTTAATTTCTTACAAATTGAGCAATATCTATGGATTTTTTTAAAACTGTATTTATTTGTTAAAAAATGATTAAAGTCTAGTTACCGGGACCTACTGGTTAGAAATTGGTTTTCATATAGGGCAAAATTATTTATAATTAAAGTTTCTTTTATCTCAAATTTTCTTTAGTAACAAATTGATTAAAAGCTAACATCGAATATTTGAAAACCCATCTAAAAGTTCTACTTAATGGGTTGTTAATCAAAAAGCCTTTTTACCCTTTGTTAAACGTTCATAATTAGTATAGTATTTTACGAAAATTGCAAATCAGTATTTCAGCGTCTAGACACTGTTAGAAAAATAATCTTCTTATAAAAATAAATCTTATGTTAATTAAAAGTAAAACTTTCGAAATTTTTCATTACTTCTTAAATTTATGGTCAAAAAGCTCAAAACATAAGAGGTTATAGATATAGAAAATTTATTGAAAGTTAAAAACAGAAAAATGAATTGTCACACATTCTTTAAAAAGCCTGACATTTGCAGTGTAATGGCATCAAATAAAATAACTCTTTTTGAACTTGGTAGAAGCATTTCGATGTACAGGTTTGTTTATGTTATGTATTCATTTGTATTTTGCACTTAGTCATTTCGAATGTTTTATACCGTAGTACAATATTATTCAATGTTCAATGTTATAGCACAATACATACACATTTAACTTTAAAATGATGAATAATTTCAAAGCTTATAAGCTATCGATCGAGACAGTTCTGTAATATGATATTTTTGACGAACCTCAAATTAGTAGCTTAAACCGCCATAAATTTTCAAATTTATTATGTGACATGGGGATTTATGAATCAAAACCCCATAAATGAGACAATAATGATTAAGCTGATTAGTTTATTGGCATAAATTATTCATGTCAATTATTATAGCCTCTTTTGACGTTTCCTAAAATTCGCATTTCGAAAATGGTAAGTTTAAGCAATACCGAGTATCAGTTTTAATGACTAATTTAGAAAGTTCAATGTTGTAACAATAATACAATAAGGTCTTTAGTAAATGTAGTTTCACAAAACTTACATTATCTAAGGTAAGATATAGTGTCCGGCCCGTTCGTTGGCTGCTTCGTCCATTGGAATTAACTATTATCAAAAAAGTCGCCAATAAACGAGCCGGGAAACATACCTTAGCCATACTTTAGAAAATGTAAGTTTTGAAACTTCACCGTTGATTGTTTCCATTCCATTTTTATTACACTATATGGCAATGGAGTGCGCAGTGAATATTTTGCCTACAATCTTTAGACTTCAGGAATGTTTTTTTTTATAACAAATGAGTCGTTCCTAACAATATAATCAAGAGTTCAATTTGAATTACTTTATTCATTTATTTTTACACCCTGGTATCTTATTCCTGAACATTTCCAGGTCGAAATGGCCAAGTCAAATTGGCTTGGGTTTTCTTTGACACTCCAACACGAAATAAATAAATGGCTCTGAAGAAAAACACACAAAATGTCAGGCCGCCCGTTCTTGGGAAGATTTGTAGTCCCTTACTTTCAAGAAGATTCTTAGATGAGGCACATCTGACATATGATCCCGTGCAGGTAGACAGCGCCCTCTACTGGGACACTGATAAACACGTAGTCTTATCTATTATTTCTCTATGTATTTATTAATATCTTAGAATTATTGAGGATTCGCCCATGGCTAAAGGGTAACGCTTATCATGTTTTCTTACTCGTATGCCATTAATTATCAGAAAATATTTAGTTATCATTCTGTAGACATGTATATATGCATGTTGTTTTCCATTATTGTTTATGACTAGCATTGCTAGGAATCTTAGTTAGTGCAATATATTATACTTTTTTATGTTCTGCTATATTTTATAGATTGTAATACATTAATAATAAATGTATGATAGTTTTAACTTTAGTATTAAAATACATGTATTATAGTTAAGTATATTTATTAGGATAAATTTTTAAAAAAAATCTCCAAAATATATAGAACACACAAAAGTTCCATTTTAAATTTTCGACAACATCGTAATATTTTCATTACCTTATATTTATTACTAGGTAACTGTAAGCAAAAATCTTTGCCTCAACAAAATGCTAATTAGATATCTTGGTCTATGATTAAAATATATTCAAAATTGTTGTTTAAAAAAACTACATATAAGAACAGGACCTGAAGCATGAAAGGGCATTAACACATCAAAGAAAATTAAAAAGTAGTAATTTACGCTCAGTGTAACCCAAATATTTTTATTCATATAGATTAAAAATTATTTTTCGACTTTTTGTCATTTCCGCAAAGTGTCAATAATGTCATTCTAATACTTATGCAGATTAACGGGGCACATTTTTAAAGATTAAAAAATAAGTTTTTTAACCAGGGAATTTGAGTAAATTTACTGAAGCCTTTTATTTCGTAAAGAAAATATGATCAGCATGAAGTAATTTTCGTCGAAATAGATGTAAATTATTTAAATTGGCCTTTCAAATTTGAGGTTCGAATTAGGATACAACGCATAAAAGACAAAAACAATTCCCATTAATTTTAATCTATAGTTACGGTATAAAACTTTATAATTCATTCACATTCTGCAAAATTTGAACTTAAATAATGTAAAAATGGGTTAGTAATAAGGAAAAGCTATGCATCTTTTTTCGAAAGAGTATCATTATATATTTTATTAATATTGTTAAAGACTTAAAATAAAAAATCATGTATAATAAGTATTAAATAATGAGATACGGGCTAATTAAAAATATATTGTTAATGTTTTAAAATATAATGAATTGGATCTGTAGACTTTAAAAATTAAAAGTATAAGAAATATTATTTACTTAATATTCAGTATTCAAATAATTAAAATTGAATAGTGTCCCGAAAAAATTATGAAAAGTTTTTGATTTCTTTCTTTAAGTCGTGTATTGCGTGCTTTAAAATGAGTATGTGTAACCAATCGGAATGTTTCATATGATTTAACGCTCTTGTTTTCATTGTTTTACATACTGTGATTCCATTGTTTCCTAAGAGTTTTACTCCTAAAAAATGTCCGATATAGATAAAAAGAAACTTTTATTTGAAAATTTCCTTTGACAAATGTTATGAACAACCAACAGTACAGCAAAGACATTCAAAAAATTTAACAAGTAAAATATTCTTAGAATTATGACAGATGACAGTGATTGAGCCTTCTAGAAGGGAGAATGTAGGCTTTATAGCCCATTACCCAGCTCGCCAGAAGAGACAGTCACAAGAAACTTACAAAGAAGGACGACACAATCACATAGACAAATAACAACATTTATTGACAAGCACAAACATCCATGCCTTTACCGGCATTCGAACCCGAGCCCAGCAGCTCCAAAGGCTGGCACACTAGCCACTGCGCCGGCGGGCTGGATATTCTTAGAATAATATATAGAATAATCGAATACGTAATATACGTAAACCAAAAGTAATTCCACACAACAAATGAAAACAAACCATTGGAGCTGTTGCCATCCATGACATGAAACGATTTTATTGATTATTTCATGTTGCTTTTATTTCGTAAATATCACTAAACTCACACCAAAATAAATATTTACCCACATGTTTTACATTTTCAAAAGCAATTACTGAACTGAAAATGGGCATTTAAAGTAATGCTTTTGGGACATTGCTATGTATGGCGTGAAATTTATTACTACTGAAATAATGCCTGTACAAATGCTGATAACTGCAAAAGACGTTTTGAAGTTTAATTTTCTTTGAACAGTCTGCGTAACTTTTACGGATGTATTGCTATTTATTCTGCTAGCGATATTTGTATTTTCTTCAATATGTTTGAATCACTTGCATTTTAAAGTAAACCAGAGTTATTATACCGTATTTAAAACGATCCGTGCCTTTTATATTTTTTTCTACAATCACAATGCACATATGTATATTTAATGATTATAAACATTAAATACCACAATCATTAAATATCACAAACTATATTTGTATATTTAATGATTGTGTGGTATATTAAAGTACCCAACTATTAATAAAGAGTATAATGTGTTCCAAAATTTAAAAATATATATATTAGACTTGCTTTTAATAATTATTTGACAGTTTTAAACTTGAGTAAATAAAAATAATTAATTTTAAAATATAAGGTTTGCATAAATCAATCAATAAGTATTCTTAATATTCGGACATTGTTTAATAGTTACTACAAGTGATCTAATTTCAAGGTATATCCTTATGCAGATAAAACTAATCATTTCAATACAATCTTAAATTAGAAAGTAATTATTGTACGATTTGTGTCAAAAAGAGCTTACTATATTTCAACCAGATAGTAAAATTTACTTTTATCATTTTAATCTTTGCTTAATTAATATTTAAAATCAATTATAATTAAATAGTTTATTTTCAAAACTCGAAATTCTGCAAAGTATAACTAAGATATAGCCTGCCTATCCCTATAGTCTTGCCTGTTTATTGGGGCTTTTTACGATCGCCAATTAAATTGGATCGCCAATGAACGGATCGGACTCTAGATCTAATATTTGGAGAGTTTTTATACTAGATCCTTTAATTGTTTAACAGCGAAAGCATTTTTAATTATAGATGCATTCACGTATTTACACAAGTGTTATTTTACAGGATACCTTTTTTTTATTTATTGTGTATATGGAATGCAATTAATCTTAATTAATTTTTTTTTCTAATTAATGAGAACATGTATGTTTCAATTTTTTATGAAGCAAAACACTGTTCTTTTAAATTGCGTTTAGTGTGTTGTATTTTTCTTAATTAAATTAAAAAAGTAATTAAATTAAAGATTAAGTGTGTTTTTAATGCTAATTTTTTTTCTTATATATAGGATAGTTTGTGATGCGTCGTATGTTATGATCATACAATAACATCCAAAGCAGTACATAACGAAGTTGATAAAACTAACCAATATGATGAATAAAATAATTTTTAAGATATTATAATTCACTTTGTATAAAAATGTTTTAAATAAGCATAACCCAAAAATATTTTTAAAGAATATGCTAATAATGATACAAAAGAGACACATGATATATATATTTTTCAACATTTATAATTTTTGTATGTATTATAGTTCGTATAATATATTTATTCCCGGCACTTACTTTAAAAAAAAACTGTCCGCTTTATTGTGGTTGTAAGCGTGCTTGATTGTGAGGTTAAATTGAGATGTTATCTGGGAAATTCACCGTTGACCTAGCCAATCGACATGGTTAATTGCTAGTTATCAGCACTTCAGGTCTAAGCCTACGAAAAAGAAGGCCTTTATATGTGATCGGCCTTTAATAAGCCAAAATTTCACCTTCCATTTTTTTTTAAAGGCCGCATATTTCTAAGACCGTATTTTTTTCTAACGTCTCTATAGTATTTTCAACTCAAAGTTCATTTGTCAGAGACAAATATTTGAAATATAAGTTCTTAAAGTTGAGAAATGAGTAAAAAAATATTTGAAAATCAGCAATTAATTCAAATGAGCTACTTAGGCGGGCTACTTAATAAAATGAGATATTCGCAAAAATATTGTATACACTCTACTACCAACGGTCTTTGACTAAATCTATTAGGTAAGATTTATAGAGCTTAAAAAATATTGGCATGAGATAAAACCTTACAAATAATAAAAATAACAAGACATAAAACTACAAAAACGTTTGAGATAAATAATTGCAAGTGCATCAAAAACGATATCGATAATCGTATTGATTCAACGGTTTAAAAATTGACTGTCATGGTAATAGCTTTAAATATCTTTCTATGTTCAAACAAACCATTAAGATAAACCAGCTTTTTTGTAGAGAATATAAAATAAGACATTATAAGGGAAACTATAAACAAAAAAAGCACTTCTATGGACTATACAAAAGGCTTTATAGGTAACGTACGAATTATTTTTATTATTTTAGAACGTAACTTAAACCTTCACGTTTTCAAAATAAAAAAAAATCCAAATAATATTTAAAAAAAAAAAACTACTTTTCGATTTAAGTAGTTAACACGCCATCAAAAAATATTTTAATTATGAAAAATTGCACAAAAAAATCTTTTATAAAACTTTGAAAAAATCATTACAATCTGATAAGCTTATTTTTAAATCAGTGTTTATTTGCTTGAAAAGTGGAGATTTTTTAACAAATACTTTTAAAAAAAAGTCTTTTTAAAGACTCATTAAAATATGTTCTTATAAGTGTCATGCATTGAATTACAATATGCAGTTTTTTAATTAGTTTTCTTCCGTTTTTTTAGTGGCATACGGTTTCATCACCTAAAATAGTTTATTATAATGTATTTTAACAAATGCTTTTAGTATAATTCTAAAACATTAAGTTCCCCCAAACCAAATAGCAAACATATGGATTATAATTTTTTTTTAAAAAACAACTTATAATGATAACGATTTAATCTTCTTAGATTTTTTATTTAAAAAATGTTTTATTTAATGTTAATATCCCTTAAGTTTTGAAAATGATTGAAAAGCTTGTATTTTAAGTATTCTTTTATTAGAAAAATAAATGAATAATTAGGAAATAATCTACTAAAAAATTTAAACAAAAGTTAGACTTTTAGTTGTCAGGCATTTGTGAAAAAATTATTAATGACGCTGATGAGAGTTTTATCTTAAATTTTTTCGTCCTTGTTATCCATTTAAAATTAAAATAAATTTTTGGTGCTATTACACAGAAAACATTTTGTTTCTTTACAGTAATTTTAATAAATAATGGTTTTGAAAAAAAAAACGCAAATTGTAAAACTTTTAGAACTTTTGAATACGAAGCAATTGTTTTATTTTGAAATGCAATATGAATGATGATAAAAGTCTTTTATCATGAATAAAATAATATATATTTTTATTTTAATGTAAGTTCTTTACCATAATAAAGAAACATAATAGGATGCATTAGGTGCTGTTTATTTTTCGCAACCTTGAGTTTGGAATGATTCGAGAATTGAAGAATGTTATCGTGAGAGTGCAGAAGGCATTTTCTTATCTTTCCAGGTATCTTTCAATCATAATCCGTCTATAAGCAAGAATCAATCAAATTCTTAATTAACAAATAAACGAAAGAAATAAATGCCAATGAGTCGATCCACGGTGTAAAAATATGAAGTATATTTAAAAGCTTCAACCCAATTTAAAATAATTACTATATAATTTAAGTTTTACAAAGGGTTGGGGAGCCCAGTCAGTTAGGCATCCGCCTAGCATGCCAAAGGTCCGGGCATCGCCACAATAACTGCCGGCCTATAAACGGCCCATGCAGTCGAAATGTCCGACAAATAATACCCCGTGTAGAGGGAGTGCACGTTAAAAATCCTTCAAAGTCCCAACTCTGCGTATTACGATGTCTCTTGTAACGGTTGCGTTGGGTGCCTACTAAAGTGTCGACTCGTCACTTTATTAATATTCAAAAATACGACGCCTGTCGCCAATAGCCCTCGTTTCGCTCTAATGCGACGATAATTCAAACTAAACTAAACTTAAGTTTAACAAAATAACTTTCTGTAACAACAAGTAAAAGATCCAAGAACAATCCACGTATTTTAAATACTGTCAGATATTGTGAACTTATCAAAATTGTTTTATAATGTAACCTCAGAACCGTCAATGAGCCAGAACTAAGGAAATCCGTTAATGCTGTGTAAATAAGCCAGAATCAAACAAATTATCAATTAACAAATACGATATTGAGTCTATCAACCACATATAGTATAAAATGATAAAGTATATTTAATAAACAATAATTTAATTTGAAATAATTTCCATAATTTAAATATTACAAAACTTTCTGAAACAACTCTATTACCAACATTTTATAGAATTTCCTTACTCTCGAAAGGATTCATTGATTTGAACGACCGAAAATATATCAAATTTTGTAACAATAGTGTGTTTCGCTCCGATGCATATTTCAATCTACTATTTTTTTAAAAAACAAATCCCTAGAGACATACTTAAAAATCGAAATTTCTTTAATGATTAAAAAAGTTTTCCGGGATTCCAAAAAGATAATAGATACTTTTAATGCTTTAGATTTCTGCTTATTACCCTTTAAGAATGCTTGCAAAGATTTTTCTCATGGTTGGCTGCTTTGTTAACAATAATACGTATTGTAATTGGAAATTGTTTGGGTTCAGTTCTCTTTAAAGAGTTTTAGAAAATGATTTGATAAATGATATTAGAGTATTTGGTCATTAAAGTAGAATTGCAGCTTTTTTTTTATAAATGATTCTTAAAATAATTCGATACATGTGTAACAATGTTTGGATAGTTTTGTTTTACGTAATTTCGTTTATAAACATGTTCATATGTTAACAAAATCTAATTATTCAGTAGGGATTTTTTTTTTTAATTTTTCCACTTTGTAGCTATGAGCCAACGCTGAAAGCTACTTTTCATTTGACGCTAAGCTGAAATCTACTGTTCATTTAAAAAAAAAAAGTGGTTCCTGTTATTATACCTGTTCTTTTCATCAAGCAGCTTAATATTGGAGTAGTCATAATTTCATGCTATTGAAGTAGAAGTCGAACTAATTTTTCGTTATTTCCAGAATGTGACATTTTTTCAACATATTTTGACCCATTTTATGGTGTATCTACCAGAAGTTCTTGATTTTTCACTTAAATTTGGTTCAGCGCTGAACTGAACTTTTTAAAAGAACCAGGACTTTCGTGATTTTTTGAAAACATTACTTTCTTGTCTGCTTTTATTTACTTTTGGTATTATTTACTTGGGTCACATATCTTTAAGTTGAATGGGTCAAGTATCCCTCTTTTTTTGCTTAACCCCAAAACAAAGCATTTTGAAAATAAATACATTAAAACTATTATGCACGTAACAATAGCTAAGAGCATGAACAAAACAAGTAAATAATTGAAAAAAATATTTCCTTTAAACCAAAAAATTTAGACCAAAAAAACTTATGGCATCAAAAATTTACTTTCAGTGCATGACAACGTATTTCCCCGTATAGCTAAACACGTACGCAATGATTCAGTTGGATTTTTCACCATGTGGTTGGCTGACAGAAAGGAAAGAAGTGCTGAAACTTACAACTTATTAAATTTTTCCAATCCTGAGAAAAAAGCATTGGGTCATGCATCCTTATGGGTCAAATATCCCTAGTTCTCCCTATAGCATAGAATAGAAATTAAAAAGCCAAGGAGAATAACAAGAAAAGGATTTGTAATGTGTATTTTATAGTAACATTTTTATTCCCCATCGCATTTATGTCTCCTCTTATGTAATATTTTTCTCTCATTTCTCTTATATAACATATTAGCTTCTTGTGATACCACATAATAAACTATATTAGTGTCGGCAGAGAATGATTTATTTTTTGGGTCAAATTGAAGCTTCAAATGCTAGTATGCTTTCTTTGATTTCGGTACTATAGTTGTATGTATAATATAAATTAAATTCGCATCTGTGATACTTGATGTAACTTTTTAAAAAGTTTATGCCAGAAATCCGGTGCAAAATATACCTGAGCGTACTTTGTGAAATAGAGTGGTTAAAACTGTTTAAGTCAAGTCTCTTTCTTCACCCCCCAGTACTCATTTAAATTCTAACTAGTCTATCACGATTCAATATCCCTATTAAAATCATTATTACCACAAAAATCATTATGATTATAAACTCTCCAAACGCTATCATCATTATAGATATATCTCTATAATAAATAACAGTAGTAATCTTATTTAGCAGTTTTATATTATGAACCCCAACATCATGAAACCCTCTCTGACTTGTCTTTTACAAAACAAATTAGATTAATATTAGAATAATTACCATTATATTTCCAAAAATTAGGAAAGCAATTATTCGGTAAAAAATCCACTAAATGTTATAAAAACTCTTGAACTGCTTCTCAATTTTTAATTCAAGTTTTTTACGTCAACTAAAATTCTGTAAAACACTAAAAAACATCCTTAACATAAACCTAAACCTTACTGCTCTTCCTTTAATAGTATCTAAGGTTTCTTTTTTAAGGAAAAATCTCAAATAAAGTACGGAGTTATGATAAAATAACTCAAATAACTCCACTTATATTCTTGATAAAGCGCAAGATAGTATAAATTTGCTCTCTAAAGATGCCGCATAAATCATTCCAAATGTACGGAAATTTCGCGAAATAAATTGTTAAGTTATGATAGATACTCTCCAGCAGATATAGACATATCTATTCGTGAATATTTGGCGCATCGGGATCGTGCATATTATATACGTAAACAAAGTAGGGTAAACAAATTCATCAACTATCTGACCGATCCATCACGATGTGTTTACCAACATTTTGGGTAAAATGTTTTCTTATCTTAAAAATAGTTTTATTATATTCAGTATATAAAGATCCTTGAACTGAAAAAGGAATTGGTTTGTAGAAAATATCCCTCTAATTTGCCATCACACGAGATAGCGAATTTGCTGCCATCACCCTGTATTGTAAATTTATATTTTATCTTAAATGTATTGTTTGTTGTCGATGAAAACGTTTGCTTCACTGGCAGTGATTGGGTGCACCCACCTTTTTGTTTAAACACTATTGGTTGGTTGGAGGGTTGGTATACATATATTTTCAGGCTTGTGTGCCTGCTCCGAGAGCCGCTTATAAACCTTCGTCAAGTAAGTCAGTCACAACACACACACTCTCATGCACACATATACGTGACAGATGCTGCCATCTATCGCGCGTCACCTCCACAATTTAGACATGTCCCTGAAAGGGGGGGGGGGGATATTCTCCAGGAACCTGTGCCAGTGGGAAACTGCGCAATGACCGCCCACAGGACTTTCAGACCCAACAGATTTAACGAGCATGTACTCCGCATATATACATATGTATACACTCCGCATGGTGGGTTTTCGGTGACCAGGACTCGATCGTGGGACCTTCCTATCTGTAGATCAAGGCACTGACCACAGGGCGCTCCGCACCCACAGCCACTTTAAACACTATTAAAGTAAGTTGTTTAGGCGACTCTTTACTTCAAGAAAACGTCACTTTGCTGTGAAAGAAATATTATTACACTGTGATGGAAAAAAAGAAAATAAGTGCAAAATGTGCTGGAATTTCACATGATTTTGTTTGCAGTGTGCAATAGATAGTTTAAGAACTTAGTGGAAGCACTTGCTATGTTGGCAGAATGGTGAAAACGAGAATATGAACTTGGGAGTTTTTAGTTTTGCACTTATATCCATTAAAAGCTGTACTTGCAAACAGCAAAAAATATGCATAGCCTAAAGTTAATTGAAAAAGGAGAAACTTGTTGTATTTAAATGATAGAACAACTTATTTATCGAAACCAAATTCTCAATTTTTCAAAAAATTCACATTTCCATCACTAAGCTCTTCAATTACTTTTATAGTGCTTGCACAGAACTTTTATTTTTCATGTTTAATCCTGCGATATTTGACATTACTTCATTGTAATGAATTCCAGTAGTACCCCTTTTTTTCGAGACCAATAACGAATGTTAAAATTTCACCTAGCACGTTATTAAATTAACCTCTTTAATTACTTTTACAGTGTTTTCACGCAGCTGAAAAATACATTCCATCATCTCAAAACATCATTAAATTATCATTATTCTCCACGTTTAATCATCCGACCTCTAATCATACTTCACTGTAAAATGAATTCCAGAAGTACCCCTTTTTATTGAGACAAATAACGAATGTTAAAATTTTACCTAGCACGTTGTTCCATTAAGCTCTTCAATAACTTTTACAGTGTTTTCACACAACTAAAAAAAATATGTTCCATCATCTCAAAACATCATTAAAATATCATTATTCTCCACGTTTAACCTTCTAATGCATTATTTTTTTCATCCCGAAAAAATATATATGTATCTTTATTACTCATGCATTAAGGGAAAAATACTGAAAACACTTAACTGCATAAGAATTGAAATAATTTAAATTTTTAAAAAAATTTCTATATGATAAAAACGTACTACAAAATTCCAATTTTGATGATAATTACTAGAAAACTACCAAATATACTTCAAAATAACCCTCTTAACAATTATTTGTATTGAGTACTAACATTATTATACTTTGAATACTGCCAAAAACGAACAGTTATTAACTTCACTTTTTAATTTTGAATACACTTTTACTACTGTCATATATGAGAGTAATTAGTAAGTAAACTTCAAAATAGAATGTAATAAATGAAAAAACGCATATTTGTCTGGAGGGAGCTCTACTTTGATAGAATAAAGTGGATTGTGTTACTTGTTGCCATATGGCAACAGTATGCACTAGACGGTTAATTCTACAACCTTTAACCATACTTCACTGTATAATGAATTCCAGAAGTACCCCTTTTTATTGAGACAAATGGCGCTGCAACACCCGATAACACCAGAGTCACTCAGTCTACCTCCCTCATTAAGGAGCCGGATTCTGCCGAGTGTCCAACAATGTCCCTGGTGACCGGTGTCCAAGTTTCCTTTCCCCGACAAAGAACAGGTTCATTATTCACACGCCATAACACGACTGGAGTCAGGCACGTCCCTTGTATTTGTGTTGGTGAACTTTGCAATATTGATTTGGTGGAGTTGTTAGGGACTGCTGGCGATAAATATTTGATTTAGAGATAAAAAGTGTGGTGTGATTGACGGTTGGACTTGAAAGTTTCTTAAGCTTTAATTTTATTTTAGTTTATTTTAAACTATATTCTTAACTACATTTTTAAACTTTATTTTTTACTCTATATCAGTTGTAGAAAATATACTATAAAATGGATTAAAGTATCAGCATTTACAAACACAACGTAAATCAATTTAATTGGAAAAAAATATTTTAAGCTTTCAGTTTTAGTTTCAAATAAAAACCTTTAAATAATAACATAAAAGTTTTGGATATAAAATTTAATTCATTGCAAGAGAAGCTCACATTTGGTATATCTTAAATTGATAAATCATTATTGAACGAAACGCGTTTTCTGTATAATATCCTATTCATATTATCTCAAAGTTCACTTTCCGAAATTAAATGAAAACCTATCTAAACTGTAGAAGAAAACTAAAATTTATTTGTGAGGGATTACTTTAAGTAACCTTTTAAAAGTATTACCTAAGATTGTAGCTTTGATTAAAAAAAAATTAGTATAAAAGATGTAAATTTACATGCCTTTTAATGCTGGATACTCATGCTTAGTTTTTAAAAAAAAGATAATTCAAGGAACTGGGAATGTAATTATATCAATCATATTAAATGTATCACTAAACTACTTTTTTTAAAAACTATACTTTCTTCTGTTCTTAAGCTTCTTCATTTAAGGATACAAAGGACCAAACAAAAGTCTAGACTTACGTAGAAATAAATTAAATAAAAAAGGGCGAGACAATTTTGTTAAGGTATTTTTAGAACCTTGAAAAGTGAGAAACATTATAAGGGCGTGTTTCTTAGATTGCCATATGTCTGCTTGATTCATGTGAAGTACACATACAATAGATTTTCGTGATAAGAATAATATATACCATGTACGTTTTATTTGTATATAATTTTGAAAGTAGTTGTTTTGTTTCGTAAATCTCCAACATACACATATGTTCATCTGTTTTAATAAAACTTCAAGAGTCATATGTTCTGCTTGGCTTTAAAAAAATTGAATTTCGCATTAATTTAATTAAATTTAATCTTACGATAGCTTTTTCAATTGCATTACCACTCATGATAAATATTTTAGTGAGTTCTATGTACATCAGATTATTCTGGATTCGAAATCCAAAATCAGAAGAATAATAGTTTTTTGTTAGAAACTCGATATAAAGGCGGTGAAGTAAGAGTTGGGACTTGAAGTTATGGACAGGGTACAGCAGTAACATTTTCATGCTTTTTTGTACTAAAAATCAAAATTATTTGCCTAAAAGTAACTTTTGACCTTATATTTAGAACAAGTACATATTTTCTCTTTAATATACGTGACGAAAAAACCATATATAATGCAAAAGTCACAAAAAATATACTATATGACTTTAAAAAAAAAGTTGACAGAGAATCACACACATTACTTTTCTCATTACAATATTTTATTTATTATAAACATGAAGCTTTTTTATTTTTGGTATTCGATTTCTAAGTAAAAAAAACAATAATTTGTCCACTAAAGGAAAGTCTTAAAGTACACTAAGACGAAGAAAATAAATCGTAGTAATTGCCTTGCATGCAACCATTTTTCTTCATAAAATCCGAAACAACGCTAGCGTTTCTCTATTGTGCTCAACCATACACAAAGTAATGTATCTACAAGTTGTGAAAATTGCTATAAAAACATAGCTTTATTAAAGTTTTTACATTTATTTTGAAAAATATTTAGTGTGACAAGATTTGTTAAAATTTTTTTTTGATGAAATGCATCAAGTAAATTAACAGAACAGAAGGGGAAAAAAGAGACTTGGTTTGGTTTAATGTCAAAATAGTAACTATATGAGGGTTACTGGCAACGGGCCGCTTATAGAGAGAAAATATAGCTTAGATAATGATCTTTAAATATTTAAACACTCTTAAAAAATCACTGCTTTAAAACATTGAGTTCAGAGCCTGTTAAGAATGTAATTCTTAAATTTGGTTTAGTTTTATCTATTTTAGTTTCTATGTAGCAAAGTGAGAAAAATAGTCCGAAGTTGTAGATTCAAGAACATGAAGAATTTTAAATATGACTAGTTTTTGGAACTCAATAAAAGTTATTTTTAATTTTATTTGTTTATAAGCAGTGCATAATCGTAAACTCGATCTTTTGTGGTATTTTTTTAGTAAATAAGATAGTCAAAATATTATATTTGTGTTTAAAAAAACAGTATGCCCCATTTGCAAATTAAACCTGTTAATAAATTTGCGCATCAATTAATGAATTATTTATAAAATTTAAACATGTGTAATTTTCGATTACTTAACTCATGGTAGTTAACCCAAAGTTTAGAAATATTATATGGTAACTCACTTAGGCATATAATAAGTTTCAGAATAAATATTTTTATAGCAAATTGAAGGTCATAAATTCCCTGTATATCTTTTTATTTACGAGGAGTTATAAAGAAAATTTAGTTCGTGATGCTTATTTGACCGCACAGAAATAACAATCTTTTCCTAAAAAAGAAGACATTACAGAAATGACATTTGGATGAAAAAGATAGAAATAAAAGGCGCTAACTTTATAAAATATTGGAGGTTATATTTTAATTTTCATAAATGCGTGTATTAATTTTGTACAATTAATTCTGCTTATATTTTAAAAAAATTGTTTTGCTATAAGATGTATACGTTTTATTTATAAATGGAGTAATGGCATTTAAAATTATCTAAAAAATTTGCAATTTTATGTCTAATTTTTTTTAACTATAATTCTCCAGGTAAAAACGATTTACTTTATTTTATTTTATCACCGCAAGAATGTTTTAATTTTTTTTTACATAACATGATTCAAAGAAGATTTTTAAAATACATTTTATCTAAATATTTAGTTTATTCAAGAAGAATATTTTTTAATGCATTAAAAAATTTATTTTTTGACTGTTTCTACGAGCTGACTGTGTTCACTTTAAATATTTTTTATGAGAAAAAAAACTTAAAATCAGTGTCGTACTTTAGACAAACAATTTAAAGCAGAGGACTTTTAAAGTTTTAACAACAAAATGTAGAAGAATTTTGCCTTCGCCCTGGGTGAACTTCCTTTCTCTGTGACAGTAAAAATTCTTTCCGTGTCTGTCTTACATACTTGACGAATGCTTATAAGCGGGTCTCTGATCAAGCACACAAGCCAGAATATATATGTGCCTACCATACCCTACTAATCTTACTAGCCGTTGGAGTGAGAGCAATCAATTGAAAAGAAGAAAAAGGGCAGCGTGACAGTTTTGGCTTTTGACTTAAACTATTGGCTAGTTTAATAAATAAAGACTTTTTGTGTGTGTCTGTGTGTGTTGTTTAAGAGTTTTTAAAGGTAAGCAAATATCATTTGTAAGTTTATCATGCAATGTTACGCAACGAAAAATAATTTGAAGAAATTTTTTGCGAAGTTTTGTTGTTATACTTATATTGCACTACGCATGTTTTAGATTTTTAAAATTGTAATGTATAATAGTTATTAAATCGATCCATAATTATTTTTACGTGATGTAGCAAAAATAATAGCAAGCCAAATACATGAAAATCGTTTATTATTAAGCCCTTTTCACACATTATTGTAGGTGCATAATAAAAATAATTTTTTTTTCATCAGTATATGAATAGTTAACCCGCTTAAATAAAATTTTGCAAATGAAATTTCTAAACCCGATTACAACACAACAATTCCCTTTAAATAATGCCTTCAATTATCTCTAAAAGAAACAAAATTAAAAGGAATTATCCATTCCGATCCCTGCAGAATTCATAAAAATAAGCTTTTAATTTACATGTGAAAGCAAAGTAAAAAATAAATATAGCGGCATTGCATAAACAGCATTAATCAAGTATTTAACCTTTCTTCAGGGCTTAAGGTGATCAACAAAAGAATAAAAAGAGCTAATTATGTGGAACAAGTGAAGCCTTAAAAGGTGTTCACTTCGTGAACAAGGACTTTTCGATGTTTTTATTGAGTGAACACTTCAGCGGGTGGACTTTACATTGCCACATTGGGAGGGACAAGAGCGTGCGTGGCCGAATGATCGATTGCTGTTGAAAAGAGTTAAGCTATAGGGTAAGGTGGGGTAAGTGGGCCATTGGGGCAAGTGGGTCACCCCCCCCCCCTGGCATTTCCCGAACTATGGACGTAAAAAAAATCTGTTACAATTTTTTTACGTATTTACCCCAATAGATGCAGGAAACATTATGGCATCATTTTCATTTAAGTATGTAACAAGGTACAATCCTTTTTGTGAAATGTTTTTAAATTGCATCTGTTCGTAATTCACGCCCTTATACTATTTTTTTTATTTACTTCCAAACGGTTCATGATACAAAACAAAATGTTATATATTTTGAAAGTGTATAAAACATAGTATATTTGTAGTGTCATGTACTTGTGATGTTGATAAGGTTAAAAGGTAAGGGTGGCATATTTGCCCCGCGTTTGGGGTAAAAAGGCCACCACAATGGCGGGGTAAGTAGGCCAAGGGTGGCCCACTTACCCCGCCATGAGGGTCTAAAGTCGAATTATGCCAAAAAGGTGGCCCACTTACCCCACCTTACCCTACCAAATATCGAGGACTGTGAGGCGCCCTGGGGTCAGTGTCTCGATCTACGGATCGGAAGGTCCCGCGAACGAGTTCTGGTCGCTGAAAACTCATCGAGTATATGCGGAGTACGTGCTCTTTAAATCTGTTGGATCCAAAAATCCTGTGAGCGGTCATTGCGCAGTTTTCCACGGGTACAGGTTCCTGGAGACTATTTCTCTCCCCTTCAGGGACTTGTATAAATTGCGGAGGTGGCGCTGGATAGATGGCAGTATCTGTCACGTATATGTGTGCATGCGAGTGTGAGCGTGTGTGTTGTGACTGTCTTACTTGACGAAGGTTTATAAGCGGCTCTCTGAGCAAGCACACAAGCCTGAAAATATATGTATATCAACCATATACAGTAAATAACTAATCGATTTTTAGGCTGAATTTGTACATTATGGGAAATTTAATTGAGCGAAAGTGATATGATGGGATTAGCAGGTTAGATTATTGAGCAGAAAAAGTCCCGTTAACAACTTTCAAACGATGACATTTCACCAAACAGTACAGAATAACGAATGAGAATTAGACTCTACCTCCTCGATGCTGAATAAACATATAGGAGATTTCTATAAATCGAGGGAGCTATAGAAATAAATTTTTGGTTTTTTTCTTTTAGAGCAATACACCCCCCCCCCTTATTTCTCTACCTCCTTATTTGAACGAAATTTATTTTGCCATGGAGAAATTCCAAAATAGCTCACTGTTTTGGAATAAAATATGTGTGGTATTTTCTATTACTGGGTTTCAGGATATTTAAAAATTGTTTTTTTTTTTAGATTTCCATTAAAAATTTCCGAATATACAATCTATCTCTATATTTACGTTAATTAAACTTTTAAATACCATAGTTTTTGGATAAAATAGGCTTTCGAATAAGCTACATTTCTGCAACAAAGAGAGTGGCATGTTTATGGCATCTAAAGTAAATAAGTGCAGTCTCGGAGAATGAGAAAAAAGGCAGAAGAAGAATTACCAATGGGGTCTTTATGGCAGGACTTTTATTCGCAACCACACAAATGTTGCCACGTTATGCAATTTTTTCATCTCTTTTTGTTTGGGTAATGGCTTCTTGTGATACCACATAATAAAATAGCGTTGTCGGCAAAGTATGTGAGATAATGTATTTGTTTAGGCTTCAAATTGTGTATTGCATTTATTTATTATGGATATGCATCACAGAGCTAAAAATTAGTATTTCAATAGCTATTTATAATATAAGATTTGTGTCCAAATTTCAGCTGAACATTTTATTAATGCATTTTTTGTAGTAAAATAGTGTTATTATTTTTTTCGGTTTTCATTATTACTGTTATCATCAATGTTATCATAGCCCTCACTATTAAAAAATAATCTCTTTTATAATTAACGCGATAGAGATCTCTATCGCAATCATTCAGTTTCATCATCGCAGTCATCAAACATAGTTACTTTTAGTTTCCACACTAAGTTAATAGCTTAAAAAAGTGGAAGCTTTTACAAGGGCTATGTGCGCCTGCTAGAGTCCCCCAAACTACATAAACTACTTAGATACAGACAAGTATGACGATTCAAAAAAAGTGGAAGCTTTTACAAAGGCTATGTCCGTCTGTCAGAGTCACCCAAACTACATAAACTACTAAGTTACAGACAAGTGTGACGATTCAAAAAACATTAATGCATCAAAACTAGAAGTTATTGAAAACGATAAATAGTTATTGAATTTTCAAAGCAAAATAAATGAAGCTAGCTTAATAAAGCGGTAACTTTTTAAATATTAAATTAAATATGCTTCGCCCCCCCCCCCAGCGTTAAACACAAATGATGTGTGGGAGGGGTTTCAGTGACAGATTCTGTAAGAAACCTACCAGATTTTTTTTTAAATATCAATATGTTGCTTTCTAAGCTTTATAGCTTTTTCAGTGTCCAGACATGAAATATTATATAATGAATGTATTGAAGTTTGTTGAAATTCAGAAATGGGGATATTGTGCTTTCTACATTCTTTTGGGCTTTCTTTCATTGCTAATTCTAAAAATGGGGCGGCAGAACATTGGTCAACCTGTTAGACAGTTTTTCGGATTATCATTATGTGTGTCTGGCATTAGGTGTGTAACACATCAAACGACTTTCAGTTACATTTATTATTAGATACGTGATACGCTTATTTTGACTGTCGGTTCTACGGGTATGACTTTTCAAAAAAAAAAAAAATTGATAGTCAAGTCCGACATTGTAAAATCAATTCGGATTCTAAGTTTGAAGTCCGTAACTTTCTTCATTTTTAGCAATACTTTTACAACATAAATAGTTTTATAGCAACTACCTTTGCGCATGAGTGATTTTCTCGAAAATATTATTCTGCCGTCCTACAAGTATTAGATATGCGAGTACCAAATTTGAAGTCTATAGATATTTTCTATTCGAAATGTATACTGGTTTCAGATGGATGGAATGACAGACGGTCCAATATTCAAAAACCATTTTCTTTTCAGAATAGGTACCCATCATATCGTGTAGAAAACACAAAATCTCCAGTTCGGATTTGTAAACCCATTGCAATATTTATATTACCTTATGCATATTTCATATAAGCAAATTGATTTCATGTAAGGGAATTGAAAGTAAAAAGTATATAGAATTCTTTTCTTGTGCAATTTTTCTAACTCAGAATTATTTGTGAACTCATACAAAAACACACTTTCAATTTGTTAAAAATAATTTTGAACAATTAACGAACCCATAATATACTTATAAATATGCTCAATTTTTTTAAAATATAATGTAACAAAATGGAATCATAACATATGGATAATTTTAAAAGATCCAACCTCTAGCTCATATACATAATTATACATCATCTCATCCAAACTTTTGAAAGTCCTCCTTCTAAGAAGATCATTACCACCAAATTTAGAAGGTAAAAGTTCCACATCTTGCACTCAATTATCAACCAATCAATAAACGCCAAACGATTCCAATCATTATTTCTACTCTAATAAGCTGAGAAAACAAAATATCAGTAAGGATAAAAATTGATTTTCTTACCGTGATATATCTTCTTTGTTTCAACATGGCTCATAACGAACTTACTCATTTTGTGATAAATATTTGTTCACCTCCATCCAAGAGAATCGATTTATTTGGAAATGTATCAAAATGTATAAAATGAGAATTTATCGGAATTTTGCCTATTTTTAGCTTTAAATTAGTTGTTCTATTATATTTTTGGTGTTATATGAATTGCTAATATATAAGTATATAAAAATTTTAAGTTGAAAGCGCTAAAGATTCAAAATGTAAGTTTCAATAAAAGGTGTTATTTTTTATCCTTGCAGCGTACATCAATGGGAATGTTTCAGATGATGTTAGGCTCTTGTTTTCATTTTTCTTGATACTGCGATTTAATTAGTAGCTTCGGTTTCACTCTCAAAATGGCCGATATAGATGAAAAGAAAATTTTCTTTCTACACAAGCTCTCTTTTACAAATATTTTGAACAACCAACACCACAGCAAGAAGTTGGCATTTAAACAATTTAATACGTAAAATATTCTTAGAAAGCCTCATTTTAGAAAATTAAAAGAAAAGTAATTCCATGCAGCAAATGAAAACAAACCGTTGTTGGAGCTGTTGCAAAACAACCCTAGTCAATTCATTGGAAAAATTGCGAACTGTTACTACATTTATTAAGAATTATCTATTTTTAAATAGCTGAAGATAAGATAGCAAAACTTTTTCAAGACGTATTTAAATAATTAATTTAGATTTATTTTATTTTAGTAACACAGCACGTGAATTATTTACAATAAGTTTTCATTTAATAATTATTCATTTTTAAGTTAAGAAAAATAAATTTTACAAAATTTCCAACTGTACTTTGTTTCGAAAAACTCGAAACAGGTTTACAAGGAAAAGAAACTTCCAGATGATGTATAACTGTATGATACTTTGTTCCTGAAAACTCGAAACTGGCTTACATTTACATTCAAAGCATCGCTTTGTAGAGAAGGCTTGTTAGAATATAACTCAAAGGTGAATATAGACTTTTCAATTTTGTCTATAAAATATACAATAAAATTTCACGAAATCATTTTAGCAATGTCAGTAAAACTGGAAATATGTATTTATTGCAAGACATTATTATTTTTACAATCATCAAAAACCTGCTTTATAAATTAGTGTAGAAATCGGTAAATGTTTTTTAGTGATATTTAGATTAAGAGTGTACAAATTACAATTCTAATTTTACGGCACTCGAATAAATAATGAAGTTTCGTCAATAGGTGTATATACGATGTAATCCATTGCACAATAATTGTAAACACTAATTTGTTTGAATAAATATTTAAGTTACGTGGATTTTCATCCATGTCTGTACACTCTTCAATGACATAATATCATCATTGATAGCTTTGTTACGTTCATGATCTGTGATTATCAGAATTAAGTCCTATTCATATTTGAATGGATTTAAGCTGTTTGATCTTATTTGCTGTAACCAAGGGAATATAATTGGGTTTAGCCCATAGAGATAGAAAACACGTGCGCTCTGGCACACTATCTAGAGAGAGAAGGTAGGGGTAGGGGGGGGTAGGTACAATATATCCGACTTGTGATTGTGTGCTTGTGAGCCGTTATAAGTCTGTCGTCAAGTAAGACAGACACAGAAAGATATTTACTGTCCCACAAAGAGAGGAAAAGATACCAGGGCGAGGGCGAATCGAACCCCGCCCGTTACAGCACGCAGACTGCTGGCCAGCGAATGCTTACCACTTTCGGCCAACCGGGCCCCAAAGCGTATGTCAGGGGTAGGGTAGGTATTTTTACATATATTATTCCGACTTTGCTTGCTCAGTGAGCCGCTTTATAAGTCTTCGTCAAGTTAAACAGACCACAGAAAGATTAATTTTACTGTCACAAAGAGAGAAAAACACCCAGGGCGAGGGCGGAATCAACCCGCGCCCTTACAGCACCGACTGCTGGCCACGATCTTACCTACTCGCCATCCCGGGCCCCAATAGCGGATGGTGAAACAAGAGGGAATTTTGTGCCGAAGCATCACCTCAACATGGCGGCGATTGACGTTGAAAAAAACAGTATTAAAATTACGCTTTTTTTTTTAGAATCATGATTGTTGAGTTGATTCCCGTTGATAACTGCAAATATTTCGAATTTCTTTTGTGAATGGCAAAAATAATATAATGTATTAAAAGTAACCGAAAATGTGCATAGTTGTCTATTGATAATTTGGAATTATAGATTTTATATTCATCGTCAAACCTAACCAATCATAAAATGTGATTCAAAATTGAGTCCGACACTAAAGTTATTTCCCTGAATAGAACTAAAACATCCTGAAAAATGATCTTGATTCATGAATCATAAGTACAATCCACGTCTACAAAAAATGTCAAAGAGCCACCAGCTCCAAGATAACAGCTTCTAAAAAAGCGCAATTTTAGTGATGTCATTTTCTAATCAACTAGTCACCACGTTGAGGTGTTCAAAGGAAACAGATTTTGACTCTCCGTTTCTCCTCTTGGGAAGTAGCGCACGGTTTTTCTATCTCTATGGTTTAGCCCTCTGAGAGAACGCTTTTTGGGAAAAGTGAAATCTGTTTTCTCTGCATTAGATTTAACTTTAGATTATTGATTCATGCATTAAAGTGTTGATACTTTTTTTTTAAAATTTTATTTAGAAATAAAATGATTATAGATTTTAATATACATTCAATACTTTTGAATTTAATAAATCAAAATACTAATTGTTTTAAAAAATTAAGTACTCCTGGAAAAACTAACATTAACTAACATTTGAATCACTCAGGTGGTTGGTTTAAATTTACAACAAAGAATAGAAAATATAATTGAAAAAAATAACAATTCTGTCAAAATCCTTAAAATTGTTCTGTCCTGGACCTCTTTTGTAATTTAAATTATTAACTATACATCCTGGACTCTTTGGATCAATTCTTAGCATCTGTCAACCCAAACCTTTTAGTTAAAGTAATCTTCTGTTGTTAAAGCAAAGTATTCCAAGACTTGTTATAACTTCGTCAAGATTTTTTTTAACAAAACAAGTAGTTTTCTTTTTATTCCATAAATCTAACAGAACTAGAGCATATGCTTAATGTACTATATGCTGAAATTTCTTTTCAAGTCGTGTTGAATTTATTCGATGGATGTATCTAATAAAAAGTTGGTAAGACGAAAAATGGCGTCGATAAAAAAGAATTTCTGTCACGTTTATAGTTAAATGGAGTTTTCCTGAATGCATTTTATACATTGTACTTATTGTTATTTATTTGACTTCGTGCGTCAGAGATGTTTTTTATTATATCTGGAAAAGGTCGTTTCTATGAAATTTTTATTTTCAAGATAAAAGTAGAAGTTTCCTTTGCACATGTGCCTAGTTCATACGTTCACATTAAATTGTGCTTTTAGAATAAAGATTGTCGTTGTTTTTCATCGCTAAATGGTTTGTAAAAACATTTTTGAAGGGAGTTATCCTATAAAAACTAATGGTAAAGTTATTTAAAACCGCGAAGTATATTTAAAGTTGTTAAAGACACAGATTATGCTCTGTTAGTAGTATAAATACCATAATTACCGACTGCTTTTACCGATGCATGCAAACAAAATGAAGTTAGAGAAAAACCAAATAAAATCCAACTCAAATTACTTACCATTAAATTACAACCGTTAAATTCAAACACAACTCTTCCTTAACCCTTCACTTCCTTGTATGACATATGTGGCAAAGACCTGTACTTAGATCTATAAAGCATTAGGTTTACTTTTCATGCAATATTTCCAAATATTTAGAAAACTCAATCGATGCTACAAGTAACGACTTAATTGAAACATTCTTTAAAGGAAACCTACCCAAATAATAGGCTAATAAAATTTTTAACCTTTTGTTGATTCGTTGATTTTCTGCGTTAGCTCCAATTTGCCTATTTTACATGTATTGAAAGGGTTTTGTAAAATATTTTTTCTGTGTAATCACCTTAAATAAGTGGATCCCTTAAAATATACAGTCCTTTTCAACCTAAGTTGGGTAAATAGAAATATGCTATGAAGAATATCCTTCCGCGCATGTATTAGTTAAATAAATTATTTGTGAATACATCCAGAAAACATGTTTAAAACATTAATTTCGTTTAAGGTCTGACAGATTTGAATATGCCAAAATTCCTTTCTATGCAAATAAAAATTGCTTTGGCGGCGAGACATAGCACTGGCCTTTCATTTACAAAACGCAAACAGAAAAATATCTTTAAAAGAGAACAAAAATATCCCAGGCTAATCACGGATTATTCTACCATTAGTAAAATTAACTTATTGGTCACTATTTTAGTAAAAAAAACGTATTATGCCGTTCGTTATGTTTTACATAATTATCAATGATCATGAAAAAATAATATTGTTCCCCTAGACAAACAATCTTCCTTGGTTCTGACAACATATTTTATTGTAACGAATATTAAAAATGGCCTTTTGTGCGCAAATAAGATCAAACAACTTAAGGGGTCACAGGAGTCTTAAAAATGTGCAAAGAAGATACTACATAGCATAGTTTGATCTCTCTTGTAATTTTTTAACTACTCAATAATGAGTATAATTTTTTTATATGTAATTTAAAACAAGATTTATTTGTTATAAAACAAGTTTTAAAATTTATGAAACTTAAGCCAAAACTAAAATAAATGATATTAAACATTGGTACTTGTACTTGAAACACACTGTGATTAGGCTTGCGCGGCAAATTGTGAGATCAAAACACATGACGAAGAAAATGACTTTATATTGCACAAATAAATTTGTGTACAAACTAGGACTTAATACCTAAATTCTCAGCTCAATTTTAATTAGAAAATTATTATAAGAACTTTTTTCTAAAAAATTAATAAAAATTTAAAAAATTTTGATTTCAAATTTTTTTTTAAAAATCTATATCTATTTCTAATTAATATTGAGTGAGAAGGGGATTTAGGTATAAGTCTTTGTTTGTAACATATTTGTACAATATTAAAGTCATTTTTTTATTCATTTTTTCAATTTTGACCTCACAAATTTGCCGCGCAAGCCTAATCTACAGTGTGTTCAAGTACCTTTCATGTTTAATATCATTTATTTTAGTTTTTTGGATTTAAAGTTTCATAATTTTAAAACTTGTTTTAATTAATTAATAAATCTTGTAGAATTACATATAAAAAAAACATTATACTTATACATTGAGTAGTTAAAAAATGACATGACATTGAAAGATCAGATCAGACTTATGCTTTGTAATTCATTTATTTTGCACATTTTTAAGACTCCTTAAGACCCCTTAATTCAGTTCAAATGTGAATGGGATGTAATACTGATAAATGACAGATCATAATGGTATGCAGCAAAGCATGTCAATTCATTGCAGGTGTAGTAAGCATTCATATGAGAGTTAAGATATTTTGTTGAAATAAATATTTATTCAATTTATTCAAACAAATTAGTATTTGCCATTATTATGCAACGGATCTGAATCGTTAATATGTACATCTATTGAGTGAAACTTCATGTTATTTATTCGTTTTCCGCTTTTGATGTGCCCTAAAGTTAGAATTGTAATTTGCATATTTAAATCTAAATCTATTAAAAAAACATTCATCAATTTCTACGAAACACTTTAAAAATGAGACTTTGCAACCTTCCTTAACTAACAGTTAACAGTTTGCCACCCGACCCGTAAATCCCACATGGAATTCCGTCTCTCATTATTAACCCTCTAATGCATGAATTTTTATTTTCATCCCATCACAAAAAAAAAAAAAAAAATTTTTATTATTATTTATCTATATATATATCTATATATTATATTTATATATATATATAATTTATATAATGATATATATGAATATAGTATATATAAATATATATATATATATTTATAATAATCTATATATATATATATATATAATATATATATATATATATATATATATATATATATATATTATTATTTTTATATATATATAATATATATATGTGTGTGTGTGTGTGTGTGTGTGTGTTGTGTGTGTGTCTTTAACTCTCACACATATGGAAAAAAATTAGCCTATAAAAAAAAAATTAACTGCATTAGTGCGCCTCGGTGCTTAATGGATGGGTAGTGCACTAGCACTGGAAGCTGCTGGAGTGCTAGTCGAGGTCGGCTGCTGAGGTCGGGTCGAATCCCCGGTCAGGCCATGTTGGATGTTTGTGACACCGTCAATAAAATGTTTTGTTATTTGTGATTTGTCTATGTGTTATTCATTTCTTTGTGACTGTAAAAGTTTCTTTCTGTGTGTTGTCTGTCCTTGACTTGACGAAAGCGAAAGTTATAAGCGTTTTCTCTGCACAAGCTTGCCAAGCTGATATATATTGATCTACCATACCATACCACCTACTGCATTAGAATTTAAATAATTTCAATTTTTTAAAAAAAAAATTCCATAGGACAGAAACCAACTGCACAATTCCAATTTTGATAATAATGACTAGAAAACTACTAAAAATATTTCAAAATAACCCTTTTTAACTGTGATTAATTTTTCGAAACAATTTTTTAGTATTTAGTACTAATATTATTATTCTTTGAATACTGCCAAAAACGTAATTCCAAAGTTAATAACCTCACTCTTTAATTTTGAATACACTTTTACTATTGTCATCTATGAGGATTATTAGTAACTAAAACTTTAAAATAAAATGTAATAGATGAAAAAAACAAAAAAGATTTGTCTAGGAGGAGCTCTAATTTAATAGAATAAAGTGGATTATGTTACTTGTTACCAAACGGTAACAGTATGCATTAGAGGGTTAAAAGGTACCGCATTCTACCAAATGTCCGGCAGAGTCGTAGGCGGCCGGAGTCCGGTTTCCTTTTGAGACAAGGAAAAGGTTCATTATTCACACGCCCCACGCGATTAATGCCAGAAATGTCCCTTGTAGTTTGGAAGCTTGTTGTTAAGCTTCGCAATATTGATTTGGCGGGTTTAGCAGGACTGCAGGCGATGAATGTTCCATTTGATTTTAAAACGTGGAATATGGTTAAGGATTTGGTATAGTACTAATTGTAAGTAACTTCTAACTTTTGAGGAAAAGGATGATTGTAAAAAATGAAAATATTTATTGGTGTTAAAGCGCAGACAGATAAGGAGACTAAAGAATCTCAATCTATAATAAAAATGAAACTTTGTGTGTTTGTTTATGTGTGTTTGTTGTGCCTTATATAAACTTAAACTGGGCATTCTTTTGCGTCGTAACTTGGCACAAATGTATTGTTCATACTAAAAATACGATATTTTAATTTTAAGAGTTTGATTTTCCTGAAAAACATCCACCCCTTTTGCTTGAATTTAGCAATTTGAAGAACATGTATATTGTTGAGAACAATCTTTATAAAAGTAAGATTTTTGCATTTGTATAACCGAATTCAAATAACATACCGATTTCTCCTAACTAGGAATGTTACTAGCTAATTTATTTAATTTAAAAAGATATTTGAGGTACAATTTAATGTAGACTATATCATTGATGAAATCAAAATAAGAATAATGATATCGCCCTACTTTTAAGACTTTAATACCATTATATCCGGAACATACTATTTGAATTATCATATATAGACCATTATTTCTTCGAAAATAGAAATTCAATACCATACATTACACATTTGAAAATATAAATAAAAAGATGTTGCGTCAAAATGAAAGATAAGCCTCGCTATATGCATTCCTTTAAACTTTTTTATCTGAATTATATCAAGCATAAAGAATTTTTTTAATAAAAGATTCTCAAATGACTTAAGCCAAGAATAAACTAAAACTTTGAGAAAACTCCTAACGAGTTTCTTATGATCTTGAAAAATGAAGGACATCTTTTGGGTTTCTTAGATATACAGTTTTCTGTGTAATGCAAATGCACAACAAAACGATTTGTCGAGAGAAAAGTGAAATATTTAAGTTTGTGAAAATTCTACGTCTGAGTTTCAGATGCCTTATCATATACAAACTTAGATTAATATATATTTTTCGACAGTTTCGAGAAACTTGACAGACCATACAAATACCAGTCAAATATCAAGATATTTTTTCTGTTTAAACATTTAGATGGATTACCTCTCTTAGATGGACATTGATTTCATAAAGACGCACTTTAATAATAAAGACTTCATTTATATCATCAGTAATAATTAAATTCATTCCTTAATTAATATTTGGCTAACTCCTTAATGAAGCTAATTTATTTCGATTGAAACCCATTTGGATTACCAAATAATTTTGAATAAAATTTATTCCATTTAAACATTATTTGTATGAGTAAATATGAATTAAATATATTATTTTCATTTTGGGGGAAAAGAGGATAACCTTGTTTTTGAAAACGATTATTTACCGAATTTATTCGACTTAAGTCACTATCTAATATTTGAGTGAAATAGAAGTAAAATTTAAAAAATGCTGAAACTTCAAACAAATATCTTAATCCATTCATTCTTTTAACGAATCTATTTTAATGGTTTATAAAAAGTTGGTTTTTTTATTATTACTAAGTACATCTTCAGCATTCTTAACGAAAAACGCCTTCAACTGGCGCAAGAAAAAGTAGATAAATCTCAGTAAATGGTCCTTCCTACGGCCATTATTCTTCTTAAAACCAAAAACACTTAGAAGTGTCACTTAGAGGGACTAACATTATACAATGTAGTTTCTACAAGTGAAAACAAAGACTAGCTTGTTGTCAAAAGAACTTTAAAAAAAAGACAACCATTACAAAAACTATCTTTTATTTAAAACAATTTTTTGCAGGCTACTTGATAATAGTTAGCTTAAATAGTGTTTTAGTTAAAACAAGCTTAAGCAAGCATTTTTGTTTCAACAAGAATCTAAATTTAAATATAAATAAGATTAAAAAAGTATTTTAGTTTCGACGCTTATTTCGCCTTAAATAAACTTAAACAAGTGTTTCAGTTCCTAAAAGTTTTAACCAAGTTTTCTCAACTTTTTTATGTTAATTTAAAATTTAAAAGTGGGAACTGTAGCCTAACTATTTTCTCTAACTAAACTATAACTAAACAAATGCACAATATTTTTATATTCAAGCAAGGGCATATTTTTTAGTCAAATTCGATCGAACAAATATATTTTTTTAATTAAGCATTTTTTATTTAAATCAAGAAATTTATTTAATTAAACAAATTAAGTTATCATAACTTAAATACATTTATCAACTAATTAACTTAACTTATTAAAATCAAAAACAGTAATTTTAAAAGTAAGTATAAAACATTTTAATGAATGATTTAAATTCAGAACTAAGACTTAGATTAAGGTAGGCGAATACCCAAAATTTCCCAAAATTCTAACATTTTTACTATAGCTTTAATCTTTTTCCAAATTTGGCATAGTGATTTCAAATATAATATAACTAGCTGTTTTACCCGACCCGGACGTTGCACGGGTAGAGGTGAGGTGTTTTACCCGACGTTGCACGGGAAAAAATAGTTTTATAGTCAATTTTACTATTTTTTCTTTCATTTGAGTTACATAAGATATGAAGATTACCCAGTAATTTTTTTCCATTTAATTACCCATCTTGATATAGTAATAATTAATATTAATTTCAAAAAATACCTTTCATAAGAGCTCAAAGAAGCTTAAAGAGAATAACATATTTAGGTAAAAAAATAATCAGTAAGAATTAAAAATAATCAACTCCAGCAAACAGCAAACGATTTGCATTTTTTTATAAGTTTATTTGCTTTTTAATAAGCTTATGGTGCTGATACCGTTCGTTATTAAAGTACTCCCGCTAAAAAATCCCGCTACTTATATTACATTAAAAATTCAAAATTTAAAAAAATGCGCTAGAAAATCTTAACAGATAATGTAATAGTAATTTCCCGAATAAAAACATTTTAGCTCATTTGGCTGAAAAATTTGGCGAGGAAAATATATAGCTACCACTACCAGATATTCAGCTCTGGTGCAAGACTATCGCACAATCAACCAGCTATTAAAAAAATGCTCTTTTGCACGTTCTTTGTAATAATTTGGCGAGTGTGGCAAAACTAATTGGCGAAAAAAGAAGACATGAAACCCTAATATGCAATCTGTAGTGCAACGGTCTTCAAAAAATAACATAAGTTCAGTAAAAGGGCTTAACTATGCTTTTAAAAAATTTCATAATTAAAATCATATCTACACAATAAAATAATAGAATGGAGACTGGTGGTAGGATTCGTAACTTGAACATATCCAACTATTTTTTCAAATTATTAATTTTGTTTCTGAAGGCAATGAACAAATATTAAATAAATTGAACATTTTCAATTTCAATTGTTTTCTAAAAAGTTTTATTTAAATATTTCTGCCTGATGGCATCACGAAAGAGAAAAAATGATCGGATTTGAGCGAAAGTGGTGTATTTTTTCCCTTAAAACGATACGATAGAAGGAATGGTCCGATTAAAAAAATTCTTAGTCTATGTTTGTTCTGGAGATAAGATGAATTTTTGTGCCAAATTTCGTGACGATCTGTTGCGTGATTCTTAAGTTTTTGCGTCCTATACAAACAAACAAACAAACAAACAGAAGTCGCCTTTTATGTATATAGATAATACTATTCAGGCTTTTGTTTTTATTTAAATATAATTTATTTATTTTAAACGGTGTTTTTCTACTAAAAAAAGAGGTTTACGCCAACAAGTCTACCACATTGAATTCTAATCCTATGAACATTTATTATGCGTTAAATTCTTCGTTTTAAACTGATACATGCAATGACCCTCTAGAGTTTCATACAAATTACAAGAAAAAAAGTTATTAAGAAAAATGTTATAAATTAACCATAAAAAAGTATTTTTTTTATTAACTTACACTTGGACATTTAAAAAAAAACCAACTTGTATATTTACACCAGATGGTAGAGGTTCATGGCACAGATATATATTGCAATAGCATCTGTGAAAATTTTCAGGTAAATTAATGTAAAACTTTTAATGCTAGAAGTGTTGGCGTAAACCCTAACCCCTTTTTTACTTGAAAAACACCGTTTAAAATAATTCAATTATTAAAAAAAATTGCCCAAAAAGCATTGCTCATTATATTTCAAATCACTATGCCAAATTTGGAAAAGATTAAAGTTATAGTAAAAATTTTGGAATTTTGGGTATTCGCCTACCTTATTTTAGAAAGCCAATGTGACCAAAAGTAAGCTCTACAAAATTTACGATATCCTCCTCCCAATCGATCGACCTCCAACTCAAAATATCCCGTATTTGTATTCCATTAAAGAGTTTGTCCCATTAGCAAATTAAACACTTAAACACGGTATTAATGATTTCCAGCAAGTTGCCTATTAATGAACGATTATTCATGAATCATAAGCTTTAGGTATGTCTGATTACACCACTTATAGAAGTTAATTTGGGAATCGGTAATTTAGTTATAGAAAATTTCCTCCGGTGGGTTAATCAGTTTAGGGAGGACCGGAAACCGGACTTCACCACTCTCAGAAAATAGTTTTTTAGGTAAATTGTTGGCCTAAAAGTCGGTATCTGTAAACATTTAATTAACTTTATCGAAAATTGGCTTCATTACAGAAATTGATTAATCGAAATTGTTAAGTTTTGTGCATTTGTCTACATATTTTTGCGACTGGTTTTTTTTTTTTTTTTTTTGACTTCTGACTTTGAAAATTCAGAAATTATTTAATTGACTTTCTGAAAATGTGTGTGTGATAAATACAACATATGCATGCTGAAATATATTTCACAAACATAAAAAGATACATATATACAATGCAAGATCAAGCGGTTCTGTGAACAAGCACACAAGCTGGAATATATATGTAAAATACCACACCACACAATGCAAGAATTTTGTTGATTTATTTTTTTAACCATTTGTTCGTTAAAGTTAGTTTAACTTACTAGAGACTTAACTATTTTTATTCCCATACTGGCTTTTTTTATTCTTATCTGCTGTATTTAAGCACTTTAAACTGTCTTTAAAAATATATACATTTATAGTTATAACACAGATTGAAAAACCATGCAATATAAAACATGCAAAATTAGCACATTTTTGTTGTTGTTTTTCTTTTTCAAGACTATGGAATTAAAAAAAACCTAAACTAATCATATTTCAGCTCAAATACTTCTATTTGAATAAGAAGATAAAAAGCAGATTGTTTTAGTCTGCTAATAACAGTTAATAAATTATTTTAACTGTTTTTTCTACTTTGTTTGATCCAGTATTTTTTTTTACATTTCAACAAAATAAATACGGCTGTAAAATAACTTTTCTTCAGTCAAAAAGGCCATATTGAAATGGTGTTTTCTTAAGTTTAGAAGAACTAAAAAAGTTGTGTCCTGACTTTGTTTCCCCAAAGGCGACTTTTGTTGTAGACTCTGAAAAGAAGAAGAAACTTAAAATTCTACTTTCTTATTTACTGGTATCCATATATAAAGTTTTTTAGCAGATTAAGAGCGACTTTCTACAATGAAAAGTTATTTTAATGGGTGGACAAAAATATTAGCTGTTAGCATATTTATCTCTTGAGAAAAGTTTTTATTATTTTCCTAGAAATAATTTAAGTTTCAACAACAAAATAAAAAAAGAACAAAAAGATTATTATACAATAAAGATTATACCTAAACAAGCTAAATTTAGCTTTCCAAGAAGTATACTTTAAAGTTTGTAACATATTTTGATATTTTAAGTGAATCAAACAGCCGCCAAAGGCTATTTATCTTAAGCCACAGTGTTGTCGGATAGCATGGATGTAAATTTTGTTTAAAGTAAAATAGTAATTTTTACAAACATAAGTGTTAAGTTTTCAACGCGGAAAAAATTGGTATGGTATGGTATGGTATGATACATATATATTCCAGCTTGTGTGCTTGTTCAGAGAACCGCTTATAAGCTTTCGTCAAGTGGGACAGACACAGAAAGAATTTTACAGTCACAAAGAAATGAATAACACATAGGCAAATAACAACATTTATTGACTGTCACAAACATCCATGCCTGACCGGGATTCGAACCCGACCCCAGCAGCTCCAAAGACTAGTACACTAACCATTCAGCCACCGGGTCGGCAGGAAAAATTGGAAAACTAAGAAAAACAGTTGATTAAAAAGCTTTCGATGAATAATGCTAACTATTTTCGATTGACACGGTAAAGCTATATCAAAGCTGCAGACTATCTATAAATTATTATTGCAATGTATAAATAATAACAAGTCTTTATTTTTTAATGCATAAAAAAAGAATTATTTAAATAAAACATTAATTTAAGCATTTTTATTTTCAGTGAAAAGTTTGATTTGACTTCTCTGTAAAACGAATTGTGAAGTAGAAGGTTGCGGTAAAATTTTAAGGTTAAGCCTAATTTACTGTTAACGACCAAAGTTATCACAGGCTTAGTACGTACTCACAAATGGCCTCTAACGACACCTAATGTAACATTTTCTCACCACAATTCCTTAAATGTATTCCAAAGCAATGAAATCCCATAAAAATACAATGTTAAAACATTCATCTCCAAAAAACAATGCATTAAAAGTTTATAATCCAAATATCCACATTAAAAGGAACTTTTATTTAACAAGCACCTCTCTAAAGGTGGTTTTATAAGCAGTAAGGCAATGATCGATAAAAGTTCTACTTATGTGGAACACGTGAATCCTTATTGGCCTTCCTATTTCGGTAAACAAATACTTCTAGAGGTTTTATTGGGTGAAAACTTCAACTGCTTGACTTTATATTGCCTCATTGGAAACGATAGGAGTATCTGTGGCTTGGCAATAAATAGTTGCTGGGAAGCGTTGGATTTAAGTAAGCCAGGCTTTCTAAATGATAGAGTAGCTTTTTAACGGAATTGGTGTGCTAGGATACCATCAATTTGCGCAAATGTGGTTTGTTGGATGAATACGATACTTAAAAAAGCACTTAAGAGTATTAGATAAAAAATTAAGTGAAAAGTTTTCTCTATTTACAACATAGTTGGATAGATTTGGTTGTTTTTTTAGTTTTCTCAATCAAATCAACTTTGTCGTAGCCAAATCTCATTTACGCCGAAATTAATTTCTTTTGCAATAACATTCCATGAAACGGCTTTAATGAGTCCAGGGGAAGAACCCCTTGATTGCACAGGAAATCTCCCAGTAATCAGATTTGCTTAAAGGACGTCCAGTAATAAGATCTGCTTGACGGACGTTGGCGACTGAAAATCGGTTTCTCCTTGGCGTTTTCTCGCACGGTACAAACATGGGACACTTGTCTGGTGTGAATCAGGGTTACCGTGAAAGAAGAACCAAGTAAGGAACCGGCTTTCTTACGTGTAGGCTATGACTATCTATCATCGATAAAGAGGCCCAATGCAGATTAGATTCCTATGCGATGAGGTTTTTTTCCATTACTCTTAATTTGTATGCTCTCTTTTAGATAGCTTTTTATTTTATTTTCATTAATTTTCAATTGCAATTAACAATGGCAATCGCTATCAAACTATAGAAATGTATTGCAATATAGTTTTGGTGTGATTTTCTATAATACTTTTTATTTTTAGCCTCTTTACAGCGATTTAGCACAACAACAAATGATTCGTCATTAAAACCATGGTCAAATACAGAAATCGACAACTAACCAGGCTCTAACACACCTTTCTAGCGCCAACATATTCATACGCACCGTCAAAACATTAAACCTTTGTGGACGTTGCATGAGATTCCAGAAAAAAGAAATTTTCTTTAGAATTCCACAACACAAAACTACATAAATACACTAAACTCTTAACCGATTTATTTTCAGTATGGCAGTGTAAAAGGACAGTTTTAAAATCTGGGAACTGAGCATCTTAAGGTTAACAACTGGCCTCTCTTCACCCAAGACCTCCAGATAAATTAGTTTCTGATGATGTTAACATGCTGTACACATTTAGTTCATGACTTTGAAATTACAAAAAAAGGATCGTGAAAAAAAATCAAAGGTGGAAATTAAACAAACTATTGTGGTAATTAATAATAGATTTCTCCAATTTCATAAAGAATTTTAATTATATGATTTTTTAGGAAATGATTTTTTTTTTGAAACATTTTCATCTCACACCCTACAATTAAGACGATAAGACTACTTATACATACTTCATTAAATGATTTTGTTTAATATGTTTTGCATAATTTGCTCTTAATTGTTGTATAATTTGTTATTAATTTTGTATAATTTCTTATTAATTTTGTATAATTTTCTATTAATTTTTGTCTAACTTTTTTTTATAAAAAATGAAATACAATTTTTATAAATATATATATAACTGAATAAGTAAACAGATAAAGTAAAATATGTTGTTCAATAATATTTTTCATAAATAAACAAATACAAAATGTTTTACGTTTGACATAAACTATACGAATGCATTATGCATGTGAAATCATTCACCTATAAATCGAAGGGGTACAGCTTATCTCTTCAAAGTCATTTACATTCGAAACTTTCAAAACTTCGGAATAAGAGAAAGACTGCTCAACTGGAATTGATTTACAATTTTATAATGAGTTTGTTTCATGCAGGAGTGATTTTCCATAAATATAAACTGCTGTATTTAAAATAGTATTTGATTCTTATTTCGAAACAACCCTATTTCTAAGTAAACAATAACATTTGAAGGTACACCTTATGAATCACAATAACTATCGTGCTTAGTTTACATGTTTATTTAATTATTGAAGTTTCATTTTAAAGATACACCAAACTCTAAACATTAAATGTAATTAATAAGTATTGTTCATTGTTCAAAGATCATAAGAAATTCGAATTGTGTATATTTTACGTCTTGCAATACTCAGTGCAAAGGTAAATAAAATAAATTTGGTCGAAAACAATTTCCTGGAAGTAATTCAGAATGCATTTCAATGATTATGAACTTTTAATATTTATTTTAGGAATTTAAGTGATTTTTAAGAAAAATAACTATTCGTACGTTATTTAACTTATTGCACCGTTACTTTCGATTTGTCGCAGGTAACAATCGCATTGTTACGGTTCCCTTTGCATTGAGTTTGATAACATTTAGCTAAAACCTGTATTACAATAGAAAATAAAAGTATAAGTAAAAATAGAAATAAAAATTCATTTTGTGTTATCTTATGATAAATATCGTTTTCTCCTATTTCTGTAACATTTTGTCTATCATTTTGTATTAAATAATAAATGCTTCAAACGGGGATTCTCCTGACCAAAAATTTAACTGAAATGTTTCCAGAACTTATATTTCTCCTGAAAAATTTCATTTTTGAAGTTAAATATTGTAAAAAAAGGCTATTGAGATTCATTTATTTTGCTTAATGATAAAATTTACAACCATAAATTTATTTTAGGATGTCTTCTCAAATTGAAATTTTAGTTTGCGTATTTATAATTGAAGTTAATTATTGCCGAAATCTAAATAGCATTACTTTATTTATCTTATAAGGAATAGAATATCTTTAAATTAAAAACACCACTAAAACCTTAAACTAAATCTTTTGAATCTGTACAGCTGTAAATCTTAAATTGTTTTTAATTGCACATAGTTATTTGTTATGACCCTTAAAAAATATTCAATAGCTAAGTTTCGCATATAATCAGTCAATAATGTTTGCTTCAAATTTTTATTTCTGAAATATGTATATTTTTGCATTTCATTATCATGGTTCAAGTAATCCTTAACAACTTTGTAACGAGGCTTTTATCCATAATTGAATTTGTATTCCTAATACTCTCTAAAAACTGTGTTACCTTATAAACACGCGGTAAAATTGTGAAATTTCATTGAGATTTTGGGATGCAATGTTACACTAATATTAGAGTAAACGGAATAAACTCAAGTTATGTGAGGAACCTTCCACTAAACACTGTGAAACCAAGGGCAACCTTCCACACACTCCAAGTATGTGCACAATCACATAAATGTTGTAGAACAAAAAAAAGATTAGTTAAATAATTCCGAGTTCTTTCAAGTCGGCGTTGAGCAGTATCAAAAGATAAAAAAAAATCGGGGCTTGTTTTAGCACTAACTAAGGCATAAGTACGAAGCTACAAAAAACAACATATTTTTCACCCCACATATTTTACCACACTCACTACACGGTTCCAGTGGCTTCAGATTTCCAAGAGGTCCTCTACTGCACTGATATACTAAAATAGTTGATGCAGTTTTAAAGACACACGAAGGCTATTTAATTGCCCATGGAAAGGATAGTTAAAAAACACATATAATTGCCAAAGAGTTTCACAGAGTAAGGTTACGCCAAACTTTTAAAAGTGTGAATGGAAAATAATCTGTCGAACGGTAAAACAAGTAGTAATATTAACAAACGTAAAACGCAACCTTAACCCTTTCAGTCCCAGTGATGCCATTTGGAATCATCACATTCAATATTTTTTCCTAATGTTTATGTCCCGTTATGACATCCAAACACACAACATTCAATTCTTCATACTTTGCTCTATTAGACAACATTTTACATTAATCTCAATAGAAGTCAGAAATACTATTTTTTTATTAGAAAATAGCTAAGAAGCGTTTCACCTGATTTTTGAAAAGTTCACTTCAGTTCCACATATTTAAAACACAATTTAAACTATTTCGGTTAAAATAATTACTAAATTTTTTTATTAATATGGTCAGATACCTTAAAATATATAACTCGAAGTGTTTTTAGGTAATATATATTTTTTTATTTTGTTGTTTTCCACTGTCAAAAAATTTTGGCTTTTTTTCAAAAACCATATAAGAAAATTAAAATGATTTTTTTTCTTATGGAACTCTTATTTTTGAACTAAAATAAGCTTATTTTGTGAATATCAGATGTTTCTGTAGTGTATTAAGTTTTTGGGACTAAAAGGGTTAAACAAACGTAGTTATTTTCTAAAAATTTTACTCTTTACATATTTTTAAAACAACAGACAAATACAGATAATCAGACAAAGAAATATTAAAAACTAAAGATAAACTGCAAATAAAAACTATATGAATCATTCTACGTCAAAATGCCCAGTCAACTTTTCATGTTCAGAAATCGAACTTATGTTTTCCCAAGAAATAGACACAAAATTAAGACCCTTATTATTATTTATTTTCTTCAAACTTTTAAGAATTGAGAGATTTATAATTTTTTGAAAAATGAAACTTTAAGCTTAACTATTCTTAGTTAGCATTGCATTCGGTGAAAAATTGTGTTTTCCAATAACTATAAGAGTAAAATATACTAAGCAGGGTATTTTGTCAAGATAAAAAAAAATTACAAAAAATGGAAAGTATGGTAAGATTGATCTTTAGAATAATCATGTAGAAAAGAACAGATTTACTTTATTAGACATTTATAAAATAACTAATTTCAAAATATAAAACAAATAAAAATAATTTAGGTAAATTTTATTGATTAAATAATACAAACAGTCTATATATTTTAAACAATGCATAATTAATGTTAACGTCATTTTTTTGCGCTACAACGGAAACAGGTTATAAATTGCACTTTTCGTTAAAAAAAAATTATAACTTTAAAATGTAGAAAATGAAAATGTTTAGATAAAAATTGTCTATTCAGAATATTTTTTGTAAATAAAAAAAACATATTGTACTTAATAGAATCTCAACGATTTCATATACAGTTTTATACATTTTGCAATTACTTTTATATCATTTAAAAACTTTTATAATTTTTATTATTGTAGTAAAAAAAACTTATTTCAAAATAAATTCAAACAAACTCCATTCATGCATCTAAAATTAAAAAGTTTCTATGAACACAAAAACTATAAAAATCCACAATCGAAATAAAACCTGAAAATCAATTAGCAACATTAAAATAATATTAAACTCCAGGAAATTCACACTAACAAAACAAAATCACTTACCCGCTGTTAACGATGATGCTTCAACTCCAAAGAGGAAAGAGCGATGCAAACTTTTCCAAAGAGAAGATGCGAGGAGAAGAAAGTTCCCAGATCGGGAGGATGAAGATGAATTTCGGACGATCCGCATGTGGGAGGAAAACTCTCCTCCCGCGCTTTTCTCATCCAATCCCGCGAAACAGGGCAGCGCCATCTGATAGTGAAAAAGATAACTAACTCTGTAAAACGGAATGGTCCACCTGGATGATGTGCCTTCGATATTGAAACGGAATGATAATTATTGATGTTTGGTTTTACAATTTTCCTTTTATTTAATAGGTAAGGATTAAACAGCTAAAAAATTACTTTTATTGTCACATTGTCATTTATTTTGGTATTTTTATGCATTTAGTATTTTTTTAAATATCGAATTAAAAATAAACCATCAAGAAAAGAAGTAATTTCACTAGTAAAAGTCATAAGTTTACCATACGCTTTTTGCACCATCCTTATCAGTTAAATAGAAATTTAATTTTTTTTTATTTATTTATTTGTTTTCGGTTTATTTCTTTTGAAAATGCAGGAAGAATGAAATGTGCAGCATACTAAAGCATAAAATTGCATTTTGCTTAAAACTGTGAATCCCAATCTGAAGTGAAGATTTTTTTTATATGAAATAGGTTAAACTAATTTTCAGTGTCGATATTAAAGAAAAATACCAATCACACGTAATTCAAAAGTAGTATAGTCTTAGCCATATAAAGGCATGTGAAGAAAAAAAATTGTATATCTTTCTCTTTGAAACTAGTTTAATTTTATGCATTTTAAACTAATAATAAATCCGTACTAAAAATATGTAGACTTAGTTTGACTTTAAAAAAAAGTTTATGGTACGAACCCCGTTTGTACTTGCATTACAAATTTACACTCACGGATAATAAATTTACGATAAAATAATGTATATCTCGTAACAAACAAAGAAATATTAGTTTTAGAGAAATAAATCAATAAATATTCGACTAAGTTGCATTATAATATGATTAAATACTACCAACTTGCAACACTTGCACAATTTACAGATATGAAGAATACATGGGAAGCACCAGTTGATTTTGTAGAAGGCTTTCCTTAAAAGCCTCTTTGGGGATGATGGCAAAAAATCGCCTAAACTGGTATAAAGAAACAGGTTACTCGCTTTGTTTTTCTTTCGCGGCAGCCCTGATTCACGCCAGAGATAAGTAGACACAAATAAAACGCTTGTACCGCAAATGAAGAACCAAAGCAAAAACCGATTTCCCGTCGCCAATGCTTGCCAAAACTCCTAAAAAATCAAGTGGTTCTTCCCGTGTACTCTTCATATATTCTCAACTTTTTTTAAGCAGTTACTTTAGTTTATCAACTTTAAGACCACAGAAGCTCTTCGTGGTGTCACGCTGTCCACGGCCTGTACGGAATGTCGTCTTTTCTAAAGAATATGGTTGCGAAACCTATTCGCGCAAGGCCTTCTTTTCTTTTCAGGTTCCGAACAAGCTTTGCTACTTTCTTTCAGAACAGCCGACCACTTGTACATTGCGATACAAAGACTTTTATTGGGACGAACTCGGAAGATAAATAAAATTTTAAGATTATTAACGAGAGACAATTATTTAAGATTATTGACGTGAGACAATTATTTAAGATTATTGACGAGAGACGATAATTTAAGATTATAAAATACGCTATTTTAAAAGTTTCAGAATTATTCATGATTAGCTAGTAGTGTAGGCTTCATTCCTACTTCCAGTACTTTTCCAACAAAGATTTGAAAATTGCATTACGAAATAATTAGAATTCCCAAACTGTACCAGTCCCCCCCCCCCCCTCACATCTTTAATAACAAACGAGAGGAAATTGTAAGCCCTATTATCATATGTCACCATTAGGTAATTTAATAAACTTCCTACTTTTTGCAGTATTCTAATGAACTTTAAAAGGAATGATTTTAACTACATTACATTTGGTGACATCGAGTTCCATTAGGACTTCTAAATGTTAAAAGCTCTGAAAACATTTTTTACTATGTTGTCATTATTCATACTGCGGCATTCAACAATTAAATTTGTGACTCGTTTTAATAGTGGGACATCCTCAAACAGAGGAGTCGTGCTATATTGACAAAGCATAAGTCTATAGGGCTACCAGGTCGAAAAAGTAAAAAACAGGACTAATATTTTTAAAAAGCAGAGCACAATCAGGAAAAGCAGGAGACATGGACAAAACCTTATTAATAGGACATTAAACATTATTACACTATATTATTTTAACATTATTATTAGCATATTTTACCACATAACCAATGCAGCTAACTAAATTACTTGTACAATAATGCATAAAACATGTTTTGGAGTAAACTAAAAATGTAAGCTATTACGCTTTGAAATGTATACAAACTCTTTTAAAGATCTTCCAAATTAATCGAATTTTCAAAAATACGGACATTTAGGGATTTTTAGAAAATAAATACGGACGGCAGGACAGAGCCTCTAAATACGGACGTGTCTGGTAACCTTATCAATGCATGACGTGAACAAAGGAAATTGGCTATTGATAAAGTTAAAACGTCATTCAAATGGTCGAAAAACTTGCATTCCCACACAACTGTAATAGGTTTACTCACACTTATATTTACGAGTTTTTCATCTTTTTCAAACATAATTTCTAATAGTACTTTTGTAGAATAAATCAAATTAATTAACTCTTTTAACTACACTTTGAAGTACCGATCTAAAAAGAGAAATACAGATACCCTCTAAATTCGCACAGTTCTTCCAATCGTGAGTAAATTCCTTTAGAGAACCTGCTATTATTTTAAAGCTTGATTGGAACAGAACAGACATCTCTACATTCATAAAATTTCTTCTGGAGTACTTTTTGCTTGTTTCTTTCCAATACAATTCGTAAACTGTAAATCTTTGGTATACCTTTTCTTCATATCATAGTGCAACGTTACGTCAAATTTATTAAGTTACGTTATAAAAGTGAAAAGTTTATTCCGCAAAATTGTTCTCACCAAGTCTAGTTTAACTGAGTAAGATTACACCGCACAAAATAGTTTTAAATTTCTATTGTTTAATCCATACTTACTCCATAAATTTGGTGTAGCGTTAATTCATAAAATTGGAGGGATTTTGGTTGCTAGAACTGTTAAGAAGTAACGTTACCCAGAACAGTTTGATTGATAATTCAAGAAAACAATAAATCGTGCAACCTTATTTATGGTTTGATGATATTTAGAACAGCCCATTGTTTCTAACAATCAGTACAGAAACTATTTTAAAATTCTTTACCCTCGACGAAGTTAATAAAAAAAAGCGCCACAAACGCAATTCCCTACCAGATGAGCCCAAGCAGTTATTTGTTTTGATGTCAGGAGCTTCACACACACACACACAATCAGTAGAGAATATGTCTCAAGGGTATTTTCAGATATAAAATTTTGCATGTCTGAAACAATGCAATGATTTCGAATTCAAAAGATAGCGCTACCACGTGCAGTACCAAAGAATTATTTAACTAAGTTTAAGATTCTGACTTTGACTTTGAATGAAACTATAAAAGAAACAAAATTCCGAAGAGTTTTAATGAAATCTGACAGTCTATGATTGATAAATATCTAAAAGGATTTTAATGTAAACTTTTTTTTGTTTTTCATTTATCTTTAATGACTTTCTGAGAACTAACGCAAGGCAAATTTAAGTTAATAGTTTAGAACAGGGATTCCCAATCTTTTTACACTTGCGTACCATTTGACATTTTTTAGAAATTTAGGCGTACCACCAGATCTAAATATTTTAATAAACTTATAATGTTTACTCTTGTAAAAGTGTTCAAAGGTTTTTTTGAGTAAAATTCCTGCTAAAACTTCGTATTAAATGGCTAGATATTTGTTTATTTATAACATGCGATAAAAGAGAAATAAAAAGATTAATTTTTTTTTAATTACAGTCTTGTTTCTTACCCACAGTTCTGAAAACAAACAAATAAAAAATAGTACAAACTCAGCAAAATCCGATCCAGAAGTTCCTTAAAGATTTCTTTTTAAAATATTAATGTTTGAAATAGTATATTTGCGTACCCACTGCACATGCGTACAAAAGCTATTGATAGCATCGTGTTGCTCACATCACTTACGCGCATCACCTGAAATATTCCTGCGTACCACCAGTGGTACGCTTACCACCGGTTGGGAACCCTCTGGAACATTCAATTTACCAAAAATTTTTGTCTTTCTTAAGCACAGATTTTATTTAAGGATGACTAATTACATATTTTAATAGGGAAAATAAGAAAAAATTTTACACCTTTCAACTTTAAAAAGTGTTTAAGGATTATTTTATAGTAAAGCGGACTTTCGCTCATTGAGCCGGCCCGGTCGGCGCTACGGTTAGTGTACTAGCCTTTGGAGCTGCTGGGCTCGGGTTAGAATCCCGGTAAAGGCATGGATGTTTGTGCTTGTCAATAAGTGTTGTTATTTGTCTATGTGTTTGTGTCGTCCTTCTTTGTGTGTCTCTTGTGTCTGTCTCTTCTGGCGAGCTGGGTAATGGGCTATAAAGCCTACACTCTCCCTTCTAGAGGGCGCAATCACTGTCATTTGTCATTTTGTCATTCGCTCATAGAAGAGTGTTACAAAATGCATCTTTAAGAATGTATATGAATGACGTTTGTAAATTGAGTCACGCGATCTTTTAAAAGAGTTATTCTAGACGCAATGGGGTTGTTTCACGTCATGAATGGCAGCAGCCATGTTTTCATTTTTCTCTGAAATTACTTGTTTTGGTATTCGAAAATAAGTTTTCTAGGAATATTTTACTTAAAAAATATACACTTATTTCTTCTTTTCAGCGCAAAAATAGCCTTTGCCGTTAAACAATTCCAACGCAGAAAGAACAAAACCACGTAATGCACGAATGCAGAAAACTCGGAAACAAAAAATATTCCTTTTTCTGACTAAAGGCAGTTGAGCTGAATAGATTATACAATCTTCCAAAGCTTTTTTTACCCTTTAAAATATGTTAAGTAGCTTTAAAAATAAAATATTTTAGTATGTTCGGTATATATTCTCATTTATTTATTAATTTTTTAATACTATTGGTGTTTTTAGAATGCAGTTCTAATCAAACTGTTTGATTGAAGTTCGCAACTACAAAGCAGTGTTTCTTAACAGTCCCGTAGCTTCATTTGTGTCTAGTGTAAAATAACAGTTGAAAAGCAGAAGCATTAGTAAACATTAGCTATAATTTATTCGATCTTTAAAATATTTATATATTCTAATAAATACAAATAGTGTTTATTTTTATAAACATTTAATTTATGGTTTTGTAAAATCAAAAATTTAATATTAGAACTGCTATTACACATCACGGTATTACATATTATGTGTAACTAAAATTGCAAGAACTAAACTTGCTGAAAAAAATTGAGCCATTTTAAACCAGACCTTGATTTGCGGATTTGAAAATGACTAATGATTTGAAAATAAATTACTACTTGTGTCTGAACTTACTTTGCAGCTAATTGCCTTAAACTGGCTTTTTCTTTGCAGGCACCCATCATGTCTTGACTGTCGTAATAGCATTTTTCAGAAAAAATTTATGTATTAAATAACGAAGGTATTTAAGATGATAATGAGACTGAAAAAATTACGTTTAAAACACTTTCTTTGTCTTCATTTAAGACACAGCGACTTTCTGTGTGCAAACAAGTATTTATTCTTTAAAACACTACTTACTAAGTTAGATAAAACTTTATTCAACAAAATTCTAAATTGATTCAAAATTTTCTATCGACACATTTTTTTTCACACTGTTGCTATGAGAGAAGTTGTAGTTTTTTGCAACGAATTTAAGTAAATTTTTTAGTTTTAATTTTGATTATTTGTCTTTGAATATGTTAATTTTAGATTAAATTGCAAATAATTAGAATATAAAAGAGTTAACAAATAGTTGGGACATAAAATGCTCTATATGGCTCGAATTCAATTTCGTTTTTCCTACTTTTTACTTGTATTTGCTAAATTACACTGACAAACGATGACATTCTGTTGAATGAATATGTTTTACCATTTTAGTCTTTGATGTGTTGAAACCGCGTACTGCATTAATACAATCAACTACTATCTATTTTCCCTCACATGAGCAATGAAAAGTAAAACTACTTAAAAGCACCGTCGGTAATAACCAGTTGGCACATTATAATTAAAAATGAAGTTTTATGAGGAGTTTACTTTACCTTTATAGACATTAATGTGCTAAAACCGGACAAGTCAATCAAAAATGTTCAATTTTCTCCTGTTTTTGCTTTTTTTTTTCAAATTGAATAACAAAAAGTGAAACAGTGCTTTTTTTAAGTGGCACTTATAAGTACCGTAGTAGATAAAGGATTAAAGAAAGGAGCAGCATCTTATTTAGAGAAACATAGAAAAGAAAGTCTCAAGAAAATCTTAATACAATGAGAGTTAAAATTATTGAATTATTAAATTAAAAAAAATATTAAATTATTAAAATTAGTAAATGGAATGAAAACTTTCAACTTATTAAACTTTTTGTGAATCAAACATCTTACTGATATTACTGTAAACCAATTTAATTTCTCGTCCACTAAGCCTACACGATGTCCATCAAATGTCTGAAACTCCATATAACCAAGGTTTACACACTTATTTTCAATCAAGGTGCCTCATAGCATTTTAATGCTCACAAATACATAAAAATGCCAAAGAGATAACTTTCGTATACAAGAAACACTTTTGATCATTAAACTTTTAGGACGTGATATATTTCTGTGTTTCGAGTAAAAAGAAATGATTTTGACGCATTTAATGACTAAAGAGCCAGGGGCTTATAAAGTAACGATAGCAATCTTTTTGCTGCGTTAAAATTGAACGAGTATAGTGATTGTGCTAGTTTATTATTTTTAAAATCATTAATCTTCAACAGCTTACACATAAAAGTAATGCCCGTTAAAGAGATAAATAAAGATGGCAATCATTATTGTTTGGGGAATTCTGTCTGCATTTTGATTGCTTTAAAAGTAACCTTGTACATAAAAATCTTTGAAATAGTTAACCAAATTAGTTCACTTAATTTTTAATTGAATTTTTAAATACGGATTTATTATTTATTTTAATAGTTACAAATTTTAGTATTATGATCGTTTAAAGTTTTAGTCAGCTTTAATTTAACGAAACGGGTTATTAGTTTTTAAATTAGTCCACACGAATTTTTTTATGTTTTAATACAGTTTACTTTTTCAGTTATCAAATTAGCTGATAATTATATATTTTTTAATTTTAGTACAAAATCCGTCCAACACTCTTTCAATTCATTTGCATTGGCATTTAAATAATGACTTCATGACTCCATCATTTGGTAAAACATTTGTTACATAAAAATGTTTTTTTTACCTTAAGACTTTCTTACTTGCTTTTTGATACCTCATATACTTTCTTCAGATTTTAAAAGTGTCCAAACAAGCCTTAGTTTTGAGACCAGAGTGAAAGTAACCTGAACTAAACAACAATAAATTCAGTGCAAACCTGGAAACACATAATACTATTCTAGCTAATGCTTAGTCTTCTTAGTTAGTCTACTTATCACTGACTCTAGGTCCGTTTCACCAGGTTACTGGAATATTGGGTGATTTCGTAGTCGTATTAAAGTACCTTTATAGCCTAAATAATCCGGATGCGCCGATTCCATTGGAATCCTATCTATTAGGTATGCTATAGAGCCAGAATGTGCTAGTTCATTACGTGTTGTTTACCATTAAGGCACTAAGCGCCTTTGTGTGACACATGACTCCAATATTGAGGATTTGAAAGTGGTTAAACACATTTATAACTTATTTTAGAGCGTTTTGTAGGATCTTTTGTAGTGTTTTATAGTTTTGAGTGGGAGGCATCTAGAATCGATGTTTTCCCATGCATTTGTACTGATTCCTGATGACATCAATCAATCTGGATATATAACATTTATCAAAAATATTAAACCCTTATGCGAAGAATAAAAATGGAATTTTAATTATTTGTCTGTGAATAGTTTAAAGTTTAAAAAAAAGCTAAATTAAAATTTTAGGAAGAATTGAGTTTACTTTTACGGACTTTAATGTGCGAAAACCGAAAATACCAATCAAAAGTTTCACATTTTCCCTTTCCTCTAGCCGTCGTCCCGGTGGCGCAATCGTTAGGATGCTAGTCTTTGGAGCTGCTGGGGTCAGGTTCGAATCCGGTAAGACATGGGTGTTTGTGACCCTCAATAAATGTTGTTATTTGCCTATGAGTTTGTGTTCTCTTTTCTTTGTAAGTCTCTTGTGCTTGTAAAAACTCTTTCTGTGTCTGTCCCACTTGATGAAAGCTCATAAGCGGTTCTCTGAACAAGCACACCAGCTGGAATATATATGTACCTACCTTACCATACCATACCCTTTCTTCTTCAAGCAGAATCATAAAAAGTGAAACAATGGCTTTTTAAATAGTTCTTTTAAGTACTCAGCGTGTATCAGTTCAGTTCCTTCTAGCACGGTGTGTTCATCATTTTTATCCATCAAAAATAACTTGATTTTACTTTATAATTTTTACTTTCAATTCAGAAAGTAAATTTTTAGAGAAAATAATACAGTTAATTTTTTAAATTCGGAGTTTTAAAGATTAGTACCTGATTTTGAAATTGTTTCAAAATTAACACCTGCAATACAATATTCTTCGTAGATTGTTATAGGATAATACTTAGCATAGATTAAGAACACTCTAGATCTGAATCTCTGATTTGATTAGCATTGGAGAATTTCTATATTGAAATTGACATAGAAACTAGCGCCCCCGATAGTTACTTGAGGAACTATGTTATAGTATTCTTCGTCTATGATACTTAGATTGTTGTTTTATAGAGGGAACAGATTGGACAGCTGCCAAATTTAAAATAAGTGACTGCGCTCAACAAAACGAAAAGTTAAGACAAATGGCGACATTAGTTAAAAGAAATATTGTAATTTCTGAAACCGAAAAAAAAGAATGAAATTCCATTATACTTCCTGTAACATGTATTTAAGTTTAAAAGAAAATAACAGCATTCCATGTTTGATAAACTTCCAAAGTGCATAATGTATTTGAATTACTGACAATATATGTAAAACACTGTTGTATTCGTCAAAAATATAAATTAGTTTATGTGCTGAATATTTTTATATTCTACTTTGAGAAATAACCATAGTCTAGCTAAAACTTAAGTAAACTATTATTTGCAATCATCAATGGTTTAGTTAAAAGCTCATTTAATTCTAATAGTTATAAAATATCTGTTGTAGCTATAAATAATAACTGCATATACTTAAATATAGTCTTTAACCCATTATGCAATGAATTGAGATTTAATTTAAATTATTTCCTTTGCCTATTTTAGCATTAGCTGCTCAATTAATAACAATATATGACTCTAAAAATATTTTTTATGTAAAATACACTTTCTGATGGATTTATTTTCGATTTTTTTATTGTTACTATTATTACTAAGTTTCAATGACCAATAAAGGAATTTTGTTGAATAAATGAAATTTGTCTTTTTCATCTTTAATGTGATGAAACTTTTTTTTTGTCTAATGGGGGTGCAATATTGGCGGTCAAGCCTTTTCAGACTCGGCGTATTCCCCAGAATCGAGAGCAACTTTTTGTGGCACCATCTAGGCGACTCTCGCTACCAATTTTGACGCCCAGATTGCAATGAATCTGAACTCTCCGTGGATGTTAAAGTATGCCGATATTTAATTTTGCCGAGAGAATCCAAGCCAAATAGATACTCCAGGGATCTTTTACACGCCAGATAATCATATGACATGCACGCCCAGGATTTTCCCACCCAGAAAATCCAACAACTCAGCCGGGGCTCGAACCCGCAATCTTTGACTTATGAGTCGGGTGATGTGTTGAAACTGATTGTTTTATTATTAAAAGCTCCATAATCACCTACTGTCTCTCATATTTGCAATGGAAAATAAAAACAATGGTTTTTAAATGGGAGTACCGCCAGGACATGAGGAGTCGGTGCAAGATTAAAGCAAAAAATTTCGGGAATTTACTTTACCTTTGTGTACTCTAAAGTGCGAAAACTGAACATATCAATAGAAAAATTATCACCTTCCCCCCCTTAAATTGAATAATTAAATGTAAAACAACTATTATTAAGTGGTACGATAAGTATACCGTCAGTTGATAAAGAGTAAAAAAGTTTAAGACATTATCTATATTCGTATAGCTTTAGTTATACGTAATAGATTTGTATTACTTTCATAAAAAAACATTTTCTATACTTCAAGAAAAAAGGGTAGTTTCAGAAAAATTAATTTTGGAATTTTGGAAAATAAAGTCATGAAGCAAACTCAATTAAAGGTTACTCTTTAACAGAAAGTACGTGGTAGTAGTAAAAATCTTTAATTGAATCAAACAAATTTTAATTGACTGAAATAACGGAAAATTGAGCACCGAATTATTTATTTACCTTAAAAATCTTCGGTTTAGTTGAAACAAATTCATCTTTTTGTCAAAATGCAGGGAAAAGAGATTTTAGAAAATTAAATTTGTCTAACGTTGTATCGTAGGTGGAGAAGTTAACTGCTGAATATTTACATTAAATATAAGCTGAATTATAGAACGTGAAAAAGCATCAATTTGAGTTTTAATCGAAACAAGTAGTTAGAAAGTATTATCCCTAGCAAAATATTCACCCCACGATATGATTGGTATTATTGATTACAATTAGTAATTGTTCATTATGTTGAGAAAACCATTTGACGAATTAAATCAGTGATCGTTTAAATAATGTTGTGGTAACTTAACATAGTTTCCAAAACAAACGCCAATTGCAAGACACCTCATTTGACAATATAAACTTCAATTTATTAATATACTAGCAAATTTATACCCGTACTTCGCACGGATTAAAAAAATATCAAATCGATCCAAGTATGTGTACCATATAACCTGCTATAAGATCATAAACTTAAGTTATTCTTCCCGCTCGTTATCAAGTATGAAATCCCGTTTCATTGCTTTATAATTCCAAAATCAAAAATACGGTGTAAAATGCACTCACAAATGTCATCACAATTCCCTCCATAAATACATAAAACCTTTTAACTCTTTTGGCATGTTTTGGGAAATAATTTGGCGAGAAAATAGATATAGCTACAAACACACCCATTACACAGCTCTAACACAATGATCTTAGCATAACCAACCAATTTATAAATTATTTTTTAAAAACATTTTGCCCATTTGGCGGGTTTTTAAAAAATAATTTGGCGAGATTGGCATCATATTTGGCGAAAAAATAAAAAATAAACCCTGATATGCAGCTGTCGTGCGATGGCCTGAATTAACCATCACAGTTCAGTAATAGATTAACAAACATTTTGCCCACTTGGCGATATTGGCAACGTATTTGGCGAAAAAAATAAAGGCATAATATCTTTATATGCAGGTCTAGTGCGATGGCCTTTATTAACCATCACAGTTCACTAATAGCTTAACAAGCATTTTGCACATTTGGCGAGTTTTAATTAATAATTTGGCGAGATTGGCAACATATTTGGCGAAAAAATAAAGACATAAAACTCTTATATGCAGCTCTAATGCGATGGCCTTTGTTAACCATCACATTAACTATACATTTATTGCTTAAATATGCATATTTGCAATCAACAGAACCATCAATGAAGAAATCATCAACTAAAACCACAATAAATCCTGGAATGGAAACTGTATGGAATTACGTCACTTGAAACATGTCAATTATTTTCAAATAATGTATTTAGTTTCTGTGGCAACCAGAATATAATAAACATTTTCAATTTTATTTATTTTCGTTGAAAGTTTTATTTAATTTTTTTCAGCAGATGGCATCATTAAAGTAAAAATATTATCGGATTTGAGCCAAAGTGGTGTAGTTTTTTCAGGAAATTCGAATTTTCTCTAAAAATAGAACATTTTGAGCTCTGAAAGTTCCCTATTCGTAACTTAAGTATGAAATACGCATTTGTGCCAAGTTACGAGTCAAACAAATGTCTAGTTTTTGAATCTATAAGACACACACCCACATACATACATACATACATACACACAAAACTTCATTTTTATTATTATAGATTTTATACATTTTCAAGTTTAAATCCATTCTGAGTCCGTAGAAAGCTTCATTAATCATTAGATTTATAATATAACTCATTCAAAATATAAGCATCCGAACTACATGGTTCTAAAGGTAGCTCGTAATTGTGTGAATCTGATGGGAAAAGTTTGGTTTTCCCATGTTAAAGTTGAAAGTGTATGAATAATTGATTTATGTCGTTAGTTTTCATGGGGGAATTCGCTTTCGCAATACCAACTCCATTAATTAAAATGTCAAAGGTTCCTGAGTAACGGTTTGTCAACGAGCAGGGATTGACATCATCAATACTATTTCAGACATTCCTTTAAATGGAATTGTCTGGATATGAGTGAAAATGTAGGGGGAAGTGCTGGAAGAAGATTTATTGATTGTGGAGAATTTTATTCCTCTAAATTCCGAACATGGACGTCCGGACGGGAATATTAGTTTTTTCAGCATAATAAATGCTTTCAAAATATCTATAAATTTTATTTTTGCATTATTTTTTTGGTTGGAAGCCATAGCGGAGAGTTTTGACATGTTTTAGTTTTAAATCCTAAAACTTTCTTAGAAATTCCGTACTAAAATAAACTATTATGTATGACATGTGTATGACTTAAACCCATCAAAAACTGTCACGTAACTCAGTCATCTAGATATAAAATATTCAGTCAGCACATATTTTAAATATTACCTTATAACCTTTCTCATCATACATTCCCGCACCTAATTGGTCATCGAACGGAAATAGCAATAATAATCAGCAACTGTGAAGCACTTGGCCGCTTATTCTCGAAGAGAGAACACGTCACAAAAATACCTCCAGATTTGAGTAGATTGCAATAAAAGACTTTTAACGTCAACGTTTTAAATCCTAAAACTTTCTTAGAAATTCCGTACTAAAAATAAACTATTATGTATGACATGTGTATGACTTAAACCCATCAAAAACTGTCGCGTAACTCAGTCATCTAGATATAAACTATTCAGTCAGCACATATTTTAAATATTACCTTTTAACCTTTCTCATCATACATTCCCGCACCTAATTGGTCATCGAACGGAAATGGCAGTAATAATCGGCAACTGTGAAGCACTTTTCCGCTTATTCTCAAAGAGAGAACACGTCACAAAAATACCTCCAGATTTGAGTAGATTGCAATAAAAGACTTTTAACGTCAGCGTTTAACCTGCCGACTTTTTTTCTACATATATGAACTAAGATTTGTCTTTATATCATTGTACTTTAGCATGGAAAATTTTATTTATTCTCAAAGACGCTGTGTGGATGCAATATTCTAAATTTAAAGCCTAATTTTATAGCTAAAACAGTTTAGTTGGAAAAGAATAAACTCTTTCCTAATCAGTTGTAACATCTAAAGTTTTAACTTATACCAAACTTTTCATACCCATGGTATTTACTAATTGGTTAAATGAAAAAAAAAGGATAATCAATCATAACAGCATAATAAAGAGACTTATAACGAAAGAAGTACAAAAAGAAAAGTATAAAGTGCTAAAATAATTATCTCTCTTTGAAAAATCTGTTTTTTTTTATCCTTTTATAAAATGGAGATGAAAGACATATTTGGCGAAAATCCAGTATCTTTCGAAAATCCCATTTTTCATTTTTCTAAGGACTATTCCCATTAAAGTTTTTTTTTTAATATATTAGTTTGGCAAAGTATACAGAATGACAGAAACATTATTTCAATTTACAGTATATTATACATAATATTATTGCGTGTGCGAAACATGCAAATTGAAAAAAGAGCAAACTCCATTTCTAAATTATTTGAAATGGATTTTTCTGTTTTTATTAGCTTTTGTTGTTTCTTTTCAGAATAGCATTTGTCAAATACAATTTCAATAACAGTTTAATTTGCTGTAACTCTTGAAACATTTCCAATGTAGGCGGTAAACCTTTATACAATTTACTCTGCTTTTCCAAATACAAGTTTCAATATATTTATAAAGATACTTAATTGATTTTTTTCCAAGTAAAAATTTCTTAATAAGTTTTTAAAAAATTATTTTTAGGACTTCAGACATTAGGAGCAGCCTCAAAACAGAACAATATTATTTTGTATAATTTTGTTCGTGGTATGGAAATGCTTTAATCACAAAATATTCAGTTTAACTACTTTTATTCCAAAATATTTTCTAACCGCTTATAGAATAAAGATAATACACAAATAATTAATTTATTAAATGTAATAAAATAGTTTTATTATATCATCAAACAAAATTGACAAATAATCAAAAACAGGCAAATAGGTTGTAAAAAACAAGTTTTAATTTGACAACTTTATTTTAAGGAAATCTTCAACCAATTAACATTCAAAATAATGCCTAGTAATGTTGTTCTAAAATCAAAAATTTTAACTTTGAAATTTAAAATCTCTATTTCCTTTTTAATACTGTATCAGATTTACTCAACTTTATTTAATTTTTTCAACAAATGTAAATAAATGAAGAAATGCAGTAATGAAAGGTTTGTACTTCTCAAAATTTCTACAATTATCAAAAGATGGCGCATGTCTTTTCCCTTCTCTGCCTTTAGTAATGTATTATTCAAACTTGATGTCTAAGGAAGTCCGGGAATTCATTGTGCGATACGTTCTTGAGAACTGATTGAGAAGTGCTACTTTAGCCCATGACAGGAATTTAAATAACTATTCGAGTTTAGCACATTCGGCTGGGATCCAGTTAGACATCTGAATAATATGACAAAATGACAATGAATGGCCTCTAGAAGGGAGGAGCATAGGATATATAGCCCGTTACCCCGCTCGCCAGAAGTGGCGCAGTCATAGGAGACACACAAAGAAAAGACGACACAGACACATGGACAAATAGCATCATTTATTGAAAAAAATACACACATCCACGCTTTACTGGTATTCGAACCCGAACCCAGAAGCTCCAAATGCTAGCTCCCTAACCGTTGTGCTGCCGAATCGGTATATGAATTAGAGCAAAAATAATACTTACATCCGCATTGGGGGTGGTAATTATAATATCGTAATACTGTGCCGACCAGGTAGGTAGGGGAACTGATTAACATACAATAAAAGATTTTGCAATATACATCCAGTACATCCGTGCAACGCCCAGATATAAAAAATAGCATTTTATTTGTCTTGAAAAATACAAAGTAGCCGCCTCGGTGGCTGAATGGTTAGTGTACTAGCCTTTGGAGCTGCTGGGGTCGGGTTCGAATCCCAGTCAGGCATGGATGTTTGTGACAGTCAATAAATGTTGTTATTTGTCTATGTGTTATTCATTTCTTTGTGACTGTAAAATTTCTTTCTGTGTCTGTCCCACTTGACAAAAGCTTACAAGCGGTTCGCTGAACAAGCACACAAGCTGGAATATATATGTACCATACCATACCATACCATACTAATACAAAGTACATTGAATAAACTTACATAATGGATAGCAATATGACATAGTAGATAACTATGTCAAATGTAAAAATATATAATGAAATTTCAGCTGTTTTGAATGCAGATTGGGTATCCTTTGGTATTTTGATTAATATAACAAACCTAAAATATCAGTATTATATTTCATCATTTCATTCATTTTATTATATTTTAATTTTAAATAGCGTAACATAAAGCATAAACTGGCGAATTTAATTAAAGTGGTTGAAATTACATAAATACCGTTTATCTACTTAGTTTGTAAAAAAAGTTACAAAGTAATGGATATATGAAATTGTACAAATAATTCCCCTTATTTACAAGGCTTTATTTTATTTAAATGTTTACTTTATTCAAAATTATTTAAATGTAGAAATTTCTTTTTAAAAACAAGCTACATACTAAAGTTAAATAATGTATATTTTTTATTTGGGTTTATTTCCTTTTAGACAACTAAAAGAAACACATAAAAAATACTTTTCCATCTACGAAGTTCATTCTACTTTAATACAATTTTCAAATCTTAATAAAAAACTTCAATGGTCCTTTATGTATTTTTCTCAAAATATTCAAGCTGGTCCTTTTAAATATTTGTTGAGTATACGATTTTTTTTGCGTGTCCCAAAGGGAATGTAATTTTTTATGTTGCATAAGACGTTACACAACAGAGCCTTTGAAAATGCTTGCTGGTGAATGTTATGCGCCTATAGATTTTTTTGGAGTAAAAAATGTTTTGAATAAAACTTTACTTTAACTTTTTGAATAAGGTAGTTTCGTTATTTTCATAAGTGTATTGCTGTAATGGATTGTAATAACACAGTTATAACACCCTTAAAAAGTAGCTTATATTTTATAAATAGAACGAATTTAAAAAGACAAAATAAATTTATATCAAATCTAAAGCTTTTTCACACATTCGATTTGTATTTATAGCAGGAAAATTTAAAAATCTGCAAGTTCTTCTACTTCATACACATTATGTATCTATGTCATGTATTTTTTTCTGCAAAAGCTATTTGATATGCACTGCATATTAATTTCCAATGTATCTCAAGTGATTTAAACGAAACAAGAAACTTTATTTGCAAATTCAATATATAAACTAACCTTAGTTAAATAATATAAAATACTACTTTCGGTAGGTGTTTTTTTTTAATTTCTGTAACAATTATCAAGCACATACTGCAAAATATATCTTTAAAACTAATGACATAGCATTAATCAATTTAATCACTTATGTATAGAATTCTAATTGAAAAATAAAATTTTGAAGGTTGAGAAAATGTCTTAAGTAAGATTTTTTAATTGAAGTTTGATATCCTATATTTCTAATCTAATTAAATATGGTACCATGATTAATTAACTTTTTCATTTGTAAGACGTAAGGTTTATGAAGCTAAGAATGAATAGTTAAAACACGATCAATTGCAAAGCGCTTCTTAAATTTAATTTCCTTGTTTTTCTTTTGCATTATGCTGAGATTTAATAAAATTCGTAGAGAAATAATGTGTCAAAATAAAATACTAATTTTATAATTGTTTTTTTTCTTATTTTTATTATGATACCTGTACTTTTCTTGGAAATCTTTGATGCCATAAATTCGAAAAAAGCAAAATCTAAAGTAAGAACAAAGCTAAATATTACAATTCAAAGTTTATAAAGTATATCCAGGCATTAAGTAGCATTGAAATAAATAAAAGCGTCACTTAAAAATTTTCTAAATAGCTCTATTTTTGTACTGGTTAGAAACAGACTTTTTCTATTTTTATTATAAAAAGAAAATTTTAAAAATACAAACTACATCCGTGGCCGTGTTAGTGTAATCAAGCCGCCTGGCTGGACTATAACAATGGGTAAAAAAGATACTTTTATTTAAGTTCATCTGCCCTACAACAAATATATGTTACGTCTATATTTTAGTGAATTAATTATTAAATTTTAAGAAAAATTAAGGCACAATTCGAGAGGGAATATACTTTTAAGCAAATTTGTAAAATGAAATACAAAGGGATTAATAAAAGTAAAGCATTATGCTCTAACAATAAGGAAATATTGATCCACCAAACTTTGTATGTTTTATCTCCCTCTATAGGATAATTCCACGTAATTGTAGAGTAAATCACAATTTAAAAAAGCTTTTTAAATTTTAAAAATAAATTAATTAAATAAATAACCCTATATTATTTAGTTGCTAAGTGTGTAGATCAGTTATTCCGCTATTTTTTTTCCTTTTCTTTTAAAAATGTACTGATGATCAATTTTAAACAAGTAATTTATATTGCAGAAAGGGTAGTTTTGCATGGAATTAACCTGCAGTGTTTACTTGATCAGCTTCTATTCAGTTTTATAATATATTTTCCTCCACGTTTGCTTTTAAATTGCATAATAGTTTGATTCAAATTGTTGCTATCAAGTGTGAACAAAAAATAAAAATTTCCTGAACTCTTACACTTACGATTCATTTGATCTTTTTTTATTCTCGCAAATATCGACCAAGCAATTACTCAATTCAAGTTTAAGTTGTCATTTGAAACCAAATGAAAGCTTTGAAAGTATGAAGTATATGAAGTTTAATGAAGCTTACGAAATGTAATTCATTGCATTCGCCTTTCATTCAAAGTCATATTAGTAGAAACAAATTACTTTTGTCTTGCAAGTTTTGAACACATATTTCACTTTGCAATTTCAGTTTTGACTTTGCTATTTTTTTTTCATGAAAAGATCATCAAGATGAATTTTGTGTTTTAATGGACTCCAAATTGCAGAAGGATTTTTTTAAACAAAAATATAAAATGTCCGATTTCATACCGTATTTTTAACTCATTTACTTTCGATTGTAGTTTTATAAAATCAAATTACGTTTTATATAAAATAAAGGGATATTTTAAGCAGGTACGGAAAATCAAACAGTTAGTTTGTTTAATAAAACAGAAACTTTATATCAACAGTAAGGAAGCATTGAACCATCGAACTGTTTATATTTCTTCTTCTCTAGTACTTACTACTTTTGCCTACTTTTCCAAACGTCCTTTTTTTAAGGTGGATAATAATTTGTTTGATTCTAGTTGTCGCCATCGAGGACTGAAGAAAATCGGAAATTCCCTAAATTTCCATCACGCTTTGCGAATCATTTAACATTTGACACAACATTTAACATTGGCACAACATTTAACATTTGACAATCTCAAATGGTAGTGACATATTAGTTTAAATTTCCATGTAAGGCTATGGTAACAGTGTGGTACAGGTTATTATATTATCACCGGTTATATTTTGCGCAGCCAACATTGAAAGATATCCTACGTTTTACTAAAATTAAAAATTCACACAAATTTTCCAAAGTTTTAAATTAAACTAATTTAATTATTGCGAGGGTTTGAAAGGTTAGATTAGTTTAAATATCATCGAACTAGAGCTATACAAGAGATACTGACGACATGCTTCGTAAATTAGAACTACAATCAAATGACAAGCCGAGAACTGAGTAAGCACCCAACGCAACCATTAAGGGCGACATAGTACGTAGCTTTGAGACTTAAAACATAACTAACGAAACATAACACATATTTAACGTGCACTACCTCTACAGGGTATAATTCATTGGACATTTTTGGCTGCACCATCCGTTTATAGACGATTTTAAAGATTTTTTTTCAGTAAGCCTCGAAACGCAGACATAAAATTTTGGGTAGTATTTCAACACACATCTCGTAATATTTATTTTAAAGTAACCGGTGTATATGTATATGCTTTTATGCCATGTATATCTAAGAGCCAACGCATTACAAAGAGTCAACAAAAGAACCACGTTTTTTACGCCAAGTAAGAAATAGATGTTTATTTAAGTCCCTTATTTCGAAAGTCTTTTTTTTTTTCTTTAAAGTGCACATTCGGGTCGCTTGAAAGCCTCGACGTATTTCCATTTATTTCTTTAAAAAAAATAGACAGCTCCATTTCTAAAAGAGAAATATAACAATGGAGAATGCACAAGACTTCCAAATAAATCGTTGTGGTTTGAGAAAACAGAGTTAAGTCCAACCCCATAGGTTTTATTAAGTTTTAGATGCGTCTCGCTCGACAAACCCTTGAGAATTAATAGATGCAAGTCAGAAACTCTTATCACCATAGTTACCTAACTTGTTACAAAGTATTTCCGTTAAAACCAGCAAGTTCCTTATATTTTTTCCCTTTGTTCTAAGAAGCTAGTTTCTTTTGACTTACCCTCTTTTCCCGCACTTCAAATAAATATAAAACTGAAATAAATACATGGAGAAAGGCACACCAAAAGGTTCTTCTTTTCTCAAAAGTAGGGACTTTCTTAAGCAATTGAACCTCAAACAAAAGCATTGCACCAATCGTAAGAAGAAGAAGAAAAGGATCTTTTTTCTTAAGTCTGTCTTTAAAGACTGTTTGAAGATGTGAGTTATATGCGATTTTTATTCAAATAAATGTATTTTAGATGCATTGTTCCCTGAAATAAATTATAATATTTGTTGAATATATGTAGTTAAACATATGTCTTTATCAATGAGTTATTATGTGGGTGTCACTTCAGTTTGTGTTTAACTTTGAAAAAAGGAGGAAGGTTGGATTCTATACTATTGACATCTAAACTTTATTGAGTTTTCTGATGAAACGTTGAAAAAATAAATGTTATGTAATAAATATAATTTATACATTTAAGTGTTTTGTGGTGAATAACCTTAACGAAATAATCAAATTCGTATAAATATGAGGAGATTAATGTTACTTTAATCAACGATAGCTGCATCCTGAATCAATTTTAATTCTTCCATGTATTTCTCACGATTTACTAATGTAACATTTCAATAGAAGATAAATAAAATTTAGCGTAAAACCTGCAGGTTATCAAGTAGTTTATAATGATAGTGCAACACAAAACTTGCGTTATAAAAAAAATATTTAAATTAAAGATTTTCCTAAATTGTGAAAACGTTAAATATGAACTAAAATTCGACAAAAGTTTCATGGTAAAACTTATCCATAAAAATGTTTATTTAATTATATCTTTTATCGTTAAATAACAAATAAGAACCCATTCCTTGCAAAAATTTAAAAAAAAAGGATCAAATCAAGTATACGTAAGTCTGTCATAGGGTAATAAATCGAAACTCGTCGGCGCAACATTTGTGGGCCAAGGCCTGAAGTGCCCTTTCAGCTCACCTGACCATGGGCTCTGGGGTGCTAGGCATATGTCCCGGTAAGGTTTCAACCTCATGCGGAACCCCCAGTTGCCAAGCATACTTAGTCCTCATTTTATCGACCCACTTAAAGGATGTAAGGATGAGTCAACCTTGCCCGATACGGGATTCGAATCTCGGACCTGTGGCATGGCTGTGTGATGCACTATCACTAAACCACAGGGCTTCTCTGCAGGAGAAAAAGCCTACGTTATTGTTCTCGTCCATTTAAAAATATTTATCTCCGTAACTTATAATTTTAAAATCCAAGAAATCACAAAATTGTTGTTCTTGATTGCTAATGGCTAAATAGATGAAAAGTGTTTTCTCATTTTAAGTTTATGTGGACTTTATTCCGGAATGTATTGCTCAAACACACGAATTACTGACTTTAAGTATTATTTTTTGTATTTATCAGCTTATATTCAACTGAAATTTTTATTGCAGTCAAAAAAAATACTCTGTAGTAAATTCCTTTGTTATTTGTGCTTCACATCCAAACAAACACACAAATAACAACAGATGCGAACACATATCTATTACTTTCCGTTACTCAGCAAATCCTATAGACTAAGTTGTCGGAAAAACTCTATGCTTCTGCAACATTATGGAGGTAATTCCTTAATTATTTACACGCTAAAGAGACTCGAGACAAAAAATAAGTTTTCCAGTTTTACCTTGCACACTACGTTTATAATGTAAAACGTGGAAGCTTTTATAAAAGCTCTGTCCGCCTATCCATCACCTACTTTTATAGCCAGAATTGCAAATGCTACAGCCATGTGTGATACATAAAAAAAATTCAGCTCATCAAAACTAAAAGATATTTTAAATCTCATAAAATAAATACAAAATTCCAAGAACTTCAATGGGAACATTTCAGTTGATGTAACGCTCTTGTTTTTGTTTTTCCAATGTGATTTCATTGGTTGTTTCGGTTTCACTCTCAAAATGGCTGTCATAGATGTAAAGAAACTTTTCTTTCTAAATCAGTTTGAAATGACGTCAAAATATATGGCACAATACTATTCCTTTATTGATTGTTTGTATTATTTTGTTTAAAAAGTAGGCATTCTAATGTTTTTTTTTTGTTTCAAAAGCTAGGTGTAAATTGCTATTTACAATTATTAACAAAAATTGCGTTTTCATACTAATTACTCCTTTTAGTAAAGTTTTTTCATTGTCTTTTATTTTTTCAAATGGTATGTAAAAATCAATTCGATACTTATGTTCTAATGGATATATTCACTGTTGTTTGTTGATTAGAAATGTTTTCTATTTTTTTTGTGAATAATTACTACTTATTTATTCATCGAAATACAAATAAATTCAGAAAACAATATGTAATGATTATTGAATTTTCATGGAAAAATAGTTTGTTTAATTTTGGCTTTTAAAATATTAATAAAGAACGGAATAATATCTTTGGCGCTTATTTTAGATGCATGAATTTAGTGTGAAAGTATTTTTTGTTACAAACCTAGTTATTAAGTTATATTTACCAAATAAAACTTACATAGGGTTTTGTATACCTTATTTTCTTTCAAATAAATCTAGACTTCAGAATTATAAGTCAAGTGCTCAGTTCTGAATCAAATAGGAAGTGAATATGATAAATTTCAGGAAAAATACTTTATTTTCTGAAAAACAAAAAATCTTTAGGAAAAAAATTATTTTAAAAGTATGAAGTTGAAGTTAAAATGGTGTTGCAATTCTTAAATTAAATCATGGTTTAAAGCTTTATAAATCTCGATATTGACTTGCAATTTTTAGAAACGTCAGGTTTGTGAAAAAGGAATATTAACAACTGGAAGTCACAAAATTGTTTGGATTTAGATTCAAATTGACGCTAAAGAGCAATGATTATTTTTAATTTTAACAAAATATTTAATCTTGCATCTATTGGGTGAAAAAATAATATAAGGAAAGTTACTCCATATCGTCCTGCAAAAAGTATTTCCAAATAATAATCTCATGTCATTAATGCCAAACTTATCATTGACAGACTTTTCGAAAAAGTGAAAAATTGCTATGTAAGATTAATAACACTGATTTCATGAAGATATAATTTCCTAGGACTTTTATATTTTTATCAGTTTTGATGGAAAAGTTTGTAATTCATTCGTAAAACTTGTGCTAATCCTTACGCTACAGATGGATTAAAACATCAAAAAGATTTTCATTTTTCACATTCAGTTAATGATTAAAAATAATAAGTACAGATAAGTAATTAAATAAATAAAACGCACATGAGAATAGATTTTTGTTCACGAAAAAGTATTTCACATGATATAGTGATCCAATTAAATTTTTAAATCACAGCATAATATTAAATCTCGCATCTATACAATAAAAATCCTTAGGACTTAGCAATTTTTATTTTTAAAAAAATAGTGCCCCGGCAACGTCTTTCTGGGGTTTATTTCTATTTCTGCTTTCCCAATACGTGATTGAGCCATACTTTGACTATTTCTGCAGCTTTATGCAACTCGGTTCTTGCCGATTTTATTTCCAAATATGTCACAGTTTTTCCACTGATTCGACGAACTGACCAAAACTTAATCAACCTCAACTTTTTTTAGGGGAATAAAAATTACCAGTTTATTATATTCAATATTCGTAAACCTTTATATAGGATTACTTTATTTGAATATTTATTACAATTATTTGTAATTTCTGTTTATCTAGATGACCTTCTAATGAACGGTGGAGATTTTGTCCCACTCTGAGAAAAGAAATTGAATAAAATTGCAATAAAATATTGACTTAGACATATAACCCTCTGTTGTTATGTTAAAAGAAGTAAACATTAAACAGCAGAAAACAAACCCTAGATTCCTTACAATTCAACAAACTGTATGCACAGAATAAAAATTGAAAGAACAAACTTTTGTTGATTGAACAAAATGGTTTGGTTAATACGAAACCAACAAAAAATTTGTTTTCAGTTCCAAATTATTTTTTCAAACTATTGTATTGTTCAACAAAGTGATTTTGTTGATTCCACAAAAGCTAAGTCGGTTCAGACTTTATAGATTTAACAAGCACTCTGTCTCAGTGTGCTACTTTTGTCCCCGTAAGTTTTGAGAGAGATATTTTCCACTACAAATACGTTTATAGTACTGATGTGATACGAACAGGAAACCTCGGTGAGATATCTGTCAATTTCCACCTCGGCTTCAAAAGGCTCTAACGAAACGGAGGGAAAACAACTGTTCCTCTATTTTGATTGAAAATTTAGCTCCACTCCTTCATTTTTTGTTGCTGACAGACGCCATGACGTCAAAGTCAGAAACAACCAATAACAGACCGATTTAACCCATCCTTTCATCACTTGAGTGGGTCGATAAAATGGGTACTAAGCATGCTTGGGAACAAAACATTGGGGGTTCCTCGTGAGGCTGACCACCTTACTGGGACATATGACCCGCACACCAGAGCCCTTGGTCACGAAAGCTGAAATGGGCACGGCAGGCCGTAGCCCAGTAATGGGCTGTTGCACCGAGGAGGAGTTATTTATAGTTTCCTTTGAAGCAAACAATTTGACATAAAAATGCAATTTATAATAATTCAAAACTATTTTCTGTAATATCCATTGCATTTTAAAATTTTATACAAGCAATAAGATAACATAGAAAATACTGACGCAAAGGATACATCTCTATTAAATTCTAAACCATTTTCTATCCATAAAAACCATTGTTTATCTAAGCAAAAGAGTAAATAAACACAAATAAGTTACGGAAGTCAAGTTCAAAAGCATGCATGGTAATGTGCTTATTCAAGTGAGAGTGCGAGTAGTGTAGTTTTATTGAGAGTGATAATGTTAGTATCTGTATTCAAGCATTTCAAGTTGAATTTAAAAATAAAATTTGCTTGGCTTTCCTTTTAAACAAATAGTATTGGATATAATAATCACAGTTAATCGAAAAATTAAAAATATAGGCATTATTTAAAGAGTTTAAAAATATCACAAATACTTTGAATTATGTTCAATTAATGACATTTATTTCTTAGAAAATAACAAAAAATTATTTAAAAAATCAGCTTTTTTGAAGGGAAAGTGGTCTAATGTTTTCAGATGTTTGAGCACTAAATTCGAATTGTCTCGGCAAATAGAACGTTTTAAATTTTGAATCTTCGTAATCGAATTCCGTAATGTAGCTTCGTTCGAAATCGATCGTAATTGAATTTCACCTTGTGGCCAAATTTCTATGTGATTGGTAAAGACTTTTCCGAAACATTAAACTTCATGCATAATACACACTTGCATTTTTATTTATATAGGTAGGAATCTCCAATTTTTTCAAATAATGCTAATTTAAATTTAACTTAGTATTTCGTTTTGAAGACTTTTTTTTATTTAAATATAGAGTGAATATATAGAGTGAGCGTATTGTGAGATGTTGCAAACCTTAAAAAAAGATTTGGCTCATAAACTATTTCTTTTATTAAAAGTCAATGTTAAATTTTCGTAATTGGGATTGCTATATTAAGAAATTCAAAACCTTAAACTAGCTGGGGAAAAATGGAGTTCCGAACATTGAAAAGATTGGGTGATTAATTTGCATATGTATTTTATATGCCCATATAAATTACAAATTGAGGTATGAGTGTTCAAAGCACATGCTAATTAATCTAATTAATGCTAATGAGGTAACTAGTATTTGATTTTTTTAAGCATTATCGCATAAACCTTCATAGATGCATAAGTTTTTTCAAATATAAATTATTTCAAGTTAAAAACTGACGAAAAAAGAAGCTCGAGTATGTACATAAATCTTACGTAATCCGAAGAAAGAGAAAAACAAATTGACAGTTCAACATAAAAAACACATTAAACTCGAAAAAAACCGGTAATTCCACCGCTGATGTATTGAACATAATATAAATATAATAGACTTGTCACAATGATGAACGTTGCAAAAAATATCTCTCTTTGGTCGAATGAAATCCAAATTTTCTGATTGGCAAAAAAAGTGCAATTATATTAACGCTTTTAGATTCAAGAGAATTGATAGGGCAATATACAAAATTGGGTTGTTTTTTCTTGTTTGATTATCTAGAGTTTCATTGCTGTGCAAAACACAATGAGCTAAGCGAAATGTTATTGCATTCTACTTAGATTAGTCGGCTGGGAATGGCGTTTCTCCTTTATTTTTAATACTCATCCGGAAAAAAAACGTTAGCGATGTAAATTGGTCTTACCATACTTATGGGGTCATAGAAGCTTGCTACAATTGCAGAATTAAATAATTGACATCCTTTATTTACTAAGATGTAATAAAATAAGAGTAATAAAACTTCAATTAGGTTTTTGTTTGTGATAAAAATTATATTACGGCCCACGTTATATCATCCAGACGGTTTAAATTAAATATTTCTCTTTTTTTTCTTGATTTCCATACCGAAATCGATATACAAACATTCAAAAATCTCTAAAATTATACAATTATAAAACTAAACAATTATTTCCCGATAATTTTTTTGACTAAACTTAATTTTGCTCAAAACCAAGATGTTATTTTTAAATTAATTTAATTCGTTCAAGTATTCACACGAATATATTTCTAGGTTGAGAAATTCTATAGAAAACATTGTGCGCATATACTTACGTTTGAGGTAAACATAAGAACGCAATTCGGTTTTAAGTATATTATATAAATAATCAAGTATAATATAAGTAGATATATAAACAGTCATCAAGACAATATAAATAAGCTTCCGCAAAGAAAAAAAGTATTTTTATATGAAATAGTTTATAAAAAATATATTAAAGTGTATCGTTATTTTCATGATTAAAAGTTGTTGGATAAGTAAAAGTTATTCACTTCAATTAGAAAATTAACAGTATATCTACTAATTTTTTTTAACCATAGTCGTACCCAAAATAAAATTAATCATATTCATTAAAACTTGTTGAATTGTCTTAGGACAGTATTTTTTCATCAAATTTTTGTTTTTAAGAATGAAAAATAGAATACTTGATAAAAAATAATTTTATCCAATAGAATATTATAAATAACGTAAAAGATTTCTAATATTTAATCATTTTATTATTTTTCTAAAGTTTTGTACTTAAATACTTTTGTACTTAGTTTTCACTTAGATACAGACTACTGAAGATTTTATCATTTAACATAAATCTATTTATTCAAATGGAAAATATATAGATAACCTTTGTCAAACTTTAAAAATCACCAGAAATATTTAAAGAAAAGTGATACATTTTAGCAAAAACATTTCCAAACCATTTCCCGATTATCCTATGTTTCAAAACTAATGATTGCCATTCATAAAAAAATGCTACATTGTCTCTTTCAACAAAGAAAAGAATATCGGTTAGAATTATAGTGGAGATGCTTGGGGCGAAAACAAATGAAACCTTCTGAAAATGAGTGAATCGATAAACCAACAACACTACAGAATTTCAGTTCTTCGATACAAAACATCAAATATTATTCTTAAAGAATTGAAAATTTAAGCATAAAAAAATCACAATTTGTGCATTTGTAGATTGTATCACTATTATAATTGACCTATTTGAGAATTCATTCATACTTTGATTACTGAATAAAAACTTAAAATTCCAGATAGTTTTTAAAGTTATTTTTTAATATGACTCGATTTTTGCCCCAAAAATTTTTCAGTACTTTGGCCTTCGGTATTTGTCTTATACTTTGTTTATTAAGATTAAGTACAAAACTTATTTTCATACATCAAGTTTCCTTGGCAATGGTCTTTCTTGAGTTAATACAAAGTTCTAACACTTGTTTTCAAACGAAAGATTTCTATTATTTATTTATTTTTTGTCTTAAGCAACTTAGTGCAAAATAATGGACAATTCCGTTACCAACTGAGAGGAGCCCGGAACGTGCTGTGTTTGAAAGATATAAGACAAAAATTGACGTTTTGTGACGTCACGACCGACGTCACTATAAGCGTGGTTTTTCAAATTTGAAATAATTAGATGGCGAGTGCTTTTTTTGTGAGGTATATAAGACTACGTTTGACGTGTTTGTGACGTAGCCGAAAACGTGGTCCTTTCTACAAATTAGGGGGGGGGGTACATATATGTTCCGGCTTGTGTGCTTTATCAGAGACCGCTTATGCAGCCTCCGTCCAGTAATACAGACACAGAAAGAAATTTTACTGTCTCAGAGAAAGGAATATACACCCAGGGCGAAAGGCGGGAATCGAACCCGCTCCCGTTGCAGTGCGCAGACTGCTAGCGTAATGGTCCAAACCACTAGGCCATCCGGGCCCCCCGACAAATTAGACGTTCGTTTGTCTGAAAGGTATTGTGAAGGCGATCATGCCTTCACTTGGCAAAACAGTTTTTGCACTGTGTTTGACACGGCAGCATCGACACATTATTCTAGCCTCCGTCACGAAAAATCGAGAGCGATGAACTTGTCAAAAATAGGGACCATAAAATTCGATATCAACTCAAAATAGAAAAAGTCTGTCAACTTTGTAAGTAAGTAATTTTTCAACTCGTGAAATTGACTAGAAAATGCATTTGATAAAACCACGGTATTTTAGAAATTTTTCAATGACGCATCAAATACGAATGGTGTCCATACGATCATGGTGTAGGTTATTACTATTAGTTTTGTGCCCATCGGACAGCCTCGTCAGTAAACCAACCATCGCCATCGGTACAAATATATAAACAACGAGGTATCGGGTCATCATTTAGAAGGATAACCGCTCACTGAATACTGATGGAAAAGTTAACTGGGACATACTGTGATTTTCAACATTTTTGGTTTTTGATACGCTTAAAAAAATTTTGTCGTATCACACTGGTATATAGAAATTGACTGGGACATACTGTGATTTTCAGGTTTTGATACGCTTAAATTTTTTTGCCGTATGTACTTGTGTGTAGAATTTGCAATTTTCGCTCTGAAAGTGGGTGACCGACAGACGAACAGACAAGCGGTCAGATGAGACAGACATAATGAGAAATATATACACATTTTTGGTAAAAAAAATTGTTTCAATAGCCTACAGGGTATAGGTACATATATAATCCGACTTGTGTGCTTAATCAGAGACCCGCTAATACAAGCCTTCGTCAAGTAAGAGAGACAGATAAAGAATTTTTACTGTCACAGGGAAAGGAAAGTACATCCAGTGCGAAGGCGGGAATCGAATCCGTACCCGTTAGAGCGCACAGACTGCTAGCGTTATGATCCAAACCACTCGTGCATCCGGGCCCCTTTCAATTGCCTATGTACCTAAAATGGCATTATTCTACTAAGTTACAAGAAGTTCAGTTTGTGTGCCATCTGCAGTGTCGCCATCTGCTGTATATTTATTGCATTTTGAAACTTCTTAAATATATAACTAAAAAACTAGATGACAGTTTGGTTTCATCTTAGCTTAATTTCAATGTTAAGTTGATTCCCATACCTGGGGAAAAAGAGGTAATATGGCAAAGCAATACTTCTGAGAAAGTTCTGATCATAAAACTAATGCATTTTAGCTCGATGGGACCGACAATCACTCATAGACCGACACTAAGTAGGTAGACACGTGCCCGTCCAGACCTACAAATAAATACAAAAAGAAAATAAAAAGTGAAGACAGGAGATCTCGACTGACCTTCTCATCAGGGGTCTAGCCAGCCAAGATCTCCGGAGGCGTTTCTGAAATGGACTGCCCGCTGTAAGCAGAAACGGCAGCCCCACAGATCCCGACGCCTCCGAAACAAAAGAAAGACGCATAAAATATATAGGAACAAAATTACGTAGTATGATTAAAAAAGAAAGTAGTTTCATAGGAAAAGACTGATAAACATACCCCCTCCTCTATCAATTGGCACTAATGAACATAAATGTAATTAATGGCTGAAAAACCCTTATTTTACAAGTTACTTCTCTTCCTATAGTTTCCCCATATTGGATTTTGTAAGAAACATTTTCCCATGGTGTAGTGAAATATCGGAATGTAATTAAATGTAAAAAAGTTGCTACATTGTATCATAATTAATTGCATAATTCTTCTTTTACTCTTCACTCTTGCTTCAATCTTTAATACTTCATCCGACCAAATTATTATAAAACTGACAAGCAAATATTCCAAAACTTCAAATTAAATGAGTTTTTTCTTAGTTGTGCATCGTAAATCTACCTTTACCGTTTCGCTTTAAAAAAAAACATAAAAAAAGGGGAAGATAAAATTTTTAGATAGATATACTCAAAAAGAGAACAAATTATTTCGATAAAAATGGTTGGATGTCAGTATGCTCTGTTACTTTTTTTCGTTTTACAGCAAACAGTTTCCCTAACGTTTATCAATCAACATAGGATTTTTTTTGTTTTTAATCTATTTTGTCGTACTTTATTTGAAACTCGTAAAGCTAAAACAAATAAGAAATATTTGATATCCATAAATAATATTTATCCAGAAATTTTCTCTTTCATGATAAATTAGGGTCAATAACATGAAAGTATAGTGCTTCTCTGATGAGAAAAACTAACATAAATTTTTCACCGATATATTACTGTAAGGAATAGGAACGATAAGTGAAATTTTTTTTTGCTCGCAAAAGAAGTTTGTAAAAAAATGTCTTATTAATGTTCGATAAAATATAATGAACTATACTGTCGAATGGGGTAACTTTGTCCCTGGAGTTGAATTTTGTTCCAAGCTTTTAAGTTAATAACTTCTCATTGAATGTACTTTTTACAAATGTGCTTAAATTTTCGATTATTAATTTATTATTTAATATAAATTTTCGAAACGCAGATCTGCCTTTACCAACGAGTAAGGAAAATATTCAAGAAGAAAGTCAGTACTAGTGTTGCTTAAATGCTAAATCAAAGTTACCCCATTCGACGGTACATTAAAACTGGCCAAACTTAACACCAAAAAATCATATTTCTGAATAAAGATATAGTTTCATAAAACCGATTCATTTTGATTGGCACTTCGTGTTCTGGGTCGATGTATTTTTATTGATTTTCTTTTTCAATTTTTATAAATATTTTTATAGACTTATTTTCGAAAATTTCATTTTAAAAATACCATGAATGCATTATCTACTTATTCCCAATAGTTTCTAGGAATATATTATGCTTGTATTCTTGTTATCATATCTTTACCATTTCTATTTCATTCTAGTACTAGGTGTACAAAGCCAGAATTTTCAAATGTGTATGAAATGCGATAAGTATCGCAGAGAAAAATTAAACATCCTTTTTTTTTTAAAAAAAAAAAATCATTTTTATTCTTCAAATCGTAACCTAATTATTTTTTTTAAAAAAAGTCAATTCCTTATTATTATTTCTAATAATTCGTACTCGTTATTAAAGTCGTACTAACTTGACACAAACAAAACATTATTATTTTATCTCATAGAATTAATTTTGAAAAAATCCCACTTCATCCTAATTACAAAATATTGAGAAATGTTTTGTTTTGAATAACACATTTCTAGTAGTATAAATTTTTATCTAACCCTTTTATTAGTAATTAGTTATGTAATAAATTTATAATAATATTTTAGCCTTTTTTTATTCTCGGAATGGAATACAAATACATTATTATTGAATCTTTGTTTATGTGTTTACAAAAATTTTGCATTCCTCGAGCTGATGTAGAACAAAACAAAATTATGAGAAGTCTTGTAAAAATAATGTACAGAATATATATGCATTAATAATAGTACATCGTAGATGTTTTTTTTCATTCCTCGAGCTGATGTAGAACAAAACAAAATTATGAGAAGTCTTGTAAAAATAATGTACAGAATATATATGCATTAATAATAGTATATCATGGAGGGTTTTTTTTCATTCTTCGAGATGAAGAACAAAAAAATAAAAGTCTCCTTGTTTATAAAATGTATTTCCAGTACAAACTATTACTATTATAGAACTCATTAAGCAACAAAACAACTAAAACTTTGAAAAAAAGATAAACTTTTATGTCGAAACAATCTTCAGGTCTTAAGATAACTAGGGTTTGTGCAATAGAATTGTTTGCACTAAAAAATGTTGCCTCCTGCATATATGATTCTACTTAAGGTAAATATTCCATGAATAGATTGGCGTCATGCTGGAATTTAATAATTTCGTTTAATATTTTTTTAATGTTTAACAATTTCCTTCAGAGAGTGTGTTCGGAATAGTTATAATAAAGTTGAAAAAATATATCTTATGACATTTGAATCTGTATTATTTTATTCAGATAAAATATAACAGTTAAAGAGTATTTTTAAAGGACAGTAGCTGTCCATTACAGTTCTTCGTTTTTTTTTTAAAGAATTCACCCAAGACCTGAGACAAACCCCCCTCTGAGTGCTGTTTTTAGTAAAGCGAGCTCATTCGGAGTGTCGATAAGGGTACACTCTTAAAACGAACGAGCGATTTTAACTCAGTCTGATTGATTTTCACTCCTTCAGTCTGGAAAATGCACTTATCCTTTTGGAGTGGATCCTTTGAGTGTTAAACCTCCGACAGGATCACTCCAAACGAGTGATTTTAACTCAGTCTGAGAAAAGATGCATGCCTTTAGGGTGTCGAAAATGCACTTCTCCAACTGGAGTGGAATTCACTCTTTTGTTTTAAGAGTGTAGATTTTAAACTCGTTGTGTTATAAAAGTACTGAGTAAACAGTTACTTTAAGAGAACTACAGCTTCGCGGAATTTTCAAAATTGCTAAAAAATAATGTAGATTTTAAAAGTTATTTAAAAATATATTCTTAATACATTTTTGAATCAAATAAATCCCCTAAAATATATACTTCACAACTTCTGGACTGATATTAAAGAGTTCAAACCTGAAGGATCAGATATTTTCTACAACGTATTCTTTTAGAACAAAGTACGATAGGAACCACTTTTTAAAATAAAAACTATAATGCATAAAATATTTACAGAGAAGTTATGTTAGGAAATTTTTTTTATTTATGTTAGCAAAGGTTTTTTTTTTACGATATAACGCCTGCTCATCAACATAATGTTCTTTTCCTTTCTTACAAGAGGATATTAAGAATTATACATAAAACAATACTTTAAATTCAACTCATACGTTGAAGAATTCTCAGAATTTACAGCACTTCGCAGGTTATTGCCAATGATGAAACATTTATTTTCCCAGTATATATTCTAAAAAATCGCTCCTTAGTATACTAATGATTTTCTTTCATCTTTAAAGTACAGCAAATCATTAGCATATCACTCCAAGCACCAAAATTATATCTCTATAAAGTATTTTTACTTAAACGCACCTCTAGAAAATGAAACTTGCCAAACTATTTTAATTTAGAGGTGTACGATATACGAATAGCAATCATTTTTACATGCTAATGAAAGAATCTCCTAACCATGTGCAGTAATGTTTTTAATTTTTATTCTCCAGAGTCTAACGTGGAAATCTTAATAGACTTTACCGACATCCGAATATTTATTCATTCGTACATCTAGACACGTTCGAAATTAGTTCGCTTCACTTGATTATGTTTCTAATAAACATATAGGGTCTATTTTAATGGTGGTCTATCTTAACTATTTTATAATTAAGTTACATGCACTATTTTTTTACTTGTATTATACTTTTCTATCTTATCTTATTATTTAAAAAAAATACTAGGCCAATTTGTGTGACAAACTTTCCGCAATAAAATATTTCGAAGAATTACTTTTTAGAGTACATGCAAATTTTATTTCGCAGAAAAAATATTCACTGATTAATTATTTATTTTGCACTAATAATAATTATTATTATTCATTTGTACGTTGCCTCATTTAAGAATATTTTTTAAATCAAACTATTATATTTTGTTCCAAATTTGAAACTAATTTTGAAGTTTCTTTGTCATTATGTATTTTTACAGTCCCTTCTTTAACCCTTTCAGTCCCAAAAAAATACTACACTACAGAAACATCTGATATTCACAAAATAAGCTTATTTTAGGTCAAATATACGAATTCCGCAAGAAAAAAAATCATTTAAATTTTTTATATGGTTTTTGAATCAATGCCAAAATTTTTTAATTGTGGAAAACAACAAAATAAAAAAATATATGTTACCTAAAAACACTTCGAGTTATATATTTTAAGGTATCTGACCATATTATTAAAAAAACAATTAGTAATTATTTTAACCGAAATAGTTTAAATTGTGTTTTAAATATGTGGAACTGAATTGAACTGATCAAAATTCAAGAGAAACGCTTGTTGACTATTTTCAAAATAAAAAAAATAGTAGTTCTGACTTATATTGAGATTAAAGTAAAATATTGTCTGATAGAGCAAACTGTGAAGAATCGAATGATGTGTGTTTGGATGTCGTAACGGGACATAAAAAATTTGAAAAAAATATTGAAAGTGATGATGCCAAATGGCATCACTGGGACTGAGAGGGTTAAACACATAATCAAATTTCTCTGTAATCCATAATTATTAAACTTGAAAAAGCATAATTAATCTGTGTGAACCTTACTTTGGTTTTGAAAGCAATTTTTATGCAAAAAAATGCAAATGTAACAAAATTACATCAACGATCAGTACTTAAGGGACAGTGAACATTGAAATTACTAGCTATGGAATATCCTGATGGTCAGAGTGGAAGGCTTCCTATACTGTAAAATTATAAGAGTTACGTTACTCCACAAAACGGGCAGCAAAAGTAACGTTCCAGCATTAAAAGGTGTAACCTTACACCAAAAACTGAGGGGAGGGGAGTTAGTGGTACCAATGTCTCCCAATTTAGTACGGAATTTAGCTGCATTTACTATTTTACTAAACTACATAATACCTCATTCAAAGTTAGTCCTAAGGCAAGACTAGTCATGGCTTTGACACCTACTTTGATATTACAAGAACATAAATCTACAGATTACTTCAATGTTAGCTGGATAGAAACCTCAAAGTTTTAGCAGTCGTTTTTTTTTTCAAGAAATGTATTATTGCTCATGTGCTTGGTTGTGTGGAAGGTTACACCGAGTTAAACTGCGTTTTTTTTTTGGGGGGGGGGCGAGTTCTTTACTTAATTGAAATGTAGTCATTTTACTACATAATTGTTGCAACATTATACCCCAAACTCGTGGCTACACAGGCTTTTTCTACAGTGCATGCCATATCAAGTGCCTTTCTCGTCGTGTGACCAAGTCTTAATGGCATGACGCAATGTTCCTGGGTGTCTAAATGACTTTTTGAGTTATAAATGCTAGCTAAAATAATTAAAATTAGAATATATAGCAAGTAGAGCAAATATAAAATCGATTGGTAGAATAGTTGGGATACAGTTAGTGGATGTTTATGTTTTAAATAATGAAATCTAAAGGAGAGAAAATGAACGTTTAAATTTGGAGAAAAAAAAACCTTTTCCCGATAGATCTTTTTCGTGCTTGGTGCGATATGGTGTGATGTAAATAAAAAAAAAATAAGGTTAACATCAATTTAATAAGCATTGATTTAAAAAAAATTCTATTAATTTACTTAAATTCTTTGAAACTCATATCTAATCTATTCAACAATGCGATCGAAGTGTATCAAAGACATTACTTGAAAAAGCTTTTTACAGATTACGTTTAAGCTTTTGGATCAATAAAATCAATATACGTAACACTTTGATCAATCAGAAAAATCATATTAAGTTGATATATTATTTAAAATGTATCACTGAAACAATTCCATCTGAAGAGAATGTATTGTTTGTTAAAACATTCGGAGCCACTTTACTGATTAGAAACGAATTCAATGCATCAAGTTTTGTGTCTCTCTTATTTTCTAGTATAAATGAGTATGTGCTATCTATCTTTTCCTTGTTATTTTTCCATTAAATTGTACTCTCATGAATAATTGAGTGAGACTCTATCTAAAGTTATTTCCTCTTCATCTCAACTATTATTGTGTATACTCTCTTTTTCTCTAATTTAATTATTAAACACATAATAAATCTTTAAAATTAATACCAGTTCTACACACAGGCTAAACAAATGCAGCTCAAAATATATTCAACTATTAATTTACCATTTAGTATATGGTCTTAGGTAACGCTTCTGTTACTCTTTTCAGCTTAATCAAGGTTAATAGGTTAATTTAGCTAAATCGGTGTTGTAAAATACTGTATTTCAAGGCAAAATCTCAATAAAGATGCAAAAAAACACAAACATTTTCATACAATTGTCCCGATTTTTCTGCGACTTTCGTAAACTTGGCGACGTATTTTGTGATAACGTGAAAATTTAAGTAAAATCTCATTAAGGATCAATAATTATATTCATATAGAGATAGTAAAACCGTTCGTTATCGCACACTTTTTAGAGGTGACACGTAATGACGAACTGAGAGTGGAATTTGTATCGGAGAGGCAACCATGTTAAGTTAGCAGCTCGGGGAGATGTGTAGAATAAAACCGTGCTAAAATTGATCATTTTTAGAAGTTTCTGGCAAGTGGCTATTTCAATTTTTTTAACACGTTGGTTATAGTTTTGTGATTCATAAACTATAATCATTGCTTAGTGTAGTTCCATTTCTCTTCAACTATTTTTTATATAAATATAAAACTCAATTTTTCTCAATAAACACTTTTAAATGGCCCGCAATTAAGTATTAGTAGTTAAAATAATGAAACATAATTCAAATGACTTAACATGAGATTTTTAATTTATATTTTTTATTCAAAAAATGTTTTACAAATATTCCTTAAATGAAAGCATTCATTCACACACTCTTCTTGTCTCCTCTTCTTCTGTCGGTGGTTCTGTTAAACTTCAAATAAACGAATTCCTTCCACGCACTATTCTTGTCCCCTCTTCATCAGTCGGTGGTTCTGTCGAATGGTGCGCGAAAGTGATTCTTCAAATAAGCGAATTCCTTTCGCGCACTCTTCTTGTCTCATCTTCTTCTGCTGTAGAAGGATGATTGAAAGTAATTCTTTAAATAAAATAATTCACTCACACACACTTCTGATCTCATCTAATTCTGTCGGTGCATTGTTCCGTCATTCTTCAAATAAACGAATTATTTTCATGCACTCTTCTTGTCTCCTCTTCATCAGTTGGGGGTTCTGTCGAATGGTGCGCGAAAGTGATTCTTCAAATAAGCGAATTCCTTTCGCGCACTCTTCTTGTCTCATCTTCTTCTGTTGTAGAAAAGTGAGTGAAAGTAATTCTTTAAATAAAAGGATTCATTTTCACACTGTTCTGATCCCCTCTTCTTCTTCTGTCGGTGGCTCTGTCATTCCTCAAATAAACGAATTCTTCTGTTGTAGGAAGGTGAGTGAAAGTAATTCTTTAAATAAAAGGATTCATTCACACACAGCTCTGATCTCCTCTTCTTCTGTCGTTGGTTCTGTAATTCCTCAAATAAACGAATTCCTTTCACGCACTCTTCTCGTCTCCTCTTTATCTGTCATCTGGTCATCTGGCTCTATCGAAGTGTGCATGAAAGTAATTCTTCAAATAAATGAATTCCTTTGGAACGGAAACTATCAATCTTTTGGAATCTGCAAGAGTTGTAGTATTATATCAATAGAATTTCATTTTTTTTAAAATTCAAACTAGAGAACAAATTTATTTTATAAGTTTATATTGCCATAAGCTATATTTAACTGATGAAATTTACAAATTGCCTCAAATATTCTTTAAAAGCAAAATTTCATTAAGTTTCAAATATGCGTATACACTTCTAATCTCAAAATGGCGTCTCAACGGCACTTTGAATAAACTCAATAAAACAAATTGTTTTGAATACTTAAATAAATTATCAAAGTTATAAAATATTTGATATTGTTGAAAGAAAAAATAGTTGCTCAATGTATACATTGCTTCAACCTCTCGAACTATTATTCTATGTTTGAAACTGAATATTAGAATTTTTTGATATTGACAGCAGTAAAGAAACTAAAACAGGAACAAGAGTAAGATGGGGTCACATAATATAGAATCATGAACTAAAATTCGATATACTTTACCAACAAAACACATAGACATACTTAAAATTTATTCAAAAAGTGTACTTAAAACGTGGCCACAAACATGCTTTTTAATGTATTTTAAGTTTCTTAAATGTGCTTTTGAAATTAATTTTAAAAATTTAATTTAAAATAATAAAAAGCTAACATTATTATAAAACATAGTTATATTATCATAATTGCATAAATTTAAGGAAACTAAAATTTTCTAGTAAGGTCTGTAATAAAAAGTAAAATCAAAGCAATCATCAGAATTTATGTTTGAAGATAACTCTAGTTGCCTTTAAAGGGAAAAACCATAATACAATACAAGTTTTGTTTTAATATTTATCACACAGTTTAAAAAATATATACTTCTTATTAGTTGAATGAAACAAAACTATTTCGCTGAAATAACTTCGTGTCAAGATTTAATTTAAGTAAATTAAGGACATACCTATCCAGTCGAGATTAAAGTCAAACAAAATCCGCATGTTTTCATGGCACACTTGGCATTTTAAGCATGGCAATTTTATTTACCAGGAAAAAACTTAAATGAGCGACCTGTTACTCGAGAGATATAGAAAATATGAAAATTATGCCCGTTATTGTTGTTGTAAACAACCATTGTTACTTAACTGAAGAATAATGCTATCGTGAACTTGTGTTGGAAAGAAGATTTGAAACTACCATTGTTGAAATTTATACCAATAAAAGAAGAAGTCCTGACTGATTTATTGAGTCACGTATCAACGTCCAGCCAAAGCTATTGGAGGTACAGGGACCAAATTTTTCAGATTTCTTTTTTACTGAAGACGTCCTTTAACAAGCAATTTTTCGAAATTCGAACCCACACGGGTCTTGGAAGGCAAAAAGTGAGCTGACTTTCCCATAGGAAAAGCATTGTGCATTGTTGCAAATTTGGAATTTCTCGAAATTTTTAATTTGAAAAGAAATTTCACCGTTAGCGAAAATTAAGTAAAAGTACGGAAATTTTACTTTTGAATACAGAAAAAGATTTCAAATAATTCATAAATATTTGCCTCTTAAACGTTAGATGCGGGCTTTACTACGTAAACGTCCTCCCACCCCTGACCCGCAGACTCTCTCTCTACCTCAAAAAGAGAGCTGCAAGAAAGGAGCCAGTAGTAAAATGGAAAAGAATAAAAAGAAACAATGAGAATTCATACCACTTCTCAGTACGTTTCACCATCGATTCAAGTTATGTATGAACTCTATCAATAGAGAGAGTCCCAGGACTTTACGTATAATTTGAAATAAAATAGCATCTGAAAATGAAAGAATAAGGATTTTAATTACAAGTATTTGACATTATTTAGCAAATATGTAGCAGCAAGAACTGAAATTTCAAACATTTATTAAGAAACACAATATTTACCTACAAATCGTGAGATATGCATGATTTAACAAGCAAGACCTTCCATAAGGATTTAAATTACAAGTATTTGCCATTATTTAGTAAATATGTTGCAGCAAGAACTGAAATTTCAAACATTTATTAAGAAACACAATATTTACCTATAAATCGTGAGAGATGCAATTCTTAAGAAACAAGACCTTCCAATGGAATTCAAGTTTCTACATTTTAAGGTGCATCTGCAAAGAGTAAAATATCACATTGTAATTTTTTTCAATTTTACTTTTGAATACAGACAAAGATTTTAAATAATTAATAAATATTTACCTCTTCATCGTTAGATACGGGCTCTTCTACGTAAACGTCCTCCCACCCCTGACCCGCAGACTCTCTCTCTACCTAAAAAATAGAGCTGCAAGAAAGGAGTTACTAGTAAAATTTAAAAGAATAAAAAGAAACAATGAAATTTCATACCACTTCTCAGTACGATTCACCTTCGATTCAAGTTTTGTATGAACTCCATCAATAGAGAGAGTCCCAGGACTTTACGTATAATTTGAAATAAAATAGCATCTGAAAATGAAAGAATAAGGATTTTAATTACAAGTATTTGACATTATTTAGCAAATATGTTGCAGCAAGAACTGAAATTTCAAACATTTATTAAGAAACACAATATTTACCTATAAATCATGAGAGATGCAATTCTTAAAAAACAAGACATTCCGTTGGAATTCAAGTTTCTACATTTAAAGTTGCATCTGCAAAGAGTAAAATATCAAATTGTAATTTTTTTCAATTTTACTTTTGAATAACGATAAAGATTTTAAAAATATTCTTAAATATTTACCTCTTAATCGTTAGATGCTGGCTTTTCTACGTCAATTAATCCTTTTTGAGTTAAATTTAAAAATATTCTGTCAGAACATTGAAACTCCTCAGAAATTGATTTTAATAACAAATCATTTTAGTTTGTTTTAAATTAATATACTTGGAACAACAAACGAAAGTCAAATCAATGTGTTATGGTTAAACAAAGCATGAAAGTCTGGAAATGAGCAGCTGGAAACTATTGCATTGAATTACATTATAAAGCAAACTCAATAAAATTGGCATACGAAACGTCTCAGTTTATTCCTAAAAATATATAGCAATTTCTAGAGTACTTAATTCTTTTTAAGAATTCTGAATTAATATAGATAATTCTTCCTAAGAGAGAGTTAAAAATTAATTAAAGTTTATTATATTGAATCACCGCCAAATAATTTGCCAGTCGTTTGTGAGAAGCAAAATTGTAAAATCGGACTAATTTATTATTAGTGTAAAAGAAGGGCAAAAATTGGACCTTTGATTAGAATCGCAATTGAAATTTGAAAGGTGAAACAGAAATAATATGTTTAAGACTAACAAAAGAAAAATTAGACAAAAATAATCACTAAAATTAAAGTGAATTATGCTGTGTTACTTGTGTACTTAGCAAAATAGTACTACTTTTAAAAATTTATTTGCTTTGAATTAATAAAGAAATCGTAAATATTTAAACGGAATTAAAATTTCAATATAAAATTTATTTTACAAAATAATAACATACCAATGAACAGACGACATACACATAGCAACTTAGTGCGTGAGATCTCAAGCTGAAATGACTGAAATGCATTTTTATAAATGTTTTCATTGTTTAAAAAAATTAGGAAAATTAAACAATTAGGTTTTGTTCTTTAAATTCAAAATTTGTTATCAAAGTACCATTGTTTAAGTTCGATACAAACGGTTTTGAAATGGATTTATTATATAAACTATCGTTATAGACCCGGCGTTGCACGGGTGTACCCTTGATAACAGTAATTTGTTTTTTGTACAACCATGGTGTAATGGGGAAGTATTTTTTGGCGACTTTTGGGGATCTTAATTTTACAATTAAATTAATCCGTATCAAATCGAATTTAATTTAACAGTAAAGTTTGCAATGTTTGGCTACAAATTTAACTTAATTGCATTTATCGAGTTGTATATAATGTGAAGTGGAATGATAACCAGATTTTGATAATTTCGTGCTTGGCAATGTAACACAAATTTCCAAATCGCTACCGTATATTCTATCATACTTTTTCGCTATTCAACACGATAGATATAACAACCTGACCTCATATTTTGCAGATTTGAACTTAGAAAAGAAGTTTCTTGTAAATTTGTCCTGCCTAAACTAATTTTATTAAATGATTAGAACATTTCGTTTAATATTTCAGTTAAACATTCCTATTCAATTCATGGAATTTTACCATTGAAAACTGTTACATTTTGTGGGATCTGTTGTGCAGTTTTTGTCCGTTTTTGACGCACTATATCTCTGTAACAAGTTCGAAATATTGCACAAAATTTATTTCACATGTTTATGCTATAAAGATATACAACATGTATTAATTTTTAGAAATTTCACTCAGTCCCTTTTGAGATATTTTACTTTAAAAATTGTTAAAATGCTGTTTTTGACCATTTTTAAAGCATTGTATCTGGAGATCCAGTCCGAAATACAATACAAAATTTTTAACACATGTTTATGTCATAAAGTTGTACTACCTGTATCAATTTCAAATTTTTTCACTCTTTTTCACCTTTTTGAGATATTTTACGTTAAAAATGGCGAAAATACGATTTTCAGCAATTTTGAAATTTTTTTAAAAAAAAATATATTAAAAAATCCCTCAAGCTTTAAACTTCTACAACAAGTAGTTTCATAACTTGTTTATACAGGGGAAAAGTATTTAAGGCTAGTTTTTTTTCCTTTTATTGAATTTTCAGCGCTAAAACTCAAGTTTTCAGCGAATTTCCATACTTCATTTGTGACGAAATGGTCCATTGTCCATTTCGTCTTCTGAAATTTCTATCAGATCAGATTTGGTATAGAATGGTATGGTGGGTACATATATATTCCAGCTTGTGTGCTTGTTCAGAGAAACCGCTTCTAAGCTTTCGTCAAGCTAAGATCAGATGACTATTCAATACACCTTGATCGGATCATGACAAAACTGACGATTACCGAAAGGTAAAAGATTATATATTGTCGATCAAATTGAATTTATACTCAAAGATATTATTCAGAAAAAGTGTTAACATTTTCATATTGTTTGAAAAGTGTTAAATATTGTGAAAATTTTATTTGACAGTCAAAGTTTAAAAATACTTATTTTGAAATTCCTTCAGAACATAACAACATATTACAATCTAGAAATGTTGCTTACAAGTTGGATCGTTATATATAAAAAAGAGTTCAAGTTCATTAAATAATTTCAAACTTAGTTTCTTTCTTTCACCGTTTTAGTAAAAAAAAAAAAAAAAGAAGCATAAGCGAAAATATTTTTGCGAGCTTAACTGCTTTTTACTATTTGAGATAGATTTATCACTCATATTGACGTGACACAGCACTCCTTATGATTAATCCAAAAATTAATATTTAAAATACCTAAGACGGCCACAATAACGCCCTTATCACCTCACATAACAAAAATCGACTCCTAGAATATAATACTTCACTAGTAGTTTAAATATCTCATAAGACTGTGTCAGATAAATTATTGTTTAGAAAACTAACATGCATTTATATGCCAACACTCCAAATGTGAATCTATTTTGGTTTTTTTTTTGTTTAATACCGTGTGTGTAGGAATCCCCCGGATAATTACAACTGGTACTATGGTAACAATTAACAAAATCTAGGTTAGGGCAAAATTCTTTTAAAAAAATTAAACTTAGTTACCAACAAAGTAGTGGTGGTATCTATAAATTTTATTATTGAATTATTTTTTTTTTTTAGTTGGAAGCCATAGCGGAGAGTTTTGACATGTTTTACTTTTAAATCCTAAAAATTTCTTAGAAATTCCGTACTACAAAAAAAGTTATTACGTATGACATGTGTACGACTTATATCCATCAAAAACTGTCGCGTAACTCAGTCATTCGAATAGAAAATTTTCAGTCAGCACATATTTTAAATATGGCCTTCTTTCTCATCATACATTCTCGCACCTAATTGGTCATCGAACGGAAATGGCAATAATAATCGGCAACTGTGAAGCATTTTTCCGCTTATTCTCAAAGAGAGAACACGTCACAAAATTACCTCCAGATTTGAGTAGATTGCAATAAAAGACTTTTAACGTCAGGGTTTAACCTGCCAACTTATTTTACTACATATATGAACTAAGACTTATCTTTATATCATTGTACTTTAGCATAGAAAATTTAATTTTATTCTCAAAGACGCTGTATGGATGCAATATTCTCATTTAAAGCCTAATTTTATAGCTAAAACAGTTTAGTTGGGAAAGAATGAACTCTTTTCTAATTGGTTGTAACATCTTAAGTTTTAACACATACCAAACTTTTCATACTCATTGTATTTACTAATTGGTTAAATGAAGAAAAAAGGATAATCAATCATAACAGCATAATAAAGAGACTTTGTTTTCAACAATAACAAAAGAAGTACAAAAAAGAAAAGTATAAAGTGCTAAAATAATTATCTCTCTTTGAAAAATCTGATTTTGTTTATCCTTTTATAAAATGGAGATGAAAGACATATTTGGCGAAAATCCAGTATCTTTCGAAAATCCCATTTTTCATTTTTCTAAGACTATTCCCATTAAAGTTTTTTTAATTTATTAGTTTGGCAAAGTATACAAAATGACACAAATATATTTCAATTTACAGTATATTATACATAATATTATTGCGTGTGCGAAACATGCAAAGTGAAAAAAAGAGCAAACTCCATTTCTAAATTATTTGAAACGGATTTTCTGTTTTTATTAGCTTTTGTTGTTTCTTTTCAGAATAGCATTTGTCAAATACAATTTCAATAATAATTTAATTTGCTGTAACTCTTGAAACATTTCCAATGTAGGCAGTAAACCTATACAATTTACTCTGCTTTTCCAAATATAAGTTTCAATATATTTATAAAGCTACTTAATTGATTTTTTTGCAAGTAAAAATTTCTTAATAAGTTTTTAAAAAATTATTTTTAGGACTTCAGACATTAGGAACAGCCTCAAAACAGAACAATATTATTTTGTATAATTTTGTTCGTGGTATGGAAATGTTTTAATCACAAAATATTCAGTTTAACTACTTTTATTCCAAAATATTTTCTAACCGCTTATAGGATAAAGATAATACACAAATAATTAATTTATTAAATGTAATAAAATAGTTTTATTATATCATCAAACAAAACTGACAAATAATCAAAAACAGGCAAATAAGTTGTAAAAAACAAGTTTTAATTTGACAACTTTATTTTAAGGAAATCTTCAACCAATTAACATTCAAAATAATGCCTAGTAATGTTGTTCTAAAATCAAAAATTTTAATTTTGAAATTTAAAATCTCTATTTCCTTTTTAATGCTGTATCAGATTTACTCAACTTTATTTAATTTTTTTTAACAAATGTAAACAAATGAAGAAATGCAGTAATGAAAGGTTTGTACTTCTCAAAATTTCTACAATTAGCAAAAGATGGCGCATGTCTTTTCCCTTCTCTGCCTTTAGTAATGTATGATTCAAACTTGATGTCTAAGGAAGTCCGGGAATTCATTGTGCGATACGTTCTTGAGAATTGTTTGAGAAGTGCTACTTTAGCCCATGACAGGAATTTAAATAACTATTCAAGTTTAGCACATTCGGCTGGGATCCAGTTAGACATCTGAATAATATGACAAAATGACAATGAATGGCCTCTAGAAGGGAGGAGCATAGGATATATAGCCCGTTACCCCGCTCGCCAGAAGTGGCGCAGTCATAGGAGACACACAAAGAAAAGACGACACCGACTCATGGACAAATAGCATCATTTATTTAAAAAATACAAACATCCATGCTTTACTGGTATTCGAACCCGAACCCAGAAGCTCCAAATGCTAGCTCCCTAACCGTTGTGCTGCCGAATCGGTATATGAATTAGAGCAAAATAATACTTACATCCGCATTGGGGATGAGGATTATAATATCGTAATACTGCGCCGACCAGGTAGGTAGGTTAACTGATTAACATACAATAAAAGATTTTGCAATATACATCAGGTACATCCGTGCAACGCCCAGATATAAAAAATAGCATTTTATTTGTCTTGAAAAATACAAAGTAGCCGCCTCGGTGGCTGAATGGTTAGTGCACTAGCCTTTGGAGCTGCTGGGGTCGGGGTCGAATCCCGGTCAGGCATGGATGTTTGTGACAGTTAATAAATGTTGTTATTTGTCTATGTGTTATTCATTTCTTTGTGACTGTAAAATTTCTTTCTGTGTCTGTCCCACTTGACGAAAGCTTACAAGCGGTTCTCTGAACAAGCACACAAGCTGGAATATATATGTACCATACCATACCATACTAATACAAAGTACATTGAATAAACTTACATAATGGATAGCTATATGACACAGTAGATAACTATGTCAAAAGTAAAAATATATAATGAAATTTCAACTGTTTTGAATGAAGATTGGGTATCCTTTGGTATTTTGATTAATGTAACAAACCTGAAATATCAGTATTATATTTATCATTTCATTCATTTTATTATATTTCAATTCTAAATAGCGTAACATAAAGCATAAACTGGCGCATTAAATTAAAGTGGTTGAAATTACATAAATACCGTTTATCTACTTAGTTTGTAAAAAAAGTTACAGACAAAGTAATTGATATATGAAATTGTACAAATAATTCCCCTTATTTACAAGGCTTTTTTTATTAAAATGTTTACTTTACTCAAAATTATTTAAATGTATACATTTCTTTTTAAAAACACGCTACATACTAGTTTAATAACATTTTTTTTTATTTAGGTTTATTTCCTTTAAGATAACTCCAAGAAACACATAAAAAGTACTTTTTCCATCTACGAAGTTCATTCTACTTTAATACAATTTTCAAATCTTAATAAAAAACCTCAATAGTATTTTATGTATTTTTCTCAAAATATTCAAGCTGGTCCTTTTAAATATTTGTTGAATATACGATTTTTTTTGTGTGTGTGTCCCAGAGGGAATGTAATTTTTTATGTTGCATAAGACGTTACACAACAGAACCTTTGAAAATGTTTGCTGGAGCCTGTTATGCGCCTGTAGCTTTTTGTAATAAAAAAGGTTTTGAATAAAGATTTACTTTAAATTTTTACTTGAATAAGGTAGTTTCGTTATTTTCATAAGTGTATTGCTGTAATAGATTGCAATAACACAGTTATAACACCCTTAAAAAGTAGCTTATATTTGATAAATAGAACGAATTAAAAATATAATAGGTTTATATCAAATCTAAAACTAACATTTTCACATATTCGATTTGTTTTTATAGCAGAAATCTCTGAAAATCTGCACAGGTTCTTCTGCTTCATAGATATTAAGTATCTATGTCGTGTATTTTTTTCTGCAAAAGCTATTTGATAAGCATTAAATAATAATTTATAATGTTTCTTAAGTGATTTAATTGAAACAAGAAACTTTATTTACAAATTCAAATCATTTTTAAAAAAGAAATTTAGAAAGTAAGATTATTCTATAACATTTATATACAATTATCGCAAATTACAGAATTAAACTAACTTTTGTTAAATAATTTAAAGTACTACTTTCAGAAATTAATTATGTATGTAATTCTAATTGAAAATAAAATTTTAAAGGTTGGGAAAAGGTCTTTAGTAAGATTTTTTAATTAAAGATTTCGATCTTATATTTCTAATCTAATTAAATATAGTACCATGATTAATTAACTTTTTCATTTGTAAGACGTAAGGTTTATGAAGCTAAGAATGAATAGTTACAACTCGATCAATTGCAAAGCGTTATTTAAATTTAATTTCCTGGTTTTTCTTTTGCATTATGCTGAGATTTAATAAAATTCGTAGAGAAATAATTTATTAAAATAAAAGACTCATTTTATCATTGTTTCTTTCTTATTTTTATTATGATACCTGTTCTTTTCTTGGAAATTTTTGATGTCATACATTCGAAAAAAACGAAGCTAATGTAAGAATAAAGCTAAATATTGCCATTCAAAGTTAATTAAGTATGAATATAAGTAAAGCATACATGAAATACGTAGCATTGAAGCAAAAAAAACAACAACGTCATTTAAAAATTGTCTAGATAACTCTATTTGAAAATTCGTCACAATTTAGTACGTATGGTGTCAGTACCTTGAAATTGACGCCTGAATTTCGTCAACTGTCGTGTCATGGTTTCAACAAAGCAATATCTTCGATAATAAAAGAATAGACATAAATAACTGATTTTTATGTAACTTAGGTATTATTAAATGCAGGCAAATAACAGTTTAAAAAGCATACAATAATTTTAACTTCAGAGGATTGACAAACATATTTGTTCAAACGTTAAAAATTATCTATAATATTGAATTATAAGAAGATATAAAATCTAAACTACTTCGCAATTTTAGTAATTGAAGAAAGTAGAATAAAAAAAATATTATCCCAAAAAATATATAGCAAAACAATGCTTTCGGTGTTCTGAAAAATGAATATGTAAGCATGATGTAATTTTGATCTAAGACACAGAAATTAAGTTCCTATCTCCGAATTACAACATAATTTAAAACGTCTATCATGCAATATTTTTATGTTTATAGCAATCATTAATATAACAGTTTCTCTTTTTTTAATTAGACGCTTGAACTCTCAAAAATACAAAGAAGCACATTTACAGACAGCTTTGGGAGAAGAATTGGGACTGGTCTAACTTACAGAATTATTTTTTTTCTCTCTGAAAGCTGTACTCTCCCATTGGTAGTTTTCATTCCTTTCTTTTAACCAACGGTTCTCTTTTTATTAATGAAATGTTCCCTGTATACTTAACTTAGGAAGTGATGGAGAAAGGGGAAGACAAGAGCGTTGCAAAAAAAAATGTTGGAAAACAGAACGCTGATGTTTTCCTACAGAAAATTTATATTTTCGAAAACTGCAGAAATGTACTGTAAATAACATCAGAATTTATCAAAAGACAAATTTTATCTGAAAAACATATTAAATATGTGACCACTAAAACAGATTGCACTCATTAAAAACAGACTTTTTCTATTTGGATTATAAAAAAAAATTAAAAAATACTAAATACATCCGCGGCCGTGTTAGTGTAATCAAGCCGCCTGGCTCGACTATAACAACGGGTAAAAAAAAGATACTTTTAGTTAACTTTAGCTGCCCTACAACAAATATCTGTTGTACACAATATTTTAGTGAATTAATTATTAAATTTTAAGAAATTAAGGCACAATTCGACACGGAAAATACTTTTAGGCAAATTTGTAAAATGAAATTCAAAGGGATTAATCAAAGTAAAGCTTTATGCCAACAATAAGGAAATATTGATCCACCAAGCTTGTATGTTTTATCTTCCTCTCTAGGCTAATTAAACGTAATTGTAGCGTAAATCACAAGTTAAAAAAGCTTTTTAAATTTGAAAAATAAATCAAATTAAATAAATAACGCTATATTATTTAGTTGCTAAGTGTGTAGATCAGTTATTCCGCTATTTTTTTCCTTTTCTTTAAAAAATGAACTGATAATCAATTTTAAACATGTAATTTATATTGCAGAGAGGATAATTTTGCATGGAATTAACCTACAGTGTTTACTTGATCAGCTTCTATTCAGTTTTATAATATATTTTCCTCCACGTTTGCTTTTAACCCTTTCAGTCCCAAAAATTTACTACACTACAGAAACATCTGATATTCACAAAATAAGCTTATTTTAGGTCAAATATACGAATCCCATAAGAAAAAAAATCCATTAAAATTTTTTATATGGTTTTTGAAACAATGCCAAAATTCTTTAACTGTGGAAAACAACAAAATAAAAATATATATATTGCCTAAAAACACTTCGAGTTATATATTTTAAGGTATCTGACCATATTATAAAAAAAAATTAAGCAATTATTTTAACCGAACTAGTTTAAATTGTGTTTTAAATATGTGGAACTGAAGTGAACTTATCAAAAATCAGGAGAAACGCTTGTTGACTATTTTCTAAATAAAAAAAAATAGTAGTTCTGACTTCTATTGAGATAAAAGTAAAATTTTGTCTGATAGAACAAAGTGTGAAGAATCGAATGAGGTGTGTTTGGATGTCATAGCGAGACATAAACATTTTGAAAAAAATATTGAAAGTGATGATGCCAAATGGCATCACTGGGACTGAAAGGGTTAAATTGCATAATAGTTTGATTCAAATTGTTGCTATCAAGTGTGAACAAAAAATAAAAATTTCCTGGACTCTTACACTTACGATTCATTTGATCTTTTTTTATTCTCGCAAATATCGACCAAGCAATTACTCAATTCAAGTTTAAGTTGTCATTTGAAACCAAATGAAAGCTTTGAAAGTATGAAAGTATATAAAGTTTAATGAAGCTTACGAAATGTAATTCATTGCATTCGCCTTTCATTCAAAGTCATATTACACTGCAAAAAAAATTCTGTGAATTTTACAGTAAAAAGTACTGGCACCCAGGGCGCCAGCACTATTTACTGTAAAATTTACAGGTACTATTGATTTTTTAACTACTGTATTTTTAGCAGTACTAAGTACTGTTTATGGTTAAGTATTTATTGTGAAATATACAGTAGTAATACGGTTTGACTATAGTAAGTTTTACACTACTTAGTAGTGTCGTTTCGATATTTTTTACTGTAAAATTCATGGTACAATTAATTTGTAACTGCTGTATTTTTACAGTACAAAGAACTGTGTTTGGTTCAGTAGTCGCTGTAAAATATGCAGTAGTAGATTGATTAAACTACTGTCGATTTTACACTACATAGTAATGTTAGCGAGATAGTTTGACTGTAAAATTTACAGTATTATTAATTTGCAAGTACTGTATTTTTTATTTACACTATGGTTTTTAGTATTTATTGTATTATTTACAATTAGTCCTGATGACACGTTTGATTTTTCCTTTACTACCAGGGAAACAAGTATTTTCAGGCTATTTCCTATTTTGAACACAGGAATAAAACAAGAGTAATTAACATTAATGTCCTCACACCTCACAGTAATAACGTGAATGCATTTTTATAATCTATTTAAAATGTTGGGATTGCAAATGTTAAAAATAAGCTACTGAAAAATTATTTAATGAATACCATAAGTAGGAAAAATAGAAAAATCTTATTATTTTTTTAATTAATTCTACAAAACATTATAAAACTTACTTCTGTATTGGAATTCTCATTATTTTTAATTGTCGAGATAGTAAAATAGGTCTGTTTCATTTTATAAAGATACAATGGTCTTCAAAAAATTTAAATAAAATAAATTTTTTCAAGCATGACATAAATCATTTTATTAAACACACAAAAGAAAAAAGCATGCACACACACAATATAAATTGTTTTTAAATTACACACAGAAACAAAGGAGGGTGGGGAGCAAGGAACCACTCCCTAAACATAAGCAATTTGCCACCTTTTCCTCTTTAATAAAGTTAAATTTTTTTATATGTATAAATTTATACTATCCAAACTAATTGCATAACGCCCATCATATGTACGAACAAACTAGAAGGAAAATATGTCCAACAAACTCATTTCAGTTAATTCGAAATGATAACAAATCTTAATTTTTTTTTAATTCGACCACCCCTTCTTGAAAATTTACCCTTCAAATACTCACACAAATTCGTAAAAAAAAAACTAAATGAATGACAGAATATGTAAAAAAAAATACTCATCAATGACAAAATCTAATGTTGGTGTTTTATCCAACTTTTTCAGAAAGAATAATTAAAAAAATTAAAATGTGTAAGTTTGCAAATTCAACATTTAACTAGTTTAAACAGCCGTATATAAAAATATAATAGAAAGAAATATCAAATACATTTTTAAAAAAATACAATACCAATATAAACATGTATAATCAACAACACTTTATTTAACATTAAAATTTCACAAGATTCTGCATATACGTCTTGAAAACTCCTACACGGTTCGGCTAATCCACTTAATCATGGAAGAAAGATTAAGACTAGCATTTGATAAGTCAAGTTTCAAGTGAAAAATTCCTGCACGTATCCGCCTCTGGATTCAGCCCTCTCAGGAGTGCGGGGGTTCGAATCCCACCTACTGCCAGTCATCCTATAAATCAGATATCTGTACTGGGAAAGAGTAGAAAATCCAACTCGTGACGGATGGGCCCGAGTACACTGGGACAGACGTGCTCGCTCAATCTGTGGAGTCCTAAGTCCCGACGACGTCAGCGTACGATGTCGCTCGAAGTTCGTTGGGTGCCCGCTCAGGTATCGACCTCGCCACTAGACCAGGGTTCTAAATTACGAGGCGTTATTCGCTGTGTCAAAGCTCCTAATGGTGGCTAGAAATAGGCAGCCGGAAACGATTACACTACATTATCTTGAACTTGTGTACTGAATCTGTGAAACACAAAAGGTTTATGTTATTATAACTAATTTTTATAGTACTGATAACAAGTTTATAACTTTTTAACAGCAATTTAATTTTTCCTGACCCTGTAGAGAATGTGTATAATTTTTTAAGTGAAGTTATAAAAAAGTACAAATATCAAAACAGATGTGTGTTCCTAAATCTATCGAATCAAAAATATCAATATAACTTGATGGGACGGAAATGCTTGCCAACAATCGTTCAATAAAAAATGAAGATATAAAACAGGTGAAATAAATATTCTAAGTATCGTTTGCACAGGGTTGAAATCAAAGAGGTTGAAATCAAAGTGTATTCTTATGGTTCATGATGAATACAAATTAATTATTCTAATCATAAAAAAATATTAGTCGAAGATTAGCTAGTTTTAAATTTTTAGCAGATAATTTAGAAGTTAGGCCGAAACAAAAAAAACTAGCTTTTTTGGGGAGGTCCACATTTACAAATTGCTTGTATCATTTAAGACAATGCATGGGTGCCATCAAAATTTACAAGATTGATCTTTAAAAAAAATTACAATTTTAGAAATAAAATATAACATTACCCCTTCAATAAGCAACTAAAATTTCAACGTTATTAAATAATTATTTGCTTAAAGTAAATAAAAAAAATATATTTAGAACTTACAAATGGAATACAATCTTGATTATGAACTTAATTAAAAAATACTTGGTGAAATATTTAGTTATTTATATTTATTCCTATGGAAAAATATTTTATACAACACCTTGATTGTGAACTACATGGTTATTATGTGGCAATAGGTATATTTCACAGTTGCTTATTTACCAGAATATTTAACTCGTTTATAAATAAATAAAAAAAAAATTTTAATTCCTTTCAATTTCTGTTGTATTTTTTTTTGGAAAAAGCTTGTTATTTTAGTAGACTAGAAATTACAAGCAAAATATAATCTGAATATATATGAAGCCAAAGCGTCTATAAGACGACCTCCCATATTCTTTTCAAACTTAAACCTGTCTAAAATCAGAAACCACAGTATAGGCTGAAGAAGAAAAATGCTTAAAAGTTTTAAACGTAATCAAATTCAAGCTGTTCTTGTAATCACAACTCACTGACACTTGATCAGAAGAAAATATTCTGGTTGTTTCAACTTGCCTGAATCGGAGCTACAAAAGTTATGAGATTACACTCTTCCGATCACTTTTTGTTTCGATACAGGGCAATTTTAGCGTTGCATAGCTTATAATCAACATAGATTGGTTGTTTATAACAACTATCTTTATAATCACTAAAACAAAAACAACAAAGAAATAATACGACAAAACAGTCAGTGTCACACCAAGGGAAAAAATCCCGACAGGCGAACAAAAAATTACTTAGAATCGAACAAAACTAACACAATCAAAATGTATCTTAACAATGGCGACAGGCAACTAGAATAATTATGAATAAGGGATTCTTTCAATATATAAATTAATATATACTATGTTATATAATGAATAAGATAGAATAGAATACAGAAAGAAAAGAAACTTACTTAAACGCTTTCGAAGTTCCAATCCAAAAATGTCATCTTTCAAAAATGGCGGGTGGCGGCCTTCGGTAGTTCTGTTTTGAAGATTTCAATGAGGTTGTAATCCGGTCCAATCTTGTATCACATCACGTGGAAATAGTTCTTAAAGATTATTGTTATATTATCGAATAAAATGCATTAAAGGTTCCGAAATATTTTTTTCATAATTAAACATTGCCAATTAAGTACCATATCTAAAAAAAATATTTAAACAAATATAGAAACTAAAACAAAAATTCTGTTCGTTTGTAAGTGCTACAATATGTTACAGTTCATAGTACTGTATTTGTGCGTCATGACTGTAAAGCAATGCATTTACAGCACAAATAATCCAAAATAACTGTAAAATATCATGTTTTTTTTGCAGTGTAGTAGAAACAAATTACTTTTGTCTTGAAAGTTTTGAACACATATTTCACGTTTCAATTAGCTTTTTTATTTCAGTTTTGACTTCATTATTTTTGTTCATGAAAAGATCATCAAGATGAATTTTGTGTTTTAATGGACTTCAAAATTGCAAAAGGATTTTTTTTAAATAAAAATTTAAAATATCCGATTTCGTACCATATTTTCAACTCATTTACTTTCGATTATAGTGTTATGAAATCCAAAATATAAAATAAATGGAAAGATAAAATAAATGGATATTTTAAGCAGGTCCTGAAAATAAATCAAACACTTAGGTTGTTTAATAAAAAAGAAACTTTATATCAACAGTAAGGAAGCATTTAACCATCGAACTGGTTATTTTTTCTTCTTCTCTAGTACTTACTACATTTCCGTTTTATGTTGATCTACTTTTCCAATCGTCCTTTTTTTAAGATGGATAATCATTTGTTTGATTCTAGTTGTCGCCATCGAGGATTGAAGAAAATCGGAAATTCCTTAATTTCCATCACGCTTTGCGATTACAGTAGACGCCGCTTAATGTAATCACGGTTAATGTTATCAATCGTTTAATGTTACCAAAATCGCCCCTTAGTCCCGTCCTCTTATATAAAAATACATTGACATATCATCGTTTATTGTAATCAAATGTTCGCTTATTGTTATCAGTTTATATGCAAATTTCCCGAAAAAATCCTATGTGAATGCTGAGGATTCTGAAGCATGGATGTAGATCGACGAGAAAGTTGCGAATTCTACTTCGTTAACTGATGAGGATATTTGCAAAGCCATAAGTGTCAAAGATCAAACTTCGTCACAAGATTCTGGTGCCAATGATGAACCCAAAAGTGCTATCGGGGACAACATTCCGACGCCTGCTCAGATGAGGGAGGCACTTCGAATCTTACAACTAGGTGTGCAAAACAAGGCGACGCGGAACACTTTCATGAACATTATGTTTATGAGCGATTCTTCGACGACTTGCTTCGAAAGAATGCTAAACAATCGACAATTGATGATTTCTTTTTCTGTTAATAACTAACCTTTTGCATTTTGTATTGTTTTCTGCAGTTCATCATTAAATATGAATGAAAACTCAACTCGCTAGTAGTTCTTTTTCTTTAGTGTGCATTAATTTCTATTAAATACTATAGAGTTTTACAGCAACAACTCCTAATTTAAAATTTATTTTTATTTTAATACGCATGTAAAAAATCATTTTTTTAAGTAAACTTTTAGTTTTTACTTTTTTTCGTGTATTGTAATTAATCGGTTATTGTTATGAAATCACATTCGTCCCGATGCGATCACATTAAGCGGCGTCTACTGTATTTAACATTTGACACTCTCAAATGGTAGTGACATATTAGTTTAAATTTCCATGTAAGGCTATGGTAACAGTGGTACAGGTTATTATATTATCACCGGTTATATTTTGTGCAGCCAACATTGAAAGATATCCTACGTTTTACTAAAATTAAAAATTCACACAAATTTTCCCAAAGTTTTAAATTAAACCAATTTAATTATTGCGAGGGTTTGAAAGGTTAGATTAGTTTAAATATCATCGAACTAGAGCTATACAAGAGATACTGACGACATGCTTCGTAAATTAGAACTACAATCAAATGACAAGCCGAGAACTGAGTAAGCACCCAACGCAACCATTAAGGGTGACATAGTACGTAGCTTTGAGACTTAAAACATAACTAACGAAACATAACACATATTTAACGTGCACTACCTCTACAGGGTATAATTCATTGGACATTTTTGGCTGCACCATCCGTTTATAGACGATTTTAAAGATTTTTTTTTCAGTAAGCCTCGAAACGCAGACATAAAATTTTGGGTAGTATTTCAACACACATCTCGTAATATTTATTTTAAAGTAACCGGTGTGTATGTATATGCTTTTATGCCATGTATATCTAAGAGCCAACGCATTACAAAGAGTCAACAAAAGGACCACGTTTTTTACGCCAAGTAAGAAATAGATGTTTATTTAAGTCCCTTATTTCGAAAGTCTTTTTTTTTTCTTTAAAGTGCACATTCGGGTCGCTTGAAAGCCTCGACGTATTTCCATTTATTTCTTTAAAATAAATAGACAGCTCCATTTCTAAAAGAGAAATATAACAATGGAGAATGCACAAGACTTCCAAATAAATCGTTGTGGTTTGAGCTAACAGAGTTAAGTCCAACCATAGGTTTTATTAAGTTTTAGATGCGTTTCGCTCGACAAACCCTTGAGAATTAATAGATGCAAGACAGAAACTCTTATCACCATAGTTACCTAACTTGTTACAAAGTATTTCCGTTAAAACCAGCAAGTTCCTTATCTTTTTTCCCTTTGTTCTAAGAAGCTAGTTTCTTTTGACTTACCCTCTTTTCCCGCACTTCAAATAAATATAAAGCTGAAATAAATACATAGAGAAAGGCACACCAAAAGGTTCTTCTTTTCTTAAAAGTAGGGACTTTCTTAAGCAATTGAACCTCAAACAAAAGCATTGCACCAATCGTAAGAAGAAGAAAAGAATCTCTTTCTTAAGTCTGTCTTTAAAGACTGTTTGAAAATGTGAGTTATATGCAATTTTTATTCAAATAAATGTATATCAGTTGCATTGTTCCTTGAAATGAATTCCAATATTTTGTCGAATATATGTAGTTAAACATATGTCTTTATCAATGAGTTATTATGTGGGTGTCACTTCAGTTTGTGTTTATCTTTTAAAAAAGAGAAATAAGGTTGGTTTCTTTGCTATTGTCATCTAAACTTTATTGAGTTTTGTGATGAAACTTTGAAAAAATAAATTTTATGTAATGAATGAATCGGTGAGTGCAGAAACTTAGACAAAAGTTTCATGGTAAAACTTATCTCTAAAAATACGTATTAATTTTATATTTTGTCATTAAATAACAAATAAAACCCATTTCATCTCACGTGACCAAGGGCTCTGGGGTGCTAGGTATATGTCCCGGTAAGGTGGTCAACCTCATGCGGAACCCCCAGTTCGCAAGAATACTTTTTCCTAGTTTTGTCGACCCACTTAAGGGTAGTGGTACTGTAATCGTTTCCGGCTGCCTATTTCTAACCTCCATTAGGAGCTTTAACACAGCCAATAACGCCTCTTAATTTAGAACCCTTGTCAAGTGATGAGGTCGACAAATGAGCGGGCACCCAACGGAACTTCGAGCGACATCGTACGCTGACGCCGTCAAGACTTTGGACTCCACAGATTTAACGAGCACGTATGTCCCAGTGTACTCGGGCCCATCCGTCACGAGTTAGATTTTCTACTCTTTTCCAGTACAGATATCCGATGTATAGGATGACAGGCAGCAGGTTGGATTCAAACCCCCGCACTCCTGAGAATGCTGAATCCTGAGGCGGATGCCGTAACCACTCGGCCACGGACGCTCCCCCGCCCCCCCCCCCCCCCTAAATTGATGAAAGGATAAGTCAACCTCGCCCAATACTGGATTTGAACTTTGGACCTGTTGTACCAAGAAACGGCCAAATTGCTGTTCTTGATTGTTATTAGCTAAATATATGACCATTGTTTTCTCATTTTAAGTTTAAGTCGACTTTATTCCGGAATGTATTGCTCAAAACATACGGTTCACGAACTTACTTTTAGTGCTTTTTGTTGTATTTATCAGCTTCTTCAACTGAAATGTTTATTGTAGCAAACAAAAAAATACTCTGTAGTAAATTCCTTTGTTATTTGTGCTTCACATCCAAACAAAAAATCACAAATAACAACAGATATGAACACATATCTATTACTTTCCGGTACTCGGCAAATCCTATAGACTAAGTTGTCGGAAAAACTCCCTGCTTCTGCAGCAAGATGGAAGTAATTCCTCAATTATTTACGCACTAAAGAAACTCGAGAAAAATAAGTTTTCTAGTTTTACCTTCCACACTACGTTAATAATGTAAAACGTGGAAGCTTTTATAAAAGCTCTGTCCGCCTGTCCATCACCTACCCTTATAGCTAAAATTGCAAATGCTACAGCCATGTGTGATACATCAAAAAAATTCAGCGCATCAAAACTAAAAGATATTTTAAATCTCATAAAATAAATACAAAATTCTAAGTACTTTAATGGGCACATTTTAGTTGATGTTTGGTTTGGTTGATATACATATATTTTCAGGCTTGTGTGCTTGCTCAGAGAGCCGCTTATAAACCTTCGTCAAGTAAGACAGTCACAACACACACACACACATGCACACATATACGTGACAGATGCTGCCATCTATCACGCGCCACCTCCACAATTTAGACATGCCCCTGAAGGGGAGGGAAATAGTCTCCAGGAACCTGTACCCGTGGGAAACTGCGCAATGACCGCCCACAGGACTTTCAGACCCAACAGATTTAACGAGCACGTACTCCGCATATACTCGGTGAGTTTTCAGCGACCAGGTTTCGATCGCGGGACCTTCCGATCTGTAGATCGCTACTCTGATCACAGGGCGCCTCACAGCCGTAGTTGATGTAACATTCTTGTATTTGTTTTTCCAATGTGATTTCATTGGTTGTTTCGGTTTCACTCTCAAAATTACTGTCATAGATGTAAGGAAACTTTTCTTTCTAAATCAGTTTGGAATGACGACAAAATATATGTCGCAATACTATTCTTTTATTGATTGTTTGTATTATTTTGTTTAAAAAGTAGGCATTCTATTGTTTTTTTGTTTCAAAAGCTAGGTGTAAATTGCTATTAACAATTATTAACAAAAATTGCGTTTTCATACTAATTACTCCTTTTAGTAAAGTTTTTTCATTGTCTTTTATTTTTTCAAATGGTATGTAAAAATCAATTCGATACTTATGTTCTAATGGATATATTCACTGTTGTTTGTTGATTAGAAATGTTTTCTATTTTTTTTTGTGAATAATTACTACTTATTTATTCATCGAAATACAAATAAATTCAGCAAACAATGTGTAATGATCATTGAATTTTCAAGGAAAAATAGTTTGTTTAATTATGGCTTTTAAAATATTAATAAAGAACGAAATAATATCTTTGGCGCTTATTTTAGATGCATGAATTTAGTGTGAAAGTATTTTTTGTTACAAACCTAGTTATTAAGTTATATTTACCAAATAAAACTTACATAGGGTTTTGTATACCTTATTTTCTTTCAAATAAATCTAGACTTCAGAATTATAAGTCAAGTGCTCAGTTCTGAATCAAATAGGAAGTGAATATGATAAATTTCAGGAAAAATACTTTATTTTTTCTGAAAAACAAAAAATCTTTAGGAAAAAAATTATTTTAAAAGTATAAAGTTGAAGTTAAAATGGTGTTGCAATTCTTAAATTAAATCATGGTTTAAAGCTTTATAAATCTCGATATTGACTTGCAATTTTTAGAAATGTCAGGTTTGTGAAAAAAGGAATATTAACAACTGGAAGTCACAAAATTGTTTGGATTTAGATTCAAATTGACGCTAAAGAGCAATGATTATTTTTAATTTTAACAAAATATTTAATCTTGCATCTATTGGGTGAAAAAATAATATAAGGAAAGTTACTCCATATCGTCCTGCAAAAAGTATTTCCAAATAATAATCTCATGTCATTAATGCCAAACTTATCATTGACAGACTTTTCGAAAAAGTGAAAAATTGCTATGTAAGATTAATAACACTGATTTCATGAAGATATAATTTCCTAGGACTTTTATATTTTTATCAGTTTTGATGGAAAAGTTTGTAATTCATTCGTAAAACTTGTGCTAATCCTTACGCTACAGATGGATTAAAACATCAAAAAGATTTTCATTTTTCACATTCAGTTAATGATTAAAAATAATAAGTACAGATAAGTAATTAAATAAATAATACGCACATGAGAATAGATTTTTGTTCACGAAAAAGTATTTCACATGATATAGTGATCCAATTAAATTTTTAAATCACAGCATAATATTAAATCTCGCATCTATACAATAAAAATCCTTAGGACTTAGCAATTTTTATTTTTAAAAAAATAGTGCCCCGGCAACGTCTTTCTGGGGTTTATTTCTATTTCTGCTTTCCCAATACGTGATTGAGCCATACTTTGACTATTTCTGCAGCTTTATGCAACTCGGTTCTTGCCGATTTTATTTCCAAATATGTCACAGTTTTTCCACTGATTCGACGAACTGACCAAAACTTAATCAACCTCAACTTTTTTTAGGGGAATAAAAATTACCAGTTTATTATATTCAATATTCGTAAACCTTTATATAGGATTACTTTATTTGAATATTTATTACAATTATTTGTAATTTCTGTTTATCTAGATGACCTTCTAATGAACGGTGGAGATTTTGTCCCACTCTGAGAAAAGAAATTGAATAAAATTGCAATAAAATATTGACTTAGACATATAACCCTCTGTTGTTATGTTAAAAGAAGTAAACATTAAACAGCAGAAAACAAACCCTAGATTCCTTACAATTCAACAAACTGTATGCACAGAATAAAAATTGAAAGAACAAACTTTTGTTGATTGAACAAAATGGTTTGGTTAATACGAAACCAACAAAAAATTTGTTTTCAGTTCCAAATTATTTTTTCAAACTATTGTATTGTTCAACAAAGTGATTTTGTTGATTCCACAAAAGCTAAGTCGGTTCAGACTTTATAGATTTAACAAGCACTCTGTCTCAGTGTGCTACTTTTGTCCCCGTAAGTTTTGAGAGAGATATTTTCCACTACAAATACGTTTATAGTACTGATGTGATACGAACAGGAAACCTCGGTGAGATATCTGTCAATTTCCACCTCGGCTTCAAAAGGCTCTAACGAAACGGAGGGAAAACAACTGTTCCTCTATTTTGATTGAAAATTTAGCTCCACTCCTTCATTTTTTGTTGCTGACAGACGCCATGACGTCAAAGTCAGAAACAACCAATAACAGACCGATTTAACCCATCCTTTCATCACTTGAGTGGGTCGATAAAATGGGTACTAAGCATGCTTGGGAACAAAACATTGGGGGTTCCTCGTGAGGCTGACCACCTTACTGGGACATATGACCCGCACACCAGAGCCCTTGGTCACGAAAGCTGAAATGGGCACGGCAGGCCGTAGCCCAGTAATGGGCTGTTGCACCGAGGAGGAGTTATTTATAGTTTCCTTTGAAGCAAACAATTTGACATAAAAATGCAATTTATTTATAATAATTCAAAACTATTTTCTGTAATATCCATTGCATTTTAAAATTTTATACAAGCAATAAGATAACATAGAAAATACTGACGCAAAGGATACATCTCTATTAAATTCTAAACCATTTTCTATCCATAAAAACCATTGTTTATCTAAGCAAAAGAGTAAATAAACACAAATAAGTTACGGAAGTCAAGTTCAAAAGCATGCATGGTAATGTGCTTATTCAAGTGAGAGTGCGAGTAGTGTAGTTTTATTGAGAGTGATAATGTTAGTATCTGTATTCAAGCATTTCAAGTTGAATTTAAAAATAAAATTTGCTTGGCTTTCCTTTTAAACAAATAGTATTGGATATAATAATCACAGTTAATCGAAAAATTAAAAATATAGGCATTATTTAAAGAGTTTAAAAATATCACAAATACTTTGAATTATGTTCAATTAATGTCATTTATTTCTTAGAAAATAACAAAAAATTATTTAAAAAATCAGCTTTTTTGAAGGGAAAGTGGTCTAATGTTTTCAGATGTTTGAGCACTAAATTCGAATTGTCTCGGCAAATAGAACGTTTTAAATTTTGAATCTTCGTAATCGAATTCCGTAATGTAGCTTCGTTCGAAATCGATCGTAATTGAATTTCACCTTGTGGCCAAATTTCTATGTGATTGGTAAAGACTTTTCCGAAACATTAAACTTCATGCATAATACACACTTGCATTTTTATTTATATAGGTAGGAATCTCCAATTTTTTCAAATAATGCTAATTTAAATTTAACTTAGTATTTCGTTTTGAAGACTTTTTTTTATTTAAATATAGAGTGAATATATAGAGTGAGCGTATTGTGAGATGTTGCGAACCTTAAAAAAAGATTTGGCTCATAAACTATTTCTTTTATTAAAAGTCAATGTTAAATTTTCGTAATTGGGATTGCTATATTAAGAAATTCAAAACCTTAAACTAGCTGGGGGAAAATGGAGTTCCGAACATTGAAAAGATTGGGTGATTAATTTGCATATGTATTTTATATGCCCATATAAATTACAAATTGAGCTATGAGTGTTCAAAGCACATGCTAATTAATCTAATTAATGCTAATGAGGTAACTAGTATTTGATTTTTTTAAGCATTATCGCATAAACCTTCATAGATGCATAAGTTTGTTCAAATATAAATTATTTCAAGTTAAAAACTAACGAAAAAAGAAGCTCGAGTATGTACATAAATCTTACGTAATCCGAAGAAAGAGAAAAACAAATTGACAGTTCAACATAAAAAACACATTAAACTCGAAAAAAACCGGTAATTCCACCGCTGATGTATTGAACATAATATAAATATAATAGACTTGTCACAATGATGAACGTTGCAAAAAATATCTCTCTTTGGTCGAATGAAATCCAAATTTTCTGATTGGCAAAAAAAGTGCAATTATATTAACGCTTTTAGATTCAAGAGAATTGATAGGGCAATATACAAAATTGGGTTGTTTTTTCTTGTTTGATTATCTAGAGTTTCATTGCTGTGCAAAACACAATGAGCTAAGCGAAATGTTATTGCATTCTACTTAGATTAGTCGGCTGGGAATGGCGTTTCTCCTTTATTTTTAATACTCATCCGGAAAAAAAACGTTAGCGATGTAAATTGGTCTTACCATACTTATGGGGTCATAGAAGCTTGCTACAATTGCAGAATTAAATAATTGACATCCTTTATTTACTAAGATGTAATAAAATAAGAGTAATAAAACTTCAATTAGGTTTTTGTTTGTGATAAAAATTATATTACGGCCCACGTTATATCATCCAGACGGTTTAAATTAAATATTTCTCTTTTTTTTCTTGATTTCCATACCGAAATCGATATACAAACATTCAAAAATCTCTAAAATTATACAATTATAAAACTAAACAATTATTTCCCGATAATTTTTTTGACTAAACTTAATTTTGCTCAAAACCAAGATGTTATTTTTAAATTAATTTAATTCGTTCAAGTATTCACACGAATATATTTCTAGGTTGAGAAATTCTATAGAAAACATTGTGCGCATATACTTACGTTTGAGGTAAACATAAGAACGCAATTCGGTTTTAAGTATATTATATAAATAATCAAGTATAATATAAGTAGATATATAAACAGTCATCAAGACAATATAAATAAGCTTCCGCAAAGAAAAAAAGTATTTTTATATGAAATAGTTTATAAAAAATATATTAAAGTGTATCGTTATTTTCATGATTAAAAGTTGTTGGATAAGTAAAAGTTATTCACTTCAATTAGAAAATTAACAGTATATCTACTAATTTTTTTTAACCATAGTCGTACCCAAAATAAAATTAATCATATTCATTAAAACTTGTTGAATTGTCTTAGGACAGTATTTTTTCATCAAATTTTTGTTTTTAAGAATGAAAAATAGAATACTTGATAAAAAATAATTTTATCCAATAGAATATTATAAATAACGTAAAAGATTTCTAATATTTAATCATTTTATTATTTTTCTAAAGTTTTGTACTTAAATACTTTTGTACTTAGTTTTCACTTAGATACAGACTACTGAAGATTTTATCATTCAACATAAATCTATTTAATCAAATGGGAAAATGTACATCCTCTTTTTCAAACTTTAAAAATCACCGGAAATATTAAAAGAAAAGTGATACATTTTAGCAAAAACATTTCCAAACCATTTCCCGATTATCCTATGTTTCAGAACGAGTGATTGTCATTCATAAAAAAAATGCTACATTGTCTCTTTCAACAAAGAAAAGAATATCGGTTAGAATTATAGTGGAGATGCTTGGGGCGAAAACAAATGAAACCTTCTGAAAATGAGTGAATCGATAAACCAACAACACTACAGAATTTCAGTTCTTCGATACAAAACATCAAATATTATTCTTAAAGAATTGAAAATTTAAGCATAAAAAAATCACAATTTGTGCATTTGTAGATTGTATCACTATTATAATTGACCTATTTGAGAATTCATTCATACTTTGATTACTGAATAAAAACTTAAAATTCCAGATAGTTTTTAAAGTTATTTTTTAATATGACTCGATTTTTGCCCCAAAAATTTTTCAGTACTTTGGCCTTCGGTATTTGTCTTATACTTTGTTTATTAAGATTAAGTACAAAACTTATTTTCATACATCAAGTTTCCTTGGCAATGGTCTTTCTTGAGTTAATACAAAGTTCTAACACTTGTTTTCAAACGAAAGATTTCTATTATTTATTTATTTTTTGTCTTAAGCAACTTAGTGCAAAATAATGGACAATTCCGTTACCAACTGAGAGGAGCCCGGAACGTGCTGTGTTTGAAAGATATAAGACAAAAATTGACGTTTTGTGACGTCACGACCGACGTCACTATAAGCGTGGTTTTTCAAATTTGAAATAATTAGATGGCGAGTGCTTTTTTTGTGAGGTATATAAGACTACGTTTGACGTGTTTGTGACGTAGCCGAAAACGTGGTCCTTTCTACAAATTAGGGGGGGGGGGGTACATATATGTTCCGGCTTGTGTGCTTTATCAGAGACCGCTTATGCAGCCTCCGTCCAGTAATACAGACACAGAAAGAAATTTTACTGTCTCAGAGAAAGGAATATACACCCAGGGCGAAAGGCGGGAATCGAACCCGCTCCCGTTGCAGTGCGCAGACTGCTAGCGTAATGGTCCAAACCACTAGGCCATCCGGGCCCCCCGACAAATTAGACGTTCGTTTGTCTGAAAGGTATTGTGAAGGCGATCATGCCTTCACTTGGCAAAACAGTTTTTGCACTGTGTTTGACACGGCAGCATCGACACATTATTCTAGCCTCCGTCACGAAAAATCGAGAGCGATGAACTTGTCAAAAATAGGGACCATAAAATTCGATATCAACTCAAAATAGAAAAAGTCTGTCAACTTTGTAAGTAAGTAATTTTTCAACTCGTGAAATTGACTAGAAAATGCATTTGATAAAACCACGGTATTTTAGAAATTTTTCAATGACGCATCAAATACGAATGGTGTCCATACGATCATGGTGTAGGTTATTACTATTAGTTTTGTGCCCATCGGACAGCCTCGTCAGTAAACCAACCATCGCCATCGGTACAAATATATAAACAACGAGGTATCGGGTCATCATTTAGAAGGATAACCGCTCACTGAATACTGATGGAAAAGTTAACTGGGACATACTGTGATTTTCAACATTTTTGGTTTTTGATACGCTTAAAAAAATTTTGTCGTATCACACTGGTATATAGAAATTGACTGGGACATACTGTGATTTTCAGGTTTTGATACGCTTAAATTTTTTTGCCGTATGTACTTGTGTGTAGAATTTGCAATTTTCGCTCTGAAAGTGGGTGACCGACAGACGAACAGACAAGCGGTCAGATGAGACAGACATAATGAGAAATATATACACATTTTTGGTAAAAAAAATTGTTTCAATAGCCTACAGGGTATAGGTACATATATAATCCGACTTGTGTGCTTAATCAGAGACCCGCTAATACAAGCCTTCGTCAAGTAAGAGAGACAGATAAAGAATTTTTACTGTCACAGGGAAAGGAAAGTACATCCAGTGCGAAGGCGGGAATCGAATCCGTACCCGTTAGAGCGCGCAGACTGCTAGCGTTATGATCCAAACCACTCGTGCATCCGGGCCCCTTTCAATTGCCTATGTACCTAAAATGGCATTATTCTACTAAGTTACAAGAAGTTCAGTTTGTGTGCCATCTGCAGTGTCGCCATCTGCTGTATATTTATTGCATTTTGAAACTTCTTAAATATATAACTAAAAAACTAGATGACAGTTTGGTTTCATCTTAGCTTAATTTCAATGTTAAGTTGATTCCCATACCTGGGGAAAAAGAGGTAATATGGCAAAGCAATACTTCTGAGAAAGTTCTGATCATAAAACTAATGCATTTTAGCTCGATGGGACCGACAATCACTCATAGACCGACACTAAGTAGGTAGACACGTGCCCGTCCAGACCTACAAATAAATACAAAAAGAAAATAAAAAGTGAAGACAGGAGATCTCGACTGACCTTCTCATCAGGGGTCTAGCCAGCCAAGATCTCCGGAGGCGTTTCTGAAATGGACTGCCCGCTGTAAGCAGAAACGGCAGCCCCACAGATCCCGACGCCTCCGAAACAAAAGAAAGACGCATAAAATATATAGGAACAAAATTACGTAGTATGATTAAAAAAGAAAGTAGTTTCATAGGAAAAGACTGATAAACATACCCCCTCCTCTATCAATTGGCACTAATGAACATAAATGTAATTAATGGCTGAAAAACCCTTATTTTACAAGTTACTTCTCTTCCTATAGTTTCCCCATATTGGATTTTGTAAGAAACATTTTCCCATGGTGTAGTGAAATATCGGAATGTAATTAAATGTAAAAAAGTTGCTACATTGTATCATAATTAATTGCATAATTCTTCTTTTACTCTTCACTCTTGCTTCAATCTTTAATACTTCATCCGACCAAATTATTATAAAACTGACAAGCAAATATTCCAAAACTTCAAATTAAATGAGTTTTTTCTTAGTTGTGCATCGTAAATCTACCTTTACCGTTTCGCTTTAAAAAAAAACATAAAAAAAGGGGAAGATAAAATTTTTAGATAGATATACTCAAAAAGAGAACAAATTATTTCGATAAAAATGGTTGGATGTCAGTATGCTCTGTTACTTTTTTTCGTTTTACAGCAAACAGTTTCCCTAACGTTTATCAATCAACATAGGATTTTTTTTGTTTTTAATCTATTTTGTCGTACTTTATTTGAAACTCGTAAAGCTAAAACAAATAAGAAATATTTGATATCCATAAATAATATTTATCCAGAAATTTTCTCTTTCATGATAAATTAGGGTCAATAACATGAAAGTATAGTGCTTCTCTGATGAGAAAAACTAACATAAATTTTTCACCGATATATTACTGTAAGGAATAGGAACGATAAGTGAAATTTTTTTTTGCTCGCAAAAGAAGTTTGTAAAAAAATGTCTTATTAATGTTCGATAAAATATAATGAACTATACTGTCGAATGGGGTAACTTTGTCCCTGGAGTTGAATTTTGTTCCAAGCTTTTAAGTTAATAACTTCTCATTGAATGTACTTTTTACAAATGTGCTTAAATTTTCGATTATTAATTTATTATTTAATATAAATTTTCGAAACGCAGATCTGCCTTTACCAACGAGTAAGGAAAATATTCAAGAAGAAAGTCAGTACTAGTGTTGCTTAAATGCTAAATCAAAGTTACCCCATTCGACGGTACATTAAAACTGGCCAAACTTAACACCAAAAAATCATATTTTTGAATAAAGGTATATTTTCAAAAAACCGATTCGTTTTTATTGGCACCTCTTGTTCTGGGTTGATGTATTTTTATTGAGCAATTTTTATGAATATTTTTATGAATATTTTCATGAATTTATTTTAGAAAGTTTTATTATAAAAATGCATGAATTATCTACTTACTCTTGATAGTTTCTAGCAACATATTATGCTTGCATTCTTGTTATCATATCTTTACCCATTTCCATTTTATTCTAGTACTAGGTGCAAAAAGCCAGAATTTTCAATTGTGTAATGTGAGTGTGTGAAAAATTAACCATCCCTTTTTTTAAAAAAATAATAGTTATTCTTCTAATCGTAATCGTAACCTATTTTTTTAAGTCGATTCCTTATTATTATTTCTAATAATTCATACTCGTTATTAAAGTCGTACTAACTTGACGCAAACAAAAGTTTACTATTTTATCTCATAGAATTAATTAAAAAAAAATTCCCACTTCATCCTTATTACCAAATATTGAGAAATTTTTTTATTTGAATAACACATTTCTAGTAGTATAAATTTTCATATAACCCTCTTATTAGTAATTAGTTATGTAATAAATTTATAATAATATTTTAGCCTTTTTTTATTCTCAGAATGGAATATAAATACTTTATTATTGAATCGTTGTTTATGTGTTTACAAAAATTTTACTTTCCTCGAGCTGATGTAGAACAAAACAAAATTATGAGAAGTCTTGTTGTTTAAAATAATGTACAGAATATATATGCATTAATAATAGTAAATCGTAGGGTTTTTATGCATTCTTTGAGCTGTAGAACAAAAAAAATTAGAAGTATCCTTGTTTATAAAATGTATTTACAGTACAAACTATTACTATTATAGCACTCATTAAGTAACAAATTCACCAGTACGCCGAAAACAACTAATACTTTGAAAAAATATAAACTTTTATGTCGAAACAATTTTCAGGTCTTAAGATAACTAAGGTTTGTACCATAGAATTGTTTGCACTAAAAAAATTTTACTTTCTGCATATATGTTTCTACTTAAGGTAAATATTCCATGAATAAATTGGCGTCATGCTGGAATTTAATAATTTCGCGTTTAATATTTTTTTTAATGTTTAACAATTTCCTTCAGAGAGTGCGTTCGGAATAGTTATAATAAAGTTGAAAAAAATATATATATTATAACATTTGAATCTGTATTATTATTCAGATCAAATATAACAGTTAAGTAAAAGGGTATTTTTAAATAACGGTAGCTGTCCATTATAGTTCTTCGGGATTTTTTTAAAGGAATTCACCCAAGCCTGAGACAAATTGCCACTCGGAGTGCTGTTTTTAGTAAAGCGAGCGCATTCCGAGTGTCGATAAGGGTACACTCTTAAAGCGAACGAGCGATTTTAACTCAGTCTGATTGATTTTCACTCCTCCAGTCAGGAAAATGCACTTCTCCTTTTGGACTGGATCCTTTGAGCGTTGAACCTCCGACAGGATCACTCCAAACGAGTGATTTTAACTCAGTCTGAGATAATTATTCACTTTTTCCAGTGTCGAAAATGCACTTCTCCAACTGGAGTGGAATTCACTCTTTTGTTTTAAGAGTGTAGATTTTAAACTCGTTGTGTTATAAAAGTACTAAGTAAACAGTTACTTTAAGAGTACTACAGCTTCGCGGAATTTTCAAAATTGCCAAAAAATAATGCAGATTTTAAAAGTTATTTAAAAATATATTCTTAATACATTTTTTAATCAAATAAATCCCCTAAAATATATACTTCACAACTTCTGGGCTGATATTAAGGAGTTCAAACCTGAAGAATCAGATATTTTCTACAACGTATTCTTTTAGAACAAAGTACGATTGGCACCACTTTTTAAATATAAACTATAATGTATAAAATATTAACAGAGAAGTTATGTTAGGAAATTTTTTTATTTATGTTAGCCAAGTTTTTTTTACGATATAACGCCTGCTCATCAACATAATGTTCTTTTCCTTTCCTACAAGACGAAATTAAGAATTATACATAAAACAATGTTTTAAATTCAACTCATACCTTGAAGAATTCTCAGAATTTACAGCTCTTCGCAGGTTATTGCCAATGATGAAACATTTATTTTCCCAGTATATCTTCTAAAAAATTGCTCCTTAGTATGCTAATGATTTTCTTTCATCTTTAAAGTACAGCAAATCATTAGCATATCACTCTAAGCACCAAAATTATATTTCTATAAAGTATTTTTACTTAAAAGCACCTCTAGAAAATGAAACTTCCCAAAATATTTTAATTTTGAGGTGTAAAATACGAATAGCAATCATTTTTACATGCTAATGAAAGAATCTCCTAACCATGTGCAGTAACGTTTTTAATTTTTATTCTCCAGAGTCTAACGTGGAAATCTTAATGAACTTTACTGACATCCGAATATTTATTCGGATGTCAGTAAAGTTCCAAAAATCTGGCAACGGAGCCAAAGAGGCGGTTTGTGGTGATTTTTGCTCTCTCTATAATTTTTGAATTTTTGCGATAAATTAAAGCTTTTGCATAATTTATAGTTAATTATTATCGCTTGCTTTCGATATTTTCACTTGCTGCAGTGTTTTTGTGTGATATAATCAGTGATATTTCTAAATCTTTGACCATGCCACCTGTCATACCAGACGAAACCGAACCTAGCGCTAAGCTGATGGACGATTTGAAGAAATTTATTGCTACTCAATTTGTGGACTTCTCAAAGTGTCTAAATCATAACGAGGAACTTGTTAAATCGCTGACGCTTTCACTGGAAAATATCTCAACTAAGCTGAAGGAAACAAACCAAAGATGTGATGCCTTAGAGAAAGAAAATTCCGTTCTTAGATCTAATGTTTATGATCTACAATCGGAACTACTGGAGCTACAACAGTATTCTCGTCGCACCAATATGGAAATATCAGGAATCCCGGAATCGGATCAGGAAGATATTTCACTAATTCTATCTGCTCTTTTTGGGACAAACCAAGTAAATGAGTGTGTGTGCGTAACTCATCGAGTCCCTACAGCAAGAAAAGACAAGCATAAAAATATTGTGGTCCAGTTCAACAGTAAAGAAAATAGAGACTTTTACTTATCTTCTTATAAAAAGTGCAATAAAAATGCAAATGATGTGAACAAGCAGTTTGACAAAACTCCGATATACGTAAACGAGCACCTTGCACCAAAATTAAAACGTCTACTATTTCTTGCAAAGAGCTTCAAAAGAGATCACAATTTCAAATTTGCCTGGGTAAAGGATGGCAAGGTTTTTGTCAAACAGAAGGAGGATTCAAGAGCATTCAGGATTAGGTCAGAAGAAGACTTTTCGAGTGTTTCTGTGGTATAGTTAAAGTTTACTTTATTATGTTGTTGTTTTTTCTTTCTAAATCACCAAATTCAATTGTCAAAATATCAATTTTGTAACTAACCACAAATCATTAAGTGATGATGATTTGTGGTTAGTTACAAAATTGATATTTTGACAATTGACTTTTTTTAAGTTCTAATTCCTCCCTGAATGTGCTAAATATTATACATTTTAACATCCGTAGCCTTAGATCAAACTTTGATTCTCTTTTGCTTGTGCTAAATAATTATTTTTCAAATCTCGATATTATCGTGCTATCTGAAATTTGGATAACTGACTGTGAAACTAGTTTTTATAAAATTCCCGGCTTTAATTCTTATTTTAAATGTCGACAGTTAAATAGATCTGGAGGTATAGCTATCTTTATAAAGAAAACCCACTCCTTTTTAAACCTAGATCATTATAATTTTTCTACTGCTGAATCCTTAGTTTTGTACTGCAAATCCTTAAACTTTTGCTTGTTAGCCATTTATAGGTCCCATGGTTTCTCTATTGCTGATTTTAATAATGAACTAGAGAATAACCTCAAAACCCTAAATTATAAAAATATTGTTATTATTGGAGATATGAATATTGATTTGCTTTCTACTAGTAATAATCACGTTTTAAATTACCTCAATATTCTATCTGCTTCTGGTTTTATTTCACATGTTAACGAATCAACTAGGATTTCTGGTGATTCAAAGACTTGTCTTGATCACATTTTCACTAGGTTTTCAAATCGTAACACTAATATTGAAACAGCAATTTATTTAAATGGCCTAACTGATCATTTTCCGATTATTTGTAAGATCTCGGCCAATGCGGCTAATCATTTAGAAAGTGAAAATACAATCCCAAATAAAAGATGCATTGATTATGATAAAATTAAATTATGTCTGAATTCCAGTGAGTTTCATATCCCTGCCGGTAGTGATGCCCTAGACAGTTTCGCATTTTTTCACAGCTCATTAAGAGCTGTTATTGATAACTATACTTATTATAAATCTTATAGTACTAACAACTCAAATAAAGGATGGATTAATGATCACTTGTTAAATATTATCAAAACTAAGAACATATTGGTATATAGGAAAACTTTACGTTATCCTTTAAATAATCAATATAAAAACGAATACAGGTCTGTTAAATCTTACTTAAAATCTAAAATTAAATTGGCCAAGAGGCTTTATTAGGATCATTCTCTGTAAAAGGGACAAATTGATGTCCCGGTTACTTTCCTCTTTATTTTTAAATTATATATGCATGTTTGGGATTTGTTAGTGTAAACTGGCCCACAACCTAACTAGTCCCACTTAAAAAATTAAAAATAATTATAATTTACTTACATAAAATTTCATTTAAATACCCGATTTGTCACTCCCTCACACTGTCCCTGCATGCTTTTACAACTTTTAACGTCCTAAAAAAAGCCATTTTAAATATATGATCCTTTTTGGCGGAACTAATTATGGTTAATTAGTTTCTGTAGTTTCCGAAAATGTGTCTGAAGTTTTTCTACCATCAGTAGTTTTATGTAATTTTTTGAGTATGTATGTGTCCCTGGGTTATAGAGCTACTCCTACAACACTGCTTTAAAGTTCAATTTAAAACTTACTGGAAGACTAAGAAATCGAATTTAAATTGGAATATTATTCCTAAAGGATTGAGGCTTCTAAATCAGCCATCAGTTGCTTTAATTAATGAGTGATAACGTTTTTACAGCACTTTTAGTATTAAAAATATCATGGGAGTATTTTACTGCCGTCACTCACTCAACCTCATTTACTGATTATATATAAGTGCGAGAATCTTTTTACTAGTCTCAAATTGTAGGCATTTAAATGTAGATCAACATACAGTCACTTTATTTCATGAAAAATTCTAAGAAAATGATGTTATTTGACTTTTCCTACGGAATCGTCACTCACTCACACGTCACTAACTCACAAATCAGCTTTGAAGGTCAGTCCAAATTGGATAACTTCATCTTAGATCATTTTTTCGAAGCGCATTCAATACCGATCGGTTGTTTCGCTTCAAGTGTAATTTTTTTTAAAACGCATGCCCTTTAGATATTTTACGAGAGTGATTATTCGTTTCTTCTTCTACGTTATAATCAAGAGTTGGGGTCAAACTTGCCGACCAGGCGGCGCAATGGTTAAGGTGCTAGCCTTTGGTGCTGCAGGGTTCTTGTTCGAATTCCGGTATGGAAAGGATGTTTGTGTTTGTCAATAAATATTGTTATTTGTCTATAGGCGTGTTTACATGAGACATCGAATCCATAGATTGAAAAGCACACTCAGCAGTTTTTCCCTCTTGGGGATTTTCTCCCAGACAAAACCGGAATTGCAGGGTTCATTAGGGTAGGGGGGTTCTCAAACTCTCCAATGAAGGAGGGTTTGATGTTTCATGACATGGATTCGGCCACAGACTATCATTTGGGTTAGAAATCCTGCTCGCCCTCTTTTTCCCCTAATGGAGATTTTGGCATTCCATGAATTCGATGGCTCATGTAAACGCGCCTTATGTGTTTGTGTCGTCTTTCCTTGTGTGTCTCTTGTGACTGTCTCTTCTGGCTAGCGGGGTAAGGAGCTATTAAGCCTATGTTCTTCATTTCTATAGGTCGCACTCACTGTCATTTGTTATAGGGTCAAACTGTTAATTAATTATTTTTACACTAGAGCTACAGTTAGGCTATTGATGACGGGTATCGTAATTTAGAACCACAGTCGCGTTATCATCAAGATATTTATGACGAATAACTAAAATAAAATGCGGTAGCATTTTTTTTAACCTGCTCTTCTCGATCAGGAGTCGTTTCCTCTAAACACATTATACGCATATCAAACCCTTCTTAAACACAATTTATTCCTTTGAAATTATACAGGGTGGTTATAAAATAACGCTCCCTATTCGGAGTGGTCATGTAGCTTGAATGAATAATCCAAATGCAAAAAACTTTGAGACACTTACTAATCAAGAAGGGGGGAAAAGAATGGAATCATAAAAAACAAACTCGTCTCTTGACCAGGGGTCTAAATTACGAAGCGTAATCGGATGTGTTGGCCGTAATTAGCCATAATTGGCTACTCCTCGTAATTATAACCTTGGTCAAGAGACGAGTTTCTGTGTTATAATTGCATTCTTTTTCGTAATAAAGAAACTCGTCTCTTGACCAGGGTTCTAAATCACGAGGCGTAATTAGCTGTGTTGGCAGTAATTGGCCATAATTGACGACGCCTAGTAATTTAGATTCTGGTCAAAAGACGAGTTCGTTTTTTGCGATTATTCTTTTTTATGAATATTCTTTAGGATTCTGTCTTTTTTATGATTCCATTCTTTTTCCCCCATCTTGAATAGCAAGTGTCTCAATTTTTGATGCATTTGGATTATTCATTCAAGCTACAGACCACTCCGAATAGGGAGCGTTATTTTATAACCACCCTGTACTTGACCACTATTCAAGTATGGTCAGCGTCGGTTCGTCACTTGATTGCTGTTCTAAATTACGACGTCCATCGCCAAAAGCCCTCATGTAGCTGTAGCGCGACGGTAATTCAAACTAACCTAACCTAACTTCCCCACAAACAAAAAAAATTCCTTTAGAGATGTATATCGTGTAATGTCTACTGTAGGTTTAGTTGCGTCTGTTATTCAACCAAGCCTAATCGACATAGACTTGAATCACACGTTTTTGAACTAAAACACAATGCTTAGCACTTGGGGCAAGTCAAAGAGGCATGCAATGGTTTCGGTGCTGCATGAGCATACATTGTCTATTGCGCATGCTCAGCATCTAAAGAAGTTAACGATAGTTTTCAAATGTGGAAAAAAAATATTTTTTATTAAAAAAAATCATTGGAAGGGATCTGAACCATTTTTTTTGCTATATATGTATATGTGAAACACATATAATAAAAATTATTCAATTCGAAAAATATTTTTTTCTCCAGTTTTTAAAAGTGCAATTTGTCCCATTTACAGAGAATGACCCATTATCAAGATGAGTTTGATGTTTGTGCTGATTCAAAATCACAATGGAAACTAATAAACTCTATAGTTGGTCAAAATATAAAAAAAGGTCGTGATGTTAATATTAAAGTTAATAAAAGTTTTTGTAATTCTTTCAATTCCTACTTTGTTAATATTGATAATTCTATTGATGTCTACAACCCTTATAACTACAGGAAATTCCTTATAGTAATTATAGGCCTATTTCTGTCTTACCAACTATGTCAAAGGTTTTAGAAAACTGTATTAAAAATAGAATGCTATCTTTTCTGAGTAAATATGATATAATTTCGAAGTATCAATATGGATTTTTACCCAATAGTAATACGGAAAAATGTTTGATGGAATTTAACAGTTTTGTTTACAATAGCGTAAATACCAGTCAGCATACAGTTGCTATTTTCATTGACGTGTCAAAAGCTTTCGCCACCGTTAATCATAACATCTTATTGGATAAGCTGCATTACTTAGGCTTCCGTGGTAATTTTCAGGAAATTTGTAAGTCATATTTAAATGATAGATACCAATTTATAAGTTTTGGCAATACTGTTGGTGATCCTCTCCGTTTAAAACAAGGAGTTCCTCAGGGATCCATTTTGGGTCCATATCTTTTTCTCATTTATGTAAACGACTTGTTTAACCTCAATATAAATGGTAAAATTTTAAGCTATGCTGATGACACTGTGTTGTTATACTCCCATTCCGACTTTGACACATTAAATAATCTTATCAATGCAGACCTAATTTTAATAAGAGAATGGTTTTTAAGTAATTTGCTTAGTATTAATATTAATAAAACAAAGTTCATGTATTTTAGTTTAATGCCAAATAAAAATAGGAAAACTCTCAATTTGTTCTATCATAGCAAAAACTGTAATTTTGATATTTCATGTACTTGTGCAAGTCTAGAGCGTGTTTCGACTATAAAATATCTGGGTGTTCAAATAGATGAAAATCTCAAGTTCAAAAGCCATTTTTACAGATTTCCAAAAAATTGAGATTTATCTTATATAATTTTTATCATTTGAAAAACAAAGTTAACTCAGGTTTTTTTTTGCGAATTTATATTATTACTGGGTGTATCCTTTATTTCTTTACGGCATTTCCATTTGGGGAGAATATTATCATTCAAATATCAAACCTTTAATTACAATCCAGAATAAATTTGTCAGATTCTTATCATATAATTCCAGAAATAATACTCTTAATACTTCTGACTCCTATAAGTCTTTAAAAATTTTACCCTTGAGACATATCTTTTTTCATAAATTATGCATTATTGTTTATGAACATCCAGATATTTCAGCACGTAGACCCAACAATTTATTTAAAATTCCAAGACCCCATAAAGAAATTTTCAGAAAAAACTTCCAATATTTAGCTCCTAAATTCTTTAATTTATTACCAGATCATATCCAGAATTCAAACAGTCTAAGAATCTTCAAGAAAAATTTAAAAAAAATTGTAATAAATATTAATATCACTGATTTAGAAAAATTCTTTTAGTCACTGCTGAAATATTGTACATTTTTTTTCTGTTCGAGGGCTGGTTGTCCAGATTTTCCTCTTTGTGTTTTTTATATACTGTATAACTTTTTTTTTCTTTTGTTCTCCGTTTCCACAATTTTTGTTTTTGTATTAGTATATCTCATACCTCTGTAAGGGCCTTAGCTGCCCATTAAGGTGTTTTTTTTATTTTGTAAAACTTTTTCATTGTATCAATAAATTATTATTATTATTCATTCGTACATCTAGAGTATTCTAGACACTTTCGCGCTAGTTCGCTTCACTTGATTATGTTTCTAATAAACATATAAGGTCTATTTTAATGGTTGTCTATCTTAACTATTTTATAATTAAGTTACATGCACTATTTTTACTTGTATTATATTTTTCTATCTTATCTTATCATTTAAAAAAAAAATACTAACCCAATTTGTGTGACAAACTTTCTGCGATAAAATATTTCGAAGAATTAATTTTTCGAGTCTGCACATTTTATTTCGCAGAAAATATTCCCTGATTAGTTATTAATTTTGGCATGAATTAATTATTATTATTACTATTCATTTGTACGTTGCCTCATTTTAGAATAATTTTTATTCAAATTATTATATTTTGTTCCAAATTTGAAACTAATTTTGAAGTTTCTTTGTCATTATGTATTTCCTATCAGTTCTTTCTTTAAACACATAATTTAATTATTCTGAAATCCATAATTATTAAACTTGAAAAAACATATTTAATCTTTGTGAACCTTACTTTGGTTTTGAAAGCAATTTTTATGCAAAAATTGCAAATGTAACAAAATTACAACAACGATCCATACTTAAGGGTCATTGAACATTGAAATTACTAGGTATGAAATATCCTGATTGTCAGAGTGGAAGGCTTCCTATACTGTAAAAGGATAAGTGTTACGTTACTCCACAAAGCGGGCAGCAAAAGTAACGTTCCAGCATTAAAAGGTAACCTTACACCAAAAACTGGGGGAGAGGGGTAAAGTTAGTGGTACCAAAGTCTCCAAATTTACTACGGAATTTAACTGCTTTTACTATTTTACTAAAATACATAATACCTCATTCAAAGTTAGTCCTAAAGCAAGACTTGTCATAACTTTGACACCTACTTTGATTACGAGAACATAAATCTACAGATTACTTCAATGTTAGCTGGATAGAAACCTCAAAGTATGGTATGGTATGGTATGGTATGGTATGATACATATATATTCCAGCTTGTGTGCTTGTTTAGAGAACCGCTCATAAGCTTTCGTCAAGTGGGACAGACACAGAAAGAGTTTTTACAGTCACAAAGAAATGAATAACACATAGACAAATAACAACATTTATTGACAGTCACAAACATCCATGCCTGACCGGGATTCGAACCCGACCTCAGCAGCTCCAAAGGCTAGTACACTAACCCTTCAGCCACCGAGGCGGCAACCTCAAAGTTTTGCAGTCGTTTTTTTTTCAAGAAATGTATTTTTGCTCATGTGCTTGGTTGTGTGGAAGGTTACACCAATTTAAACTGAGTTTTTTTTTTTGTGATGGCTTTCTTCACATAATTGAAATTTAGTCATTTTACTACATAATTGGTGTAACATTATACCCCAAACTCGTGGTTACACAGGCTTTTTCTACAGTGCATGCCATATCAAGGGTTTTTCTCGTCGTGTGACCAAGTCTTAATGGCATGAGGCAAGGTTCCTGGGTGTCTAAATGACTTTTTGAGTTATAAATGCTACCTAAAATAATTAAAATTAGAATATATAGCAAATAGAGCAAATGTAAAATCGACTGGTAAAATAGTTGGGATACAGTTAGCGGATCTTTATGTTTTAAATAATGAAATCTAATGGAGAAAATAAACGTTAAACGATTTGGAGAAAAAAATAGCTTTTCCCGATAGATCTTTTTCGTGCACTGTGCGTTATGGTGTGATGTAAATCTAAACAAATTAAGGCTATCATCAATTTAATAGGCATTAATTTTTAGAATTTTTTTAACTTACTTAAATGCTTTGAAACTCGTATCTAATCTACTCATTAATGCGATCAAAGTGAATCAAACATATTACTTAGAAAAGCTTTTTACAGATTACGTTTAAGCTTTTTGATCAATAAAATCAATATACGTAAGACTTTAATCAATCGGAAAAATTATATTAAGTTGATATATTATTTAAAATGTATCACTCTGAAACAATTCCATTCGAAAAGAATGTATTGCTTGTTAAGACATTCGGAGCCACTTTACTGATTAGAAACAAATTCAATGCATCAAGTTTTGTGTCTCTCTTATTTTCTAGTATAAATGAGTATGTGCTATCTATCTTTTACTTGCTATTTTTCCATTAAATTGTACTCTCATGAATAATTGAGTGAGACGCTTTCTAAAGTTATTTAATCTTCATCTCAACTATTATTGGGTTTACTCCTTTTTTTTCTATATTAGTTTGATTATTAAACACATAATAATTCTTTAAAATTAATACCAGTTCTACGCACAGGCTAAACAAATGTAGCTCAAAATATATTCAACTATTAATTTACCATTTATGGTAAATTAATAGTTGAATATATTAACGGTCTTGGGTAACGCTTCTGTTACTTTTCACCCTAATCAAAGTTAAGTTAGCTAAATCGTTGTTGTAAAATACTGTAATTCAAGGCAAAACACAATTAAGATGCAAAAAAAACACAAACACTTCTTATACATTTGGCCCGATTTTTCTGCAACTTTCGTTAACTTGGCGACTTATTTTGTGATAACGTGAAAATTTAAACAAAATCCCATTGAAGATCGATAATTATATTCATATAGAGATAGTAAAACCGTTCGCTAGGTGACACGTTATGAAAAACTGAGAGTGGAATTTGTGTCTGAGAGGCAACCATGTTAAGTTAGCAGCTCGGGGAGATGTGTAGAATATAACCGTGCTAAAATTGATCATTTTTAGTAGCTTCTGGCAAGTAGCTATTTCAATTTTTTAAGCCGTTGGTTATAGTTTTGTGATTCATTAACTACAATCATTGCTTGGGGTAGTTCTATTTCTCTTCAGCGATTTTTTTATATATACAAAACTCAATTTTTCTCAATAAACACAAATGGCCCGTAATTAAGTATTAGTAGTTAAAATAATGAAACATAATTCAAATAACGTAACATTAGATTTTCAATTTACATTTTTTTTATTCAAAAAATGTTTTCCAAATATTCTTTAAATAAAAGAATTCATTCACGCACTCTTCTTGTCTCCTCTTCTTCTGTCGGAGGTTCTGTCATTCTTCAAATAAACGAATTCCTTCCACGCACTCTTCTGGTCTCCTCTTCATCTGTCGGTGGTTCTGTCGAATGGTACGCGAAAGTGATTCTTCAAATAAACGAATTTCTTTCACGCACTCTTCTTGTCTCATCTTCTTCTGTTGTAGAAAGGTGAGTGAAGGTAATTCTTTATATAAAAGGATTCATTCACACACTGTTCTGATCTCCTCTTCTTCTGTCGGTGGTTCTGTTATTCTTTAAATAAACGAATTCCTTTCACGCACTCTTCTCGACTCCTCTTTATCTGTCATCTGGCCATCTGGTTCTATCGAAGTGTGCGTGAAAGTAATTCTTCAAATAAATGAATTCCTTTTGAACGGAAACTATCAATCTTTTGGAATCTGCAAGAGTTGTCGTATTATATCAATAGAATTTCATTTTTTTATTCACACAAACTAGAGAACAAATTTATTTTATAAGTTTATATTACCATAAGCAATATTTAACTGATGCAATTTACAAATTGCCTTAAATATTCTTTAAAAGCAAAATTTCATTAAGTTTCAAATATGCGTATACACTTCTTATCTCAAAATGGCGTCTCAACGGCACTTTGAATAAACTCAATAAAAAAATTGTTTTGAATGATCAAAGTTATAAAATATTCGATATTGTTGAAAGAAAAAATAGTTGCTCAATGTATACATTGCTTCAACCTCTCTAACTATTATTCCATGTTTGAAACTGAATATTAGAATTTTCTGATATTGACAGTAGTAAAGAAACGAAAACAGGAACAAGAGTAATATGGATCACATTATATGGAATCATGAACTAAAATTCGACATACTTTAACAACAAAACACACAGACATACTTAAAATTTATTTTAAAAATATCTAAAACGCAGCCACAAACATGCTTATCAATTTATTTTAAGTTTCCTAAATGTGTTTTTGAAATTAATTTGAAAATTTTAATTTAAAATAATAAAAAGCAAGCTTTATTTTAAAACATAGTTATATTATCGTAATTGCATAAATTTAAAGAAACTAGAATTTTCCAGTAAGGACTGTAAATAAAAAGTAAAATCAAAGCAGTCATCAGAATTTATGATTTATGATAACTCTAGTTGACTTTAAAAGGAAAAACCATAATACTATATAAGTTTTTTTTATTTATCACACAGTTTAAAAATATATATACTTCATATTAGTTGAATGAAACAAAACTATTTCGCTGAAATAACTTCGTGTCAAGATTAAAATTAAATAAATTAGGAACTTACCTATCCAGTCGAGATTAATGTCAAACAAAATCCGCATGTTTTCATGGCACTCTTGGCATTTTAAGGATTGCAGTTTTATTTACCAGGGAAAAAACTGAAATGAGCGACCTATTACTCGAAAATTATAAAAAAAAATGAAAATTAAGCACGCGATTGTTGTTGTCAACAACCCTGTTACTTAACTGAAGAACAATGCTAAGGAGAACTTGTGTTAGAAAGAAGATTTGAAACTACCATTGGTGAAATTTATACCAATAATAGAAGTCCTGACTGACCTATTGAGTCACGTATCAACGTCCAGCCAAAACTATTGGAGGTACAGGGACCAAATTTTTTGGTCTTATTATTTTTTATTTACTGAAGGTTTCATTTAACAAGCAATTTTTCGAAATTCCAACCCACACGGGTCTTGGAAGGCAAAACGTGAGCTGACCTTCCCTTAGGAAAAGCATTGTGCATTGTTGCAAATTTGGAATTTCTCGAAATTTTTAATTTGAAAGAAATTTCACCGTTAGCGAAAATGAAGTAAAAGTACGGAAATTTTACTTTTGAATACAGACAAAGATTTCAAATAATTCATAAATATTTACCTCTTAATCGTTAGATGCGGGCCCTTCTACGTAAACGTCCTCCCACCCCTGACCCGCAGACTTTCTCTCTACCTGAAAAAGAGAGCTGCAAGAAAGGAGTTAGTGGTAAAATGGAAAAGAATAAAAAGAAACAATGAAAATTCATACCACTTCTCAGTACGTTTCACCTTCGATTCAAGTTTTGTATGAACTCCATCAATAGAGATAGTCCCAGGACTTTACGTATAATTTTGAAATAAAATGGCATCTGAAAAAGAAAGAATAAGGATTTTAATTACAAGTATTTGACATTATTTAGTAAATATGATGAAGCAAGAACTGAAATTTCAAACATTTATTAAGAAACACAATATTTACCTATAAATCGTGAGAGATGCAATTCTTAAGAAACAAGACCTTCCAATGGAATTCAAGTTTCTACATTTAAAGGTGCATCTGCAAAGAGTAAAATATCACATTGTAATTTTTTTCAATTTTAATTTTGAATACAGACAGAGATTTTAAATAATTCATAAATATTTACCTCTTAATCGTTAGATGCGGGCCCTTCTACGTAAACGTCCTCCCACCCCTGACCCGCAGACTTTCTCTCTACCTGAAAAAGAGAGCTGCAAGAAAGGAGTTAGTAGTAAAATGGAAAAGAATAAAAAGAAACAATGAAAATTCATACCACTTCTCAGTACGTTTCACCTTCGATTCAAGTTTTGTATGAACTCCATCAATAGAGAGAGTCCCAGGACTTTACGTATAATTTTTAAATAAAATGGCATCTGAAAAAGAAAGAATAAGGATTTTAATTACAAGTATTTGACATTATTTAGTAAATATGATGAAGCAAGAACTGAAATTTCAAACATTTATTAAGAAACACAATATTTACCTATAAATCGTGAGAGATGCAATTCTTAAGAAACAAGACCTTCCAATGGAGTTCAAGTTTCTACATTTAAAGGTGCATCTGCAAAAAGTAAAATATCACATTGTAATTTTTTTCAATTTTACTTTAGAATACAGACAAAGATTTTAAATAATTCATAAATATTGACCTCTTAATCGTTAGATGCGGGCCCTTCTACGTAAACGTCCTCCCACCCCTGACCCGCAGACTCTCTCTCTACCTGAAAAAGAGAGCTGCAAGAAAGGAGTTAGTAGTAAAATGGAAAAGAATAAAAAGAAACAATGAAAATTCATACCACTTCTCAGTACGTTTCACCCTTGATTGAAGTTATTATGAACTCTATCAATAGAGAGAGTCCCAGGACTTTACGTATAATTTGAAATAAAATTTCATCTGAAAATGAAAGAATAAGGATTTTAATTACAAGTATTTGACATTATTTAGCAAATATGTAGCAGCAAGAACTGAAATTTCAAACATTTATTAAGAAACACAATATTTACCTATAAATCGTGAGAGATGCAATTCTTAAGAAACAAGACCTTCCAAAGGAGTTCAAGTTTCTACATTTAAAGGTGCATCTGCAAAGAGTAAAATATCACATTGTAATTTTTTTCAATTTTACTTTTGAATACAGACAAAGATTTTAAATAATTCATAAATATTTACCTTTTAATCGTTAGATGCGGGCCCTTCTACGTAAACGTCCTCCCACCCCTGACCCGCAGACTCTCTCTCTCTACCTGAAAAAGAGAGCTGCAAGAAAGGAGTTAGTAGTAAAATGGAAAAGAATAAAAAGAAACAATGAAAATTCATACCACTTCTCAGTACGTTTCACCCTTGATTGAAGTTATGTATGAACTCTATCAATAGAGAGAGTCCCAGGACTTTACGTATAATTTGAAATAAAATTTCATCTGAAAATGAAAGAATAAGGATTTTAATTACAAGTATTTGACATTATTTAGCAAATATGTAGCAGCAAAAACTGAAATTTCAAACATTTATTAAGAAACACAATATTTACCTATAAATCGTGAGAGATGCAATTCTTAAGAAACAAGACCTTCCAATGGAATTCAAGTTTCTACATTTAAAGGTGCATCTGCAAAGAGTAAAATATCACATTGTAATTTTTTTCAATTTTAATTTTGAATACAGACAGAGATTTTAAATAATTCATAAATATTTACCTCTTAATCGTTAGATGCGGGCTCTTCTACGTAAACGTCCTCCCACCCCTGACCCGCAGACTCTCTCTCTCTACCTGAAAAAGAGAGCTGCAAAAAAGGAGTTAGTAGTAAAATGGAAAAGAATAAAAAGAAACAATGAAAATTCATTCCACTTCTCAGTACGTTTCACCCTTGATTGAAGTTATGTATGAACTCTATCAATAGAGAGAGTCCCAGGACTTTACGTATAATTTGAAATAAAATTTCATCTGAAAATGAAAGAATGAGGATTTTAATTACAAGTATTTGACATTATTTAGCAAATATGTAGCAGCAAGAACTGAAATTTCAAACATTTATTAAGAAACACAATATTTACCTATAAATCGTGAGAGATGCAATTCTTAAGAAGCAAGACCTTCCAAAGGAGTTCAAGTTTCTACATTTAAAGGTGCATCTGCAAAGAGTAAAATATCACATTGTAATTTTTTTCAATTTTAATTTTGAATACAGACAGAGATTTTAAATAATTCATAAATATTTACCTCTTAATCGTTAGATGCGGGCTCTTCTACGTAAACGTCCTCCCACCCCTGACCCGCAGACTCTCTCTCTCTACCTGAAAAAGAGAGCTGCAAAAAAGGAGTTAGTAGTAAAATGGAAAAGAATAAAAAGAAACAATGAAAATTCATTCCACTTCTCAGTACGTTTCACCCTTGATTGAAGTTATGTATGAACTCTATCAATAGAGAGAGTCCCAGGACTTTACGTATAATTTGAAATAAAATTTCATCTGAAAATGAAAGAATGAGGATTTTAATTACAAGTATTTGACATTATTTAGCAAATATGTAGCAGCAAGAACTGAAATTTCAAACATTTATTAAGAAACACAATATTTACCTATAAATCGTGAGAGATGCAATTCTTAAGAAACAAGACCTTCCAAAGGAGTTCAAGTTTCTACATTTAAAGGTGCATCTGCAAAGAGTAAAATATCACATTGTAATTTTTTTCAATTTTACTTTTGAATACAGACAAAGATTTTAAATAATTCATAAATATTTACCTCTTAATCGTTAGATGCGGGCCTTTCTACGTAAACGTCCTCCCACCCCTGACCCGCAGACTCTCTCTCTACCTGAAAAAGAGAGCTGCAAAAAAGGAGTTAGTAGTAAAATGGAAAAGAATAAAAAGAAACATAGAAAATTCATACCACTTCTCAGTACGTTTCACCCTTGATTGAAGTTATGTATGAACTCTATCAATAGAGAGAGTCCCAGGACTTTACGTATAATTTGAAATAAAATTTCATCTGAAAATGAAAGAATAAGGATTTTAATTACAAGTATTTGACATTATTTAGCAAATATGTAGCAGCAAGAACTGAAATTTCAAACATTTATTAAGAAACACAATATTTACCTATAAATCGTGAGAGATGCAATTCTTAAGAAACAAGACCTTCCAATGGAATTCAAGTTTGTACATTTAAAGGTGCATCTGCAAAGAGTAAAATATCACATTGTATTTTTTTTTCAATTTTAATTTTGAATACAGACAGAGATTTTAAATAATTGATAAATATTTACCTCTTAATCATTAGATGCGGGCCCTTCTACGTAAACGTCCTCCCACCCCTGACCCGCAGACTCTCTCTCTCTACCTGAAAAAGAGAGCTGCAAAAAAGGAGTTAGTAGTAAAATGGAAAAGAATAAAAAGAAACAATGAAAATTCATACCACTTCTCAGTACGTTTCACCCTTGATTGAAGTTATGTATGAACTCTATCAATAGAGAGAGTCCCAGGACTTTACGTATAATTTGAAATAAAATTTCATCTGAAAATGAAAGAATAAGGATTTTAATTACAAGTATTTGACATTATTTAGCAAATATGTAGCAGCAAGAACTGAAATTTCAAACATTTATTAAGAAACACAATATTTACCTATAAATCGTGAGAGATGCAATTCTTAAGAAACAAGACCTTCCAAAGGAGTTCAAGTTTCTACATTTAAAGGTGCATCTGCAAAGAGTAAAATATCACATTGTAATTTTTTTCAATTTTACTTTTGAATACAGACAAAGATTTTAAATAATTCATAAATATTTACCTCTTAATCGTTAGATGCGGGCCTTTCTACGTAAACGTCCTCCCACCCCTGACCCGCAGACTCTCTCTCTACCTGAAAAAGAGAGCTGCAAAAAAGGAGTTAGTAGTAAAATGGAAAAGAATAAAAAGAAACAATGAAAATTCATACCACTTCTCAGTACGTTTCACCCTTGATTGAAGTTATGTATGAACTCTATCAATAGAGAGAGTCCCAGGACTTTACGTATAATTTGAAATAAAATTTCATCTGAAAATGAAAGAATAAGGATTTTAATTACAAGTATTTGACATTATTTAGCAAATATGTAGCAGCAAGAACTGAAATTTCAAACATTTATTAAGAAACACAATATTTACCTATAAATCGTGAGAGATGCAATTCTTAAGAAACAAGACCTTCCAATGGAATTCAAGTTTCTACATTTAAAGGTGCATCTGCAAAGAGTAAAATGTCACATTGCAATTTTTTTCAATTTTACTTTTGAATACAGGCATAGATTTTAAATAATTCATAAATATTTACCTCTTAATCGTTAGATGCGGGCTCTTCTACGTAAACGTCCTCCCACCCCTGACCCGCAGACTCTCTCTCTCTACATGAAAAAGAGAGCTGCAAGAAAGGAGTTCGTAGTAAAATTTAAAAGAATAAAAAGAAAGAAAATTCATACCACTTATCAGTACGTTTCACCTTCGATTCAAGTTTTGTATGAATTCCATCAATAGAGAGCGTCCCAGGACTTTACGTATAATTTGAAATAAAATGGCATCTGAAAAAGAAATAATAAGGATTTTAATTACAAGTATTTGACATTATTTAGCAAATATGTAGCAGCAAGAACTGAAATTTCAAACATTTATTACGAAACACAATATTTACCAATAAATCGTGAGATATGCAGGATTTAAGAAACAAGACCTTCCATAAGGATTGAAATTACAAGTATTTGTCATTATTTAGCAAATATGTTGCAGCAAGAGCTGAAATTTCAAACATTTATTAAGAAACACAATATTTACCTATAAATCGTGAGAGATGCAATTCTTAAAAAACAAGACCTTCCAATGGAGTTCAAGTTTCTACATTTAAAGGTGCATCTGCAAAAAGTAAAATATCATATTGTAATTTTTTCAATTTTACTTTTGAATACACACAAAGATTTTAATAATTCATAAATATTTACCTCTTAATCGTTAGATGCTGGCTCTTCTACGTAAACGTCCTCCCACCCCTGACCCGCAGACTCTCTCTCTCTACCTGAAAAAGAGAGCTGCAAGAAAGGAGTTAGTAGTAAAATGGAAAAGAATAAAAAGTAACAATGAAAATTCATACCACTTCTCAGTACGTTTCACCCTTGATTGAAGTTATGTATGAACTCTATCAATAGAGAGAGTCCCAGGACTTTACGTATAATTTGAAATAAAATGGCATCTGAAAAAGAAAGAATAAGGATTTTAATTACAAGTATTTGACATTATTTAGCAAATATGTAGCAGCAAGAACTGAAATTTCAAACATTTATTACGAAACACAATATTTACCTATAAACCGTGAGAGATGCAATTCTTAAGAAACAAGACCTTCCAATGGAGTTCAAGTTTCTACATTTAAAGGTGCATCTGCAAAAAGTAAAATATCATATTGTAATTTTTTCAATTTTACTTTTGAATACAGACAAAGATTTTAAATAATTCATAAATATTTACCTCTTAATCGTTAGATGCGGGCTCTTCTACGTAAACGTCCTCCCACCCCTGACCCGCAGACTCTCTCTCTCTACCTGAAAAAGAGAGCTGCAAGAAAGGAGTTAGTAGTAAAATGGAAAAGAATAAAAAGAAACAATGAAAATTCATACCACTTCTCAGTACGTTTCACCTTCGATTGAAGTTTTGTATGAACTCTATCAATAGAGAGAATCCCAGGACTTTACGTATAATTTGAAATAAAATGGCATCTGAAAAAGAAAGAATAAGGATTTTAATTACAAGTATTTGACATTATTTGGCAAATATGTAGCAGCAAGAACTGAAATTTCAAACATTTATTACGAAACACAATATTTACCAATAATTCGTGAGATATGCATGATTTAAGAAACAAGACCTTCCATAAGGATTAAAATTACAAGTATTTGACATCATTTAGCAAATATGTTGCAGCAAGAGCTGAAATTTCAAACATTTATTAAGAAACACAATATTTACCTATAAATCGTGAGAGATGCAATTCTTAAGAAACAAGACCTTCCAAAGGAGTTCAAGTTTCTACATTTAAAGGTGCATCTGCAAAAAGTAAAATATCACATAGTAATTTTTTTCAATTTTACTTTTGAATACAGACAAAGATTTTAAATAATTAATAAATATTTACCTTTTAATCGTTAGATACGGGCTCTTCTACGTAAACGTCCTCCCACCCCTTACCCGCAGACTCTCTCTCTACCTGAAAAAGAGAGCTGCAAGAAAGGAGTTAGTAGTAAAATGGAAAAGAATAAAAAGAAACAATGAAAATTCATACCACTTCTCAGTACGTTTCACCTTCTATTGAAGTTTTGTATGAACTCTATCAATAGAGAGAGTCCCAGGACTTTACGTATAATTTGAAATAAAATAGCATCTGAAAATGAAAGAATAAGGATTTTAATTACAAGTATTTGACATTATTTAGCAATTATTTAGCAGCAGGAACTGAAATTTCAAACACTTATTAAGAAACACAATATTTACCTACAAATCGTGAGATATCCATGATTTAAGAAGCAAGACATTCCGTTGGAATTCAAGTTTCTACATTTAAAGGTGCATCTGCAAAGAGTAAAATATAAAATTGTAATTTTTTTCAATTTTACTTTTGAATAACGATAAAGATTTTAAAAATATTCTTAAATATTTACCTCTTAATCGTTAGATGCTGGCTTTTCTACGTCAATTAATCCTTTTTGAGTTAAATTTAAAAATATTCTGTCAGAACATTGAAACTCCTCAGAAATTGTTTTAATAACAAATCATTTTAGTTTGTTTTAAATTAATATACTTGGAACAACAAACGGAAGTCAAATATATGTGTTATGCTTAAACAAAGCATGAAAGTCTGGAAATAGGCAGCTGGAAACTATTGCATTGAATTACATTATAAAGCAAACTCAATAAAATTTGTATACGAAACGTCTCAGTTTATTCTAAAAAAAATATAGCAATTTTCAGAGTACTTAATTCTTTTTACGAAATCTGAATTAATATAGGTAATTCTTCCTAAGAGAGAGTTAAAAATTAATTAAAGTTTATTATATTGAATCACCGCCAAATAATTTGCCAGGCGTTTGTGAGAAGCTAAATTGTAAAATCGGACTAATTTATTATTAGTGTAAAAGAAGGGCAAAAATGGACCTTTGATTAGAATTGCAATTGAAATTTGAAGGGTGAAACAGAAATAATATGTTTAAGACTAACAAAAGAAAAATTAGACAAAAATAATCACTAAAAGTAAAGTGAATTATGCTGTGTTACTTGTGTACTTAGCAAAATAGTACTACTTTTAAAAATTTATTTGCTTTGAATTAATAAAGAAATCGTAAATATTTAAACGGAATTAAAATTTCAATATAAAATTTATTTTACAAAATAATAACATACCAATGAACAGACGACATACACATAGCAACTTAGTGCGTGAGATCTCGAGCTGAAATGACTGAAATGCATTTTTATAAATGTTTTCATTGTTATGACTCATTGTTTAAAAAAATTAGGAAAATTAAACAATTAGGTTTTGTTCTTTATATTCAAAATTTGTTATCTAAGTACCATTGTTTAAGTTCGATACAAACGGTTTTGAAATTGACTTATTATATAAACTATCGTTATAGACCCGGCGTTGCACGGGTGTACCCTTGATAACGGTCATTTGTTTTTAGTACAACCAAGGTGTAATGGGGAAGTATTTTTTGGCGACTTTTGGCGATCTTAATTTTACAATTAAATTAATCCGTATCAAATCGAATTTAATTTAACAGTAAAGTTTGCAATGTTTGGCTACAAATTTAACTTAATTGCATTTATCGAGTTGTATATAATGTGACGTGGAATGATAACCAGATTTTGGGATTTTCGTGCTGGGCAATGAAACACAAATTTCCAAATCGCTACCGTATATTCTATCATACTTTTTCGCTATACAACACGATAGATAAAACTACCTGACCTTATATTTTGCAGATTTGAACTTAGAAAAGAAGTTTTTTGTAAATTTGTCCTGCCTAAACTAAATTTATTAAATGATTAGAACATTTCGTTTAATATTTCAGTTAAACATTCCTATTCAATTCATGGAATTTTACCATTGAAAACTGTTACATTTTGTGGGATCTGTTGTGCAGTTTTTGTCCGTTTTACGCACTATATCTCTGTAACAAGTTCGAAATATTGTACAAAATTTATTTCACATGTTTATGCTATTAAGATATACTACATGTATTAATTTTTTGAAATTTCACTCAGTCCCTTTTGAGATATTTTACTTTAAAAATTGCTAAAATGCGGTTTTTGACCATTTTTAAAGCATTGGATCTGGAGATCCAGTCCGAAATACAATACAAAATTTTTATCACATGTTTATGTCATAAAGTTGTACTACCTGTATCAATTTCAAATTTTTTCACTCTTTTTCACCTTTTTGAGATATTTTACGTTAAAATGGCGAAAATACGATTTTCAGCAATTTTGAAAAATTGTAAAAAAAAATATTAAAAAATTCCTCAAGCTTTAAACTTCTGCAACAAGTAGTTTCATAACTTGTTTATACAGGGAAAAAGTATTTAAGGCTAGTTTTTTTTTCCTTTTATTGAATTTTCAGCGCTAAAACTCAAGTTTTCAGCGAATTTTCATATTTCATTTGTGACGAAATGGTCCATTGTCCATTTCGTCTTCTGAAATTTCTATCAGATCAGATTTGGTATAGAATGGTATGGTGGGTACATATATATTCCTGCTTGTGTGCTTGTTCAGAGAAACCGCTTATAAGCTTTCGTCAAGCTAAGATCAGATGACTATTCAATACACCTTGATCGGATCATGACAAAACTGACGATTACCGAAAGGTAAAAGATTATATATTGTCGATCAAATTGAATTTAAACTGAAAGATATTATTCAGAAAAAGTGTTAACATTTTCATATTGTTTGAAAAGAGTTAAAAATTGTGAAAATTTTATTTGACAGTCAAAGTTTAAAAATACTTATTTTGAAATTCCTTCAGAACATAATAACATGTTACAATCTAGAAATATTGCTTACAAGTTGGGTCGTTATATATAAAAAAGAGCTCTCAAGTTCATTAAATAATTTCAATCTTAGTTTCTTTAACCGTTTTAGTAAAAAAAAAAAGCATAAGCGCAAATATTTTAATATATATAGCTTAACTGCTTTTTACTATTTGAGATAGATTTATCACTCATATTGACGTGACTCAGCACTCCTTATGATTAATTCAAAAATTAATATTTAAAATACCTAAGACGGCCACAATAACGCCCTTATCACCTCCCATAACAAAAATCGACTCCTAGAATATAATACTTCACTAGTAGTTTAAATATCTCATAAAACTGTGTCAGATAAATTATTGTTTAAGAAAACTACCATGCATTTATATGCCAACACTCCAAATGTGAATCTATTTTTGTTTTCTTTTGTTTAATACCGTGTGTGTGGGAATCCCCCGGATAATTACAACTGGTACTCTGGTAACAATTAACAAAATCAAGGTTAGGGCAAAATTCTTTTAAAAAATTTTAACTTAGTTACCAACAAAGTTAGTGGTGGTATCTATAAATTTTATTATTGCATTATTTTTTTAGTTGGAAGCCATAACGGAGAGTTTTGACATGTTTTACTTTTAAATCCTAAAAATTTCTTAGAAATTCCGTACTACAAAAAAAGTTATTACGTATGACATGTGTATGACTTATATCCATCAAAAACTGTCGCGTAACTCAGTCATTCGAATAGAAAATTTTCAGTCAACACATATTTTAAATATTACCTTATAACCTTTCTCATCATACATTCCCGCACCTAATTGGTCATCGAACGGAAATGGCAATAATAATCGGCAACTGTGAAGCACTTTTCCGCTTATTTTCAAAGAGAGAGCACGACACAAAATTACCTCCAGATTTGAGTAGATTGCAATAAAAGACTTCTAACGTCAGCGTTTAACCTGCCGACTTATTTTTCTACATATATGAACTAAGATTCGTCTTTATATCATTGTACTTTAGCATGGAAAAATTAATTTTATTCTCAAAGACGCTGTATGGATGCAATATTCTCCATTTAAAGCCTAATTTTATAGCTAAAACAGTTTAGTTGGAAAAGAATAAACTCTTTCCTAATCGGTTGTAACATCTAAAGTTTTAACTTATACCAAACTTTTCATACTCATTGTATTTACTAATTGGTTAAATGAAAAAAAAGATAATCAATCATAACAGCATAATAAAGAGACTTTGTTTTCAACTATAACGAAAGAAGTACAAAAAGAAAAAGTATAAAGTGCTAAAATAATTATCTCTCATTGAAAAATCTGATTCTGTTTATCATTTTATAAAATGGAGATGAAAGACATATTTGGCGAAAATCCAGTATCCTTCGAAAATCCCATATTTTATTTTTCTAAGATGTAGACTATTCCCATTCAAGTTTTTTTTTTAAAAATATATTAGTTTGGCAAAGTATACAAAATGACAGAAACATTATTTTAATTTACAGTACATTGTACATTAGATATAATATTATTGTGTGTGCAAAACATGCATAGTGAAAAAAAAGAGCAAAGTCCATTTCTAAATTATTTGAAATAGATTTTACTGTTTTTTATTAGCTTTTGATGGTTCTTTTCAGAGAAGCATTTGTCAAATACAATTTTAGTAAAAGTTAAATTTGCTGTAACTCTTGAAAAATTTCCAATGTAGGCTAAACCGTTATACAATTTATTCTGCTTTTCCAAATATAAGTTTCAATATATTTATAAAGCTACTTAATTGATATTTTCCAAGTAAAAATTTCTTAAATAGTAAAAAAAAAAATTATTTGAGGACTTTAGACATTATGAACAGTCTCAAAGCATAACAAAATTATTTTGTATATTTTTTTGTGTCATGGAAACTTCATAATCACAAAATGTTCAGTCTAACAACTTTGATTCCAAAATATTTTCTAACCGCTTATGGAATAAATATTAGATACAAATAATCAATTAAATATAATAAAATAGTTATTATGTCATCATACAAAACTGACAAATAATCAACACAGGTAAATAAGTTGTAAAAAAACAAGTTTTAATTTGATAACTTCATTTTAAGAAAATTCTAACTAACATTCAGAGTAACACCTAGTAATGTTGTTCGAAAGGCAAAACTCTTTTAATTTACAAATTTAAAATATCTCTTTCCTTTTTAATGCTGTATCAGATTTACTCAACTTGATTTAAAAAAATTTACAAATGTAAATAAATGGAGAAATATTTATGCAGTAATGAAAAGCCTGTCTTTCTCGAAATGCCTCCAATTAGCAAAAGATGGCGTATGTCTTTTCCCTTCTCTGTCTTTAGTAATGTATGATTCTTGATGTCTAAGGAATGACGGGAATTTATTGTGAGATATGCTGGAAATGGGTGAGAAGTACTACTTTAGCCCCTGATAGGAATTACCATTCGAGTTTAGCACATTCGGCTGGGATCCAGTTAGACATCTGAATAATATGTCAAAATGACAATGAATGCGCCCTCTAGAAGGGAGGAGCATAGGATTTATAACCCGTTAATCCGCTCGCCAGAAGTGACGCAGTCATAGGAGACACGCAAAGAAAGGACGACACAGACACATAGACAAATAGCATCATTTATTGACAAATAAAAACATCCATGCTTTACCGGGATTCGAACCCGAACCCAGAAACTCCTTAGGCTATCTCCTTAACCATTTTGCTGTCGGATCGGCATCTGAATTCGAACAAAAATAATGCTTACATCCGCATTTGGGGCGGTGATTATAATATCGCAATATTGTGCTGACCAGGTAGGTAGGGGGAACATTAGCATACAATAAAAGTTTTTGCAATATACATCCGGTACATCCGTGCCAGGTATAAAAAATTAACATTTTATATGTCTTGAAAATTACTAATTACATTGAATAAACTTACACAGTGGAGCCATGTTACGTAGCAATATGACATTGTAAGATAACTAAGTCAAAAGAAAAAATATATAATGAAAATTTAACTGTTTTGAATGCAGATTGGGTATCCCTTGGTATTTAAATTAATATAACAAATATAAAATATCAGTAATTCTATAAAGTTCCATGAATTCAAATGGATAGTTTTAATTCGTTATTCTTAAATTTTTTTCCAACATCCAGTTTTGTTCTGTGAGTTTCACGTTTTTTAATTATTCGTATCTTTGAAAGGTGAATTCAACTTTGTGGAATTAAAAAAAGTGGAATTGAAATAAACTAAGTAAATTTTTCAAAAAGAGTTCTAAACATCTATTTATAGAGATCGAAAGATTCCGAATGTAAAGTTCCAAAAAAAATATTTAAATTTTAAATAGCTTAACACAAAACCTAAACTGCCGGATTTAATTAAAGTGATTGAAATTACATAAATACCGTTTATCTACTTAGTTTGTAAAAAAGTTATAAACAAAGTAATCGATATATGAAATTGTACAAGTAATTCCCCTTGTTTACAAGGCATTTTTTTATTAAAATGTTTACTTTTCTCAAAATTATTTTAAAGTATAAATTTCTTCAAAAAAAGCCTTACATACTACCGTTAAATAATGTAGATTTATTTTTAAGTAGGTTTATTTCATTTTAGATAACTCCAAGAAACACATAAAAAATACTTTTTCATCTCCGAAGTTCATTCTACTTTAATACAATTTGCAAATCTTAATAAAAACTTCAATGGTCCTTTATGTATTTTTCTCAAAATATTCAAGCTGGTCCTTTTAAATATTTGTTGAATATACGATTTTTTTTGCGTGTCCCAAAGGGAATGTAATTTTTTATGTTGCATAAGACGTTACACAACAGAGTCTTTGAAAATGCTTGCTGGAGCCTGTTATGCGCTTGTAGCTTTTTTTGGAGTAAAAAAGGTTTTGAATAAAACTTTAACTTTTTGAATAAGGTAGTTTCGTTATTTTCATAAGTGTATTGCTGTAATGGATTGTAATAACACAGTTATAACATCCTTAAAAAGTAGCTTATATTTGATAAATAGAACGAATTAAAAAAAACAAAATAAATTTATATCAAATCTAAAACTAACTTTTTCACATATTCGATTTGTTTTTATAGCAGAAGCCTCTGAAAATCTGCAAGTTCTTCAACTTCATACATATTATATATCTATGTCATGCATTTTTTTCTGCAAAAGGCGATTTGATATGCACTAAATATTGACTTCTAATGTTTCTCAAGTGATTCAAACGAAACAAGAAACTTTATTTACAAATTCAAATCATTTTTAAAAAAGGAATTTAGAAAGTAACATTCTTCTGTAAAATTTATATACGATTCTCGCACAGACTTCAAATAACCTTTGATGAATAATTTAAAATACTACTTTCGGAAATTAATTATGCATAGAATTCTAATTGGAAATAAAATTTTAAAGGTTGAGAAAAGGTCTTTAGTAAGATTTTTTAATTGAAGATTTCTATCTTATATTTCTAATCTAATTAAATATAGTACCACAATTAATTAACTTTTTCATTTGTAAGACGTAAGATTTATCGTAGAGAGTTTATCGTTTTAGACGTAAGGAAGCCAACAATGAATAGTTAAAATTCGATCAATTGCAAAGCGTTTCTTAAACTTAATTACATTGTTTTTCTTTTGCAATATGCTGAGATTTAATAAAATTCGCTAAGAAATAATATGTTAAAATAAAATATTCATTTTATCATTGTTTCCTATTTTTATTGAGATACATGTACTTTTCTTGGAAAATGTTGATGCCATACATTCGAAAAAGGCAATAGCTAACGCAAGAATAAGGTAAAATATTACCATTCGAAGTTTATAATGTGTATACATGAATTATGTAGCATTGAAATGAATAAAAACGTCATTTAAAAATTGTCTAGGTAACTCTATTCGAAAACTTGTCACATTTTAGCACGTATGCTGTTAGTACTTGGAAAACGACACCTGAATTTTATCAACTCTTGGGTTATGGTGTCAACAAAACAATAGCTTCTATATTAAAAAAAATAGATGTAAATAACTGATTTTATGTAGCTTAAGTATTATTAAATGCAAACCTGTAAATACCTGGGACACATATCATAAAAAAGTAGTTTAATTTTAAACATTTTAAGAGGCCTAAAAATAATTTCAGTTTTGGAGGACTGACAAACAAATTTATTCAAACTTTAAAACTTGTCTATAATATTAAATTATGACAAAATATATAATCCAAACTACTGTGCAATTTTATTAATTGAATAAAGTAGAGTAAAACAAGTTGGTTTGTTACAGAATCTGTCACTTACACGTTACACCGCTTCCACACAACATTTACGCACAACAGGAAACACGCTAACAACACCTCAGAAACAAATTCGCCAAGCAGGGACTTAAGCTAGTTCTAATTCAAACTTTTATAAGTCAAAATTAATAATTTTCCTTAATCTTCTTCTGCAGATTTGAAGTTCGAAGGATAATGGTATATTTTATAAATAACTACTTTTTTGCAGCCACAAGTTTACATTTCGAAAAATAAATTTGTGAAATTGTTGCTTTAAAATAAAGCAAAACTTTACATATTTTTATGCAAATTTAGAATTTTTTATGCATCTTTCTTCATTCATATGTAATGAACCTTCAAAATAACTTTATTGTGCAATAAAAACAATCCAAATTGAATGATATCACAAAAATAAATATTTTTTCAAGAACATTATTCTTATTTTTTATAAAGTTTCTCGGAAGTTTGTTGTTATGGCAACAGTGAAAATATTGAATAAAAATGGAATTTGCATGTCATTTCAATGAAGATAAAATTTTAAGTTATTTAAATTTTAAATAAACTTCTAATTAAAAATTTTTAATGAAATTTAGAATGTAGCCTAAACAGATTTTTTTTGCTTCAAAATGTTGTATCTCACTTGTTTGTGAGACTTTTGGTTCGTTCTGTGAAAGTGGGTGACAGACAGACGGACAGACGGACGGACGGACTGCACGATTATAAAACCTTCCACTTTTTACGTTATAAACGTAGTGTGGAAGCTAAAAAAATATTAACCGAAGAAAAATATAGAAGCAAAACATTGCTATCTGTGTTCTTCAAAATGAATATGTAAGCATGATGTCATTTTGGTCTGAGATACAGAAATTAAGTTCCTATCTCCGAATTACAACATAATTTAACACATTTATCATGCAATTTTGTTTTATGTTTATAATAATCATAAATATTACAGTTTTCTTCTTTTCGGAATTAAACGTTGGGGAAAATAAGGTTGAACTCTCACAAATACAAAGAAACACAACTGCAAACTGCTTTGGGTGAAGACTTGTTACTGGTCAGACTTACAGAATTATTGAATTTATCTTTTTCACTCTGAAACTCTACTTTCCCATTGGCATTTTTCATTCCTATTTTTCAACCAACGGCTCTCTTTGAAAATGACAAATGACAGTGATTGCGCCCTCTAGAATGGAAGGGCGTAGGCTATATAGCCCATTACCCCGCTCGCCAGAAGAGACAGTCACAAGAGACACACAAAGAAGGACGCCACAAACACATAGACAAATAACAACATTTATTGACAAGCACAAACATCCATGCCTTTACCGGGATTCGAACCCGAGCCCAGCAGCTCCAAAGGCTAGTACACTAACCATTGCGCCAGTGGACCGGCAACGGCTCTCTTTACTAGTACATGTTCCATGTACACTTAACTTAAGAAGTGATAGAAGAGGCTAAGACGAGGGTGCTTTAAAAAATTGCTGGAAAATTCATACAGAAAATTTATTTGTTCTAAAAGTGCAAAAATGTAACGTAAAATAACATCCCAATTTGTCAAAAAACACATTTTATTTGAAAAAAAAACGATTAAATCTGTGGCTACTGATACAGTTGTACTCGTCAGAAACAGAGTTCTCTTATTTTGATTATAAAAAGAAATTTTTAAAATACAAATTACATCCTTGGCCACAATGGTGTAATCATCAAACCACTTGGGCTCGACTATCCCTTTTCGACCGGCGCACAGTGGGGTATTTGACCCAAATTCTTGGCCAAAAATATTTTTGGGCAGAATTTGTATTAAAATAGCATTTTTTTAATTTCGACTGAATGTTTTGTTAATAAATGAACCTATTAAGCTTCATTTTAAGAGACGTGCTTTTTTTTTATGGAGGCAGGGCCGTTGCGTGGTTCCGGGCGTCTGCGGAAATTGCTAACAAATAAATTTATACTATTTTTTTTTCAACTTAAATTTTGTAATATGTTAAAATTAACGCTAACAAATCTTTTGTTTTTTCATATGTGTTGCATTTATGCAAGGCCGTTCCGTCATGTCAAGAGATGACCGGTTACCCCTGTTCAACAAGATTACTGGAGTAGGGTCTCAAATATCACCACAAAATGTATTCATAAAACATCGAGTGATTAAAATTAAGATTCAACATTGATTGCGATGCACTAAATACTAGTTATATATAAATCATACCACAAAACGAGTAAAAGTTGGATACAATGAGCAATATAGTTTTCTACGCAAATTAACAACGAAAACAACGTTAATCGAAGCAATTGTCCATGAATCTGTGGTATAACGTTCATTCAATAAAACAATCGAAAACAACTTAAAAAATAAATAATATTACTTCATAACAAGATAACAAATATCTTTTGCGCTGTTTTCTGCTCACTTCGAAGCACAGAACTATCTTAATTTGTATATGCAAATTTTACATTGAATACTTTATCTAAGTGTTTTCATAAGTTCCGTCTAAAAGACACCATCAATTGATTTTAAAAGAGGTTATTTTCAAATATTTAATAACAATTTAAAATTATTGCTCATGGACCAAAAGTAAACTTAAGCAAACTTAAGCTCAATAATTCGTTTAAAAAAGGGTAATCATACTTTCTTTTACGGAATAAATCACAATTACGTTTTGAAATCTTGGGGTCCGTCTTCTAACACTCTAAGTACTCTCTGCGCCTTCAAACGTAACTATTAACTAATATCTAGTTCTCCAAATAGTAAAGTAACTGCAAGTCTGCAAAGTTGTTTCCGGCCGGAAATCGTTTCAATGTCTTAGATGATGTTGTGTGACACACTCTCTATGCGGTGCTGTACTTTATCTTTAGCAATAAATTTTGTATCCATCCCCCCTCATTCCCGAAAAATGGGGTACGGGGATTTGTTTACACAGATGGAATGCTACTAACTTATTAGGTTTCAGTGCCGAAATGTGAATGATTAGGGGGTATTTAAAAGCAAGTCTAGTACTTCTTGCTGAAAACAGTTGTAGGAGTAGGTTTGTTCCAAGGCATAGGACAATTACATGGTATTAGTTATAATTAAAAAAAAAATAAGGTGACCAAAGTTATATTATATACGAATATGTTTTTGAAGATTCTAAAAAGAAATATAAGTTTACCCCCTTAAGGCATGCGTGTTCAAAGTATCTGAACTAAATAATTCCGTAATCAAAGTACTTTATGATTTTTCTCTTTTTTCACCTATAGTATTCAAACTCACATTTTTTAATTATTTAACCTCATATTCGTATTCAGCATCCTATAAAACATACATAAAGACTTCTTAAAACAATATCCAGCAAAAATCTAATTATTACTCGAAATCTTAAGAGCGTATTTGGATTTGCTATTTTATAAAAAAACTAATTTTTTTGCGAAGATAGCAAAAAGTAGCAAGTTTTGACTATTGAACATAAAAAACCAATGTTTGAGGACTATGCCGGTGGTAGTAGATGTGCCGGATTCAGGCGGGCACCTTAACAAAATATCACGTTTTTAAAAAAATTTGCTATAAAAAATTATCTTTTTTAATTTTAAATATTGAATTTAAAGTCAAAAATATTTTTTAAAAAATATTTTTTTATTTTATAATAAAGCTCAAATGTTCCTCTATTACATGCACTTTTTGTAGTATTAAACAAAATTCTTTTGAATCAGCCAGAAATTAATTAGTAAACATAAAAAAACGCTGAAATGCTAGAAAAAAGTACAATAATTTTATCAAAAATCCGACTTTCGATGCTAATAAAAACGAATGTTTTTATATAAGATAATAATTCTTTATATGGATAGATGCACCACTTAATTAGCTATAAAAAGATACCAATTTTGTAATTTTAGCTAAAAACTTTTTTTTTTATTTATGGCCAAGAATTCGGGTCAAATACCCCACTGTGCGGCGCGGCGGTCAGGTAGCGCTGATTTAAAATTATGATACTAAATTTTGAGTTTTATCGGAAAAAATGCGTTAAACAGCATCAATGCTAGCAACTTCTTAAAAACAAAGCCATTTTTTATTTAAAAAACGAATGGTACAAGTCAGCTGCTTCGGTATCGATATTTTTGAGGAGTTTGAACATTCTCTTTTACACCCGCACGATCGTGCGAGCCCGGTCGGAAAGGGTTATAACGTTGGTACTTATATTTTACCTCATCTGATGCCCTACAACAATTATCTGTTATGCACAATATTTTAGTGAACTAATTATTAAATTTTAAGAAATTAAGGCACAATTTGACACGGATAATACTTTTCAGCAAATTTGTCGGATGAAATACAAAGGGATTAATAAAAGTAAAGCTTTATTCTAACAATAAGGAAATAGCGATCCACCAAACTTGTATGTTTTATCTTCCTCTATAGGCAATTCCACGTAATTGTTGCGTAAATCACAATTTATAAAAGCTTTTTATATTCGAAACATTAATCAAATTAAATAAATAATGCTATATTATTATATTATTTAGTAGCAAAGTGTGTAGATCAGCTATTCCGCTAATTTTTTTCTTTCATTTCCTCTTAAAGTTGTAGTGATAATCACTTTTAAACACCTAACTTATATTGCAGAAAATGCAATTTTGTATTGAATTAGCCTACAGTTCTTACTTGATTAGCTTCTATTCAGTTTTATGTTGCATTTTCCCTTACATTCGTTTTTAAGATGTATAATCTTTTGATTCAAGTTGGTGCTATTTAAAAATCTCCTAAACTCTTACACTTACGATTCATTTGACTCTTTTTTTTATTCTCACAAAAATCGACCAAGCAATTACTCAATTCAAGTTTAAGTTGTCATTTGAAACCAAATGAAAGCTTTGAAAGTATGAAAGTATATAAAGTTTAATGAAGCTTACGAAATGTAATTCATTGCATTCGCCTTTCATTCAAAGTCATATTAGTAGAAATAAATTACTTTTGTCTTGCAAGTTTTGAACACGTATTTCACGTTTCAATTAGCTTTTTTATTTCAGTTTTGACTTTATTATTTTTGTTCATGAAAAGATCATCAAGATGAATTTTGTGTTTTAATGGACTTCAAAATTGCATAAGGATTTTTTTTTAATAAAAATATAAAATATCCGATTTCGTACCATATTTTCAACTCATTTACTTTCGATTATAGTGTTATGAAATCCAAAATATAAAATAAATGGAAAGATAAAATAAATGGATATTTTAAGCAGGTCCTGAAAATAAATCAAACACTTAGGTTGTATAATAAAAAAGAAACTTTATATCAACAGTAAGGAAGCATTGAACCATCGAACTGTTTATTTTTTCTTCTTCTCTAGTACTTACTACATTTCCGTTTTATGTTGACCTACTTTTCCAAACGTCCTTTTTTTAAGATGAATAATCATTTGTTTGATTCTAGTTGTCGCCATCGAGGATTGAAGAAAATCGGAAATTCCTTAATTTCCATCACGCTTTGCGATTATAGTAGACGCCGCTTAATGTAATCACGGTTAATGTTATCAAGCGTTTAATGTTATCAAAATCCGCTTAGTCCCGTCCTCTTATGTAAAAATACATTGACATATCATCGTTTATTGTAATCAAATGTTCGCTTATTGTTATCAGTTTATATGCAAATTTCCCGAAAAAATCCTATGTGAATGCTGAGGATTCTGAAGCATGGATGTAGATCAACAAGAAGGTTGCGAATTCGACTTCGTTAACTGATGAGGATATTTGCAAAGCCATAAGTGTCAAAGATCAAACTTCGTCACAAGATTCTGGTGCCAATGATGAACCCAAAAGTGCTATCGAGGACAAAATTCCGACGCCTGCTCAGATGAGGGAGGCACTTTGAATCTTACAACTAGGTGTGCAAAACAAGGCGACGCGGAGCACTTTCATGAACATTATGTTTATGAGCGATTCTTAGACGACTTGCTTCGAAAGAATGCTAAACAATCGACAATTGATGATTTCTTTTTCTGTTAATAACTAACCTTTTGCATTTTGTATTGTTTTCTGCAGTTCATCTATAATAATAAAAGAAAGACTCTGTCTGTGTGTCTGTCTGTGTGTATGTCTGTGGATCGCAAAGGACCTACTTAGACTGCTCTAAAATATTCGAAATTTTTAATATAGATTCCTTTTAATACCTACGTGTGCACCTGAGGCTTAGATTTTTCATTTTTGATTGAAATTTTTAATTAATATAATTAGTTTAAAAAAACGTCTTCCACGTGGGATTGCGGGACCATAACAGGGATTGAAAATACATGGTCCGGGCCGAAACGGGGGCTTGACGCCATCCTCTATAAGTTTGATTGAGATATGCGCTCGCCCTAGGGCTGCTTCATCCTCTATTAGTTTGATTGAGATATGCGCTCGCCCTAGGGCTCCTCTATTAGTGTTTGCTCTTTTAGGTGTGCATGCGCCAACACGAATTTAATATTGTTTTAATTTTGAGTGTATTTTCACAAGGTAAGTATGCCTCTAAAAGGAAGGGTTTGGGGACAAAATATCGCGGCCGAAGTATCGCGGGCCAAAATATCGCGGCCAAAATATCGCCGGCCAAAATATCGTGCGCCCAAAATATCGCGGGCCAAAATATCGCAGGCCAAAATATCGCGTGCCCATAATATCGCGTGGCCAAAATATCGCGTGCCAAAATATCGCGTAAAGTAAATATGGAGTGTATTTAATGGATTTTTAGGTGTTTGGCAGTGGGAAGGAGTTCGATGGTAAAATGATATTGCACTACTTACTTATTCAATAATTTGTGATGAAGTTCTGTTTTACGTAATGGATCCTGAATTTTTATTAAAATGTTTTTTGAGACATGTATTTTTATCCCTTTTTAATTATGACAATGTAATCACGAGTTAAGTTCAATGGGTTAATGTTTTTTATTTGAACTTGATTTTTATTGATACCATTAAATTTTTTTTAAAGAATTCAGTTGGGGGTAATTGTAGTTTAAAAAGTGTCTGAATTTTAAAAATTAGTAATTTTTTAACGAAAATGCAGGCGATGTTTGAAGCGTTACCTTTCTGTACTGCTCTTTAAAAAGGTTTTTAATAGGAGGATTAGTTTAGGGTTATTTCGAATGTGATTTTGGGAATGTGAGGAAGTTGAAATAGTACAAACATTATCATTTTTTTTTAAATATATATTAATTTTTTAAGTGCATTCATATAAAATTATGTAGCAACTGAATAATTTGCTTACTTTAGTGAACACTTACAGAACAAAAAATAAGTTGATTAATCAATTGCAGCCGAACTCGTTTATAGCGAGTCCAGATTTTACGAGTACCCGGATTTATCGAGGGAAGCAAGATTATTAGTTTGGTCCAGGGGCCCGGATGGCCGAGTGGTTAGCATCGCAGGCCAGCAGTCTGCGTGCTGTAACGGGTGCGGGTTCGATTCCCACCTTCGTCCTGGGTGTACTTCCTTTCTCTATGACCGTAAAAACTCTTTCTGTGTCTGTCTTACTTGACGAAGGCTTAATAAGCGGGTTTCTGATCAAGCACACAAGCCGGAATATATATGTTCCCTTCCCATAGGTTATGACTTTCTTGGTGAGGGGCAAGATCGTCATTGCTTGATGGGAAAATATTTCGTCAACAGCCCTCCTGTCTAGGAGCACAAAAAATCCATTTTTTTCCAAAACACAAATGACGAATCCTCCCCTTGTCATAGTATCCTGTACTGAGGGGAGGAAACTGGGTAAACAACCCGGCTGGCGCCGCAATTTCGCGTACTCTGATTGGCTGCTCCTTTCGACCCAGATATTCGTGCGCCCTGTTACGTCAAAATCGAAGGAAAAAAATAATTAAAATAACACTCTAACTGAAGCTTAACTAATAAAAATAATAAATTTATGTCTTAAAATAACAAATAAATTTGTTTATTGAATGTGAAATACCTATTTGTATTCGATTCTCGCACTCAAAATTGAGAACTATTTACCCTTTTTCTCGTAGAACATTTGTATACTGCAAACTTAAGGTGGGTTTTGGTTTTGAAATATAGTCGTCGAGACATTGGTCTTCTCCACTGGAAAAAAACTACCTAATAGCGCCTGTCTGGCTATCAGTTAAGCTAACATAATAAAAAAAAATCGAATAATACAAAAAAAATGTAACCAAAATCTTATTCCTCGCCATAATTGCCACTGGTTTAAAAATAAATCTGAGGGAGGGTGAGAATAGCTTTTGTTATTTCTTTTCTTTAACATTGCGTAATATCGTGACCTTTACTGATTTGTGAGTGCACAATATAGCAACTTATAAAAAATCAAAAAGAAAAAAATGGGGCCACGCGTCATTCTATCAGAATTTACCCCCATACGAAGTAGATTTTTCCTATGGAATTGTAACTTTGGTTTTCTTCTTTTTATTGTTAACAAAATAAGATTTGACTTGTAGGCCCGGGCAGCCGAAAAATGTCCGACGAATACCCCGGCCCCGTGTAGAGGGAGTGCATGTTAAATATTCTCCACAGTTGTAACGTTGCGTACGATGTCACTATTAACGCTTGCGTTGTGTGCCTACTCAGGTGTCGGATCGTTACTTAACTGTGGTTTTCTAATAAAAGAAAAAATAATAAGAACAAAGAAAAATAAAACACTAACATTTCTCACTTGTCCCCGAATTTTAAGAATTTTGAGGTTCCAAAAGACAAGGGATCTTAGGCCCCGTCATTAAATGGGCTCGTTGATAAATATTCTCTAAGTTATGGCCTACAATCCAAACCACTCGGCCATAAGGGCCTCACATGCCACCCTATATTTTCTGCGTGATGGTCCATGGTGCTGTTGCCAGGTTCTGTCTCTACCCTACTATGAACTCTTTGGTTTTTAACCCCGACAGGGTCAAAACCCGCCACTAGAAATACATATTTATTATGTTTATATCTCGATTTTTCTCGAATTTGGAATGTTTCCCAGCCAAAAAATTCTGCAGAATTGCTTCAAAAAAATTTCGATCTTGCAGTTATCTTTAAGAAATCTGCAGTTTTTTTGAAGCAAAAGAAAATTGAAGTATATCGAATGGGGATTATGCAGTTTTTCTGTAGCAATTGTGCCGCAAATCTAAAGTCATTTTTAATGCTTCAGAAAAACTGCAGTTATTTTGAAGCAATAGAAAAGTGAAGCCTGACTATGGATATATCTGCGGTTTCTATGCAGCAATTCTACAGCCATTCTGAAGTCATTTAGTCACTAATTGCTTCACAAAAAAACTTTAAAAAAACTTCAAAAAAACTTTAAAAAAACTTCACAAAAAATCTTTAAAAAAACTTCACAAATTCTGAAGGGATTTGAAACACTTAGTCTGCATAATTGCTTCAAGAAAACTGCAGCTATTTTGAAGCAATATAAATGTAAAAATTGACCACATGTGTATCTGAAGTTTTTTTGCAGCAATTCTACAGTCATTCTAAAGTCATTTTGGCACTTAAAAAAACTAGTTATTTTGAAGCAACAGACGAGCGAGAATATTTTCTAACTAAAATATAGTTTGCTCATATATTAACAGAACCAACTTCATAGCAACCTTCTGTAGCACAGTCGTTAGAGCATTCGACTGTTGCCCATTTCCCATCGGATCAAATCCCGCGCTCCTACTTCCGAAATGGTCAGAAAAACAGCCCACTCGTTCGATAATTTATTTCTTTATAATTTTTATTTTAATAACATTTCGCTAGATGGCGCCACGTTTTCTTTAAAAAAAAGGCCAAAATATTCTGAAAAATTGCTTTACGAAAACTTCAAAAAAACTGCAGTTTTCTTAAAGCAATTCTGCAGACTAAGTGTTTCAAATCCCTTCAGAATTTGTGAAGTTTTTTTGAAGTTTTTATAAAGTTTTTTTGTGAAGCAATTCTGCAGAATTTTTTGGCTGGGTTATTTTACATAATATAAAAACTGTTTGTTCTTAAAAATTGCTGTGTACCACTCAATTCTTGAATTCAGCACGAAAAACACCGTTAAATTACTACATTCCTATTATAAGAAAAATATTTATGTTTTTTGGTGCAGGCCACCTGCCATATGGCCACATAATAAATAAGTCCTAGTTATGAAATGAAACCATAAAAAATTAACGTTAAAGTAGGTCTATTTAGAATCGAAGCTTGGAAAGCACTTCCTCCCCCATCCACGAGTGTGTTTTTCTTGGAAGCGGGGTGATTTATAGCTGCCTCGGTTTTTTCCCCACCCTACATGGGGAAATACTAACTGTTTCGATTGTAAACCCCAAGCGCGCTAGGATTAGATAAGCTATGTTCCCCCCTTTTCGCAGAAAACCCAGTGAAGGGATGGGGGAAGAGAGTCTTTTCGAAGCTTCTATTCTGGCTAGAAATGATATAACAATGGACTAGTAATTAAATGGATGAGTAATTAAATTGCCCTTAAACATAACGGCATTAATCTATAAATTTGTTGAGATTTTGAACCAGCCGGGATTTGTCCCAGTCGGGGCTTCTTAGAAACGCAGTCAAGTGACGAAGTGAGTGCCGTATCTTTCACTCAACGAAACCTCAGAGCGGCATCGACAGCGGCGTCAGGACTTTAGACCATGACATCTTTAGCGTACAGTACATCAGTGCCATTTACAAAGACCTATTTATGAAATTAAGAAATGCGTGCAAGAAAGTCTAAAGCTCTAATTTGAAGTTAAAGGTGCCCTCAGGTCAGGATTTTTAAATAGGCTAAGTAGGATGTAGCCTAGAGCGGCAAATTTTTTGGGGCGGTACAATTTACTACCAATAAATCAGCATTTTTCATCAAAAAAATTATAAAAAGAAACCAATATTTTTAAGAAAGAAAACAATATATTTATAATAATGCGTGAACCGTAAAGGTGCATAGATAATTCTAAAACATATGTAGACCGAAAAAATAGCCAAGAAAACTATGTCTGGGAATCTGGGATGGGGGAAGGAAAAACAGTTTGGTTAGGTTAGGTTTGAATTATCGTCGCACTAGAGCTACACGAGGGCTATTGGCGACGGGCATCGTATTTTAGAACCACAGTCCTGTGACGAGCCAACACCTGAATAGGCACCCAACGCAACCGTTAAGGGCGACATCGTACGCAGCGTTAGGACTTTGAAGGATATTTAACGTGCACTCCCTTACACGGGGTATTATTCGTCGGACATTTTGGGCTGCACGGGCCGTTTATAGGTCGGCAGCTATTTTGGCGATGCCCGGACCCGAACCTGGGACCTTCCGCATGCTAAGCGAGTGCTTAACCGACTGGGCTCCCCAGCCCCTTTCACAAAGAAAGTAGAAAGAGTAGAAAAAAAATGTGCATTGTTTGCTATTTTCAAGTCTTTCTCACCATCATTAGGTGATTCAGCTGCTAGTAGGACTGAACTATTCAAGTTTAGTTAGAGTTGGACTTCGATTTGTTATGTTTTGAAGATTCCCGAGTATCAAACGTCCAAACAAAAAGTTTGGGTTGCTAAACAAAAAAAAGGCGTATTTCGGGTCGGGTGGCTTCTTTGGTGATTCCATTTACGGCATAAATATTTCGTCAAACGTTCAAATCAAAATCAAATAGTCTCTCATATCGTTATAAAAAAACCACCAATTTGAAGTAAAAGGTTAGGTTAGGTTTGAATTATCGTCGCACTAGAGCTACACGAGGGCTATTGGCGACGGGCGTCGTATTATAGAACCACAGTCAGGTGACGAGCCAACGCAACCGTTAAGGGCGACATCGTACGCAGCGTTAGGACTTTGAAGGATATTTAACGTGCACTCCTTTACACGGGGTATATGCCCGGACCCGAACCTGGGACCTTCCGCATGCTAAGCGAGTGCTTAACCGACTACGCTCCCCAGCCCCTGAAGTTAAAGGCACCCTACACCAAAACCGACCTCAAGTTTGCAGTATACAAATGTTCTACGAGAAAAAGGGTACATAGTTCTCATTTTCGAGTGCGAGAATCGAATACAAAAAGGTATTTCACATTCAATAAACAAATTTATTTGTTATTTTCAGGACATAAATTTATTATTTTTATTATTTTACTTCAGTTAGAGTGTTATTTTAATTATTTTTTTCCTTCGATTTTGACGTAACAGGGCGCACGAATATCAGGGTCAAATTATCAACCAATCGGAGCAGGCAAAGCTTCGGCGCCAGCCGCGTTGTTTACGCAAATTCCTCCGCGTAGTACATTTCTCTGCTGCAAACTTAAGGTCGGTTTTGGTATAGCAACAGTTAGAGTGTTATTTTAATTATTTTTTTCCTTCGATTTTGACTTAACAGGGCGTTCGAATATCAGGTTCGAAGGAGCAGCCAATAGGAGCAGGCCAAATTTCGGCGCCAGCAGGGTTGTTTACACAGATTCCTCCGCCTGTACCAAAACCGACCTTAAGTTTGCAGTATACAAATGATTATTTTTATTAGTTTAGCTTCAGTTAGAGTGTTATTTTAATAATTTTTTTTCCTTCGATTTTAACGTAACAGGGCGCATGAATATCAGGGTCAAATTATCAACCAATCGGAGCAGGCGAAGCTTCGGCGCCATCCGCGTTGTTTACGCAAATTCCTTCGCGTAGTACATTTCTCTGCTGCAAACTTAAGGTCGGTTTTGGTATGGTACATTTCTCTGCTGCAAACTTAAGCTCGGTTTTGGCGTAATACTCCTTGACACGTATTTTTTTAGTTGTTCCCACATTAAAGAAAAAATCAATCGACATTATATGTATTTGAACAAAATACATGAAGTACGTCTTTTCACCAAGTATCAAAATTGAAAACAAGAAAGTTTAAATCCAGTTATGTGATATCGTAGGCGCCCCATTGCTCCTGGCGCTTGGTTTGTCGAAAAGCGGTATTTACGCACGTTTTTTTTTAGACCCCTCATTCAAAAACAAAAAATTCCGGATGATACGTCAGATGTACTATTCTGCACCAAGTATCAAAACTTTAAACAAGAAAATCTAAAAAGCGTTTTTTGTGATATTGTACGGTCGTAGGCGCCCTAATACTGATCGTTAGCGCTGTTCTTTTTACATCCTTTATATAATCATATATTGGAGCGCCTCGATATCATATAAGGCGCTGTATCTTTCTTGTTGACAACAACTTCAAAACTGGTTCAAAAGCCAACTGGTTCAAAAAGCCATATGGCGCTTCAATGAAAAGAAAGGCGCCTTATTTAAATCAGTTTTTAATATTTGTCAAAATGTCCCATTTGAAATGTATTGTTAAAATTGATTGTATCGGGTGTGTTAAGGCGTAAAGCCATGGGAGTTACCTTGGTTCTGTTTCGTCTAACCACCTCCTAATCGGATAATGTAAGTATATTACACAAATAAATAATTCCATGCTGTATATGAAATTGTAATCATTAATTTAACCGTCTAGTCAGCGCCCAGTATAGAAGTGAAGGCGCCTTGTTAAGTATCGGCTTAGCTATTAGTAGTACCAAGACATTACAAAATGGTCCCCTATGCACCATATGAAAGTGCGAACAACCTACGAGAAGACGAATCTGGAGTTCAAAAACTGAGTCAGATGTTTGTTTTTTTTTTTTTTTTTTTTGTGGAAAAGGGCGCACCGGCCCGCCGTCCGGCGGGCCGGCGGGCCAGTCCGGGCCTGCCGGGAATCGAACCCGAGCCCAGCAGCTCCAAGGGCTAGTACACTAACTACTACGCCGGCGGGCCGGCAAGGTTCTAATAGGTAAAACCGAACTTCAGCACAATTTACTAGATAAGTAATACCATTTTAACCATAGAACTAAAAATCAAGTTCAAATATAAAACCTTAACCCATTAAACCCACCTCGTGACTAAATTGTCCTAACAAAAAAAAAATGCATGACTTAAAATACATTTTTATAAAAATCCAGGCTCTAATAGGTAAAACCGAACTTCATCACAATGTACTAGATAAGTAATACCATTTTACCATCGAACTCCCTCTCACTGCCAAACACCATAAAATCCACTAAATCCACTCCATTTTTACTTTACGGCGATATTTTGTCCACGCGATATTTTGGCCCGCGATATTTTGGCCCGCGATATTTTGGCCCGCGATATT